>JABVXW010000189.1:47500-106397 GCA_013365375.1 Litomosoides brasiliensis | reverse complement strand
TGTCGTTGTTGACACCCATTACGAACATCGGTGCATCAGCAGATGGAGCCGAAATGATGACCTTCTTTGCACCACCCTTAAGATGAGCACCTGCTTTTTCTTTTGTTGTAAAGACGCCGGTTGATTCAACAACATATTCCGCGCCATCAACTCCCCATGGAATTCCAGCAGGATCTTTGCTATAATTTACATAAAGTGTGAAATTTTAAATGAATAGTTAATAGCAAAGTATATAGAAAAATTAAAAGAAACATAAAATGACGGTCAGAAAGTTAGTGTAACCTGTTGTATACGGAAATTTTATGGGTGTTTTTTCCATCCAATGAAACGACTAATTTGCCACCCTCAGCGGCTACCGTACCTTTGAAACGGCCGTGAGTGGAATCATACTTGAACATGTACACCTGAAAAGATAATCATTACCCATTTCCTTTCATCGCGTCAGAGAAGGTAATTTGCTTTATGTGGTTTTGATCTGCCACTCGGGTTCACGTTTGGTGCGCAAAATGACATAATCGTAAAGCGCAGAATTCTTATTCACACATAGTTCTTGCATTCTGTTTTTACTTGAATACACAAATTTATATACAAATATGCAGATTTTTTCGATATATATATATATATATATATATTCTTATGAATTAGCAGTTCACATTTACGTCAAACGCACAAAATTGCGCACTCGTAAGAACATAATTAAGTGGTTAAATTAAAATTATTATTAATTAGCACACTAAATGACTAAAAACAAGCCATATAATCGATATTGATAAAAGGATCATTGACAGCCACTACGTCGACGGTATCCTTTTCAACCGCCGCTCTCAGAACAAGTCGACCGATGCGACCAAATCTATAATTTGCAAATATTTTAAATAATGAATTTTTTGATAGACAAATTAAGATAGTGACAAGTAATACTTCCTTCCAAATATTCAAAAAAAAATGAATCTAAAAAATGAAACAAGAAATTAAAATTTACCCATTTATTCCAACTTTTGGCTTGCTCATTTTGATATACTGCTTAAATAAACTATAAATATTAACAAGGCCAGGATCAAAGGCATTTTTAGAAATATATTTCTTAAGTTCTAACTTCTAATATTCCATTTTCCTAATTTGAGATCTTTTATTAAACAGAGATTATCACTGAATATGTCGCATCTCTGGTAGCAACTCTTATCACACCAATATTAGTTGTGTTGTATAACGATATTCCATCAATAAGATTTATTTTGAAATAATCAATAAATCTAAACTGACAAAAGGGAATAGTTTATCTCTCCCTTCTTTCAACTTAACTATTTTAGCATTCTAAGATTTTACAAGAACCGCAACAAATTTTTTAATTTTTAACTTAAAATTTCTTGATAAAAAGGTTTGCTAAAATTATAAATATTTTCTCGCAACGCTTTTGTAACATGTGAAATGACAGAAGGGAACACTGAAAAATGGGCCTCTTCTTCCCGATTAATACCTTAACAGGTAGAGCAAGCTAACAGCAACGGACCAACTTTCCTCTAGTAAACAACAACAATGAAAAATACACAACATGAAGTGATGCTTATTAGTTTGGGAAAAGTCCCAATATGCAAATTTTTTAGTAATCCTTAAGATTTATGGTTTGGAATGCAAAATTTCTGAAAGGATAAGCGAGTCTATTTTCTAGTTTTCTTTTTATTGTCGTTATTTTTATGTCTACTTTTCACCCCTTTCCACGGAAGTGAAAATAGACGTAGCACTAGCCACTAAATTTAGAAGAGTTGTTTCATGGATCGATCATTTCAATGAATACCAGAACGATTGCTATTGGCCTAATGAATTAATTATACTTCTCGTTTTCCAGACCATCATAGTTAAATTTCAACTTTATACCAAATTAAATTCACATTCTGCTCAATATACAATACAATTTCACAAATAACTACGCTGTTGCTATCGCACGATCGAATACCTTTATTCGTAATAACAATTGTTGAAAGTTGTTCAAAACACAATTTGAAAGAGGCGTGTTAAAAGAATTCAGCAACGATTGAAAAAATTTGAACAATTCGAGTTCTGCCGTCTAGTGATGCAAAATCGATAAATACTTGCATTGAAAAAGAATGATTGTTCAATATGAGAGGTAATAAAATTGAAAATTTAATCAATTACGCAATGAAAATTCAAAATTCGTCATTCATAATTATAATTTTAGAAATGTGGCTTCTTTAAAGGTCACATTTATTATAGCTATATAATTCAACATTTTCTATTCAACTTTGATTCTTTGATTTGCGAAATAGATGGCGAAGTTCTTTTAGGACATCATCACTCGCTGTTTCGAGTATTTTAGCACGCTCAGCTTTCAAACGCTCAAATTTATCATAAATTTCCCTGGCTTCTGGTGAAAGATTCTTCACCTAAAATATCTTACATTTATTAAATCAACGCTGATAAAGTTTTCATTATGATCAATTTAACTAAAGATAGCTAAAAAAATCATTTCTATCCTAAACTCTATCATTAGAAATAATCCTATTGGATAGTAATCAGAAAAAACAAGCAAAAAAATTAACTTTCACTTTCTACAAAAACACAGAAAAAAGATTGTGATAATAAATGTTGAAATATTTACCTCATCCTCGAATTCCTTTCTTCGACGTTCATGATCTTCTAAATATTTTTTAAATCCAGCGAGTTGTTTTCTATTCAAAACCTTTTCAGCTAGTGCGCTGAATGTAGTAATTGAGATGTGAAATTTAATAATTAATTTTAGATTTTCAGATAATTTCAATAAACTAAGCAATCAATTGTTTGGAAAAGAAAGAATGATTTGATTGGCATTTTAATCCTAAGTTAAACAGCATTTTGAAATTTATACATTTAAATGCTTAGAAAAAAACTTTACTAACTTCATTAATAAGCTATAATGAATAGAACTGATAATTACTTGTACTTATTTCTATCCTTAAGTTTATTAAAACTTAAAGTTTAAGGTGAATTTTATACATGCCCGTTGTTACACTGTTAAGTTCATCTTTAAAAATTTACAAAACAATTTGAGTTTTACAAATATAACCTTAATTCTTGCTTCTTCTCATCATGAGTTAATGTTTTATTATGCATGATATCCCGAAACATCTTCTTCACGGGAGCTGGAGCATCTTTGAGAAACGTCGGTACTCGACCAAACACTATGGCTCGTACATCACTTGGTAGATTGTCGATCTGAAATTTGAAATGATAAATTGCACCGCATACTTTTGAAATTTATAATTGCAAAGGATTTCCGAAATAAATTATTTGATACAAGGCTTTTTCTAAGTGATAAAAAGAATGATGAAAATTCCGTATGAATTATCAAGCTGACTTATTAACTAATTAACATTGACTGCTTCCTATAATTTCAGTGACAAGAGATTTTCCTCAAAAAAATTTCAGCAATTAAATAAACAAATTGAAATGTCGTCACATTCGTCTCTTCTCGATCATTATAATCATTCCTTGAAAGTTGATAAAAATAATACTGAAACTAACAATCTCCTGTGTTTCATGTCTCCGATCGGTGCAATCCTCGCCTGATTTATAATCTTTCCATATCGCTAAAACTTCCTTCCTTTCAGTTTCCGGTAAATTACCAACAAATGGTGGTAGATCGCATCGACTGGACGATTTCTGCAAAATAATTTATAATTAATGAGAGGTGTAGAGAGTGTATGGAATGTATTGATTAGTTGGAAATGAAACAAATTCATGTTAATTTCAAAACTAACATCATTACCTAGTATTGGTATTTTTAAAATTTCAAAGAAAAAAAATATGTTTAAGATAAGAGAGGAAAATTTGATAAACAATGACTTCTTTCAATCTATTCATATCCGATATTCCGTCAACTAATCCGGTTTTCTAATAAAACATAGGTAATACTTAAAAAAAAGATGTGCTATTGTTGAAAATAAAAAGTGAATTACTGCTGCTTCGATAAAGAAAGATGATGATAATGATAATATTGATAAAGGTAGAACGACTGATATCACCATAATATTATGTAACTTTTGCTGCTTCATCCTGAAAAAAACCAACTTCATGCACTATGCTCGATATTAAGATTTGAATAAAAATACTCGCAACCATGTTTGCAAATTTTACAAATTAATATTTTTAAATGGAATACATGAATATCAGAATTCATTAGTGACAGACATTAATTGGAAGATAAGTATTTTCCTGGTAAAACTTCAAAAAAAAAAACGAATGCAAGTTTAGCACATTGCAAGGAATTAGTTTCAGAAAAAAAACTTCCCACTCTTACTTTAATTAACAAATTTTCCGTTATTCATTTACTTTTTTTTTAAATTTCAATTTGGCCTGAATACTTTTTCTTCCTTTCATAAAACTTAAAATTTACTTCTTATTCTTTCATTTTTGTTTAAATTTAGTAATTCAAATGTGGCAATTCATTAATTAAAACTTTTCCATGCAAATTTAATTTATAAGCATAAAAATTGTTAGAAGGAAATGATTAGTTAACGATCACTCAACTGGTTTGACTAAAGGCGGAAATAACGAAATGAAATGAGAAATGATGAAAGAAACTAACGCTGCTGATAAATTACACTAACAAAGTCATATACAATTCATTCTTTTCCTCTTCTAATACGAAACTGATTAAAATCCACGAATTATATTTTAATTAAAAAAAGATTCACAAATTTAAACTTCAAAATTTAACCGCTAGTAAGTGATGTGGTATTTTTGTTTGCATTTAAACTTACATATGCCTATAGGAAGAAAAAAAAAATTTTTAATTGATTGATAGATTAATTGCGGAAAGTAAATGCGTGACATTTTCGGTTACCAAAATAATAATAACAATGATAATAATAATAATAAAACCTATGACAGCAGCGTCAAGAAATTTCTTCAATGACATTATGTTTATTCAGTATAGCAAATTTGAAAACATTTCGTCATTTCTCGGAGTAACTCTAATCACTGCTAGATAACCTGTAATTTTACAGACGAAGAGAGGAAGAAATTAAAATTAAAAAATGATGTTGCAGAAGAGGAGGAGCACAACGATCTCATTCATCGATGTCGCGCAGTGTCGATGAGATGGTTGGTTACTGCATAATAGAAATAATGGAATAATAATAGAATATACAAATTTTATTTTATTTTCCTCCTATCAAACTTTCTAAAATTTATTTCACTCATTCACACTCACATAGGCATTATTTTGTAAGATTATAAGTAAACAAATTATTGATTAGTGAATATAACAACAATTCTCTAATTGCCTCTTCCAACTTACCTTTCTCTCAATATCGCTAATGAAGAATGATTGTACAGTTGAGTAAATCACCTACTAAACGAATGAATGATATGTAAGGTAAAGGATGAAATCAACTCTTTCAGGTGTGGTATTATTAAAAGAGATTTTTTAAAGCTAATAGGAGCAAGGACTACTTGCAAAATTTTCACATTCCACAGCACTGATGATCGTTAACCAGTGAAGAGTAGGCAGAGTGAAACCTGAATAATTCACAGTAAGTGAAATATTATCGACAAATTTTGCTCGTAGAGGATTACATTAGAACTTGTTCCTCTTCCTGTAATAATTTCTGAACTTACGTCATTGATGAATAATAGCGATCAAAATTTGAGGGAAAAGAAATTGCAGTTTGTGAACCTAAAAAGAAGTTTGGTATGGAAAAATTTTCTTCCAATGAAAAAGATGAAGAAAATAAATGAGATAAGCAAGAAGGGAGCAAATTTAATAGAACGTGTAAAAATTTCTAAAAAAAAAAGGAATTGACTGATAATGGGATGGATGTGTTTAGATTTACGAAGATGCTAGGTTTTTTGTGCGAGAATAGTTTGGTTATGTAAAATTAGAAATACACATTATTCAAATTTTATTTTAATTGATGCTAAAATCCTATTGCTCGTAAAATTTAGTTTAAGAAGGAAGAAGAAAGTACTGTAGAGAAGAGGGAACTGTATTTTAATGAAGAGAGTTCAGTAGCGAAGTATACTGTATTAGTAATAATTTCAAAGAGGAAGTGAAATGTGTAGAAGTGAAGAGGAAGAAAAACAATTGATAGTAGCAAATGAGCTAATGCTTTGAGAGCAATTGAAAGTGCTTGAAGGTAGAGGAGCTTCATTTTTTCAAAGCATACATAAAACTGTCCGTCAACAAGATGAATAGTGCCGTTGAAAGTTTGATAATAGGAGAAGACAAGTTCATAATGATAAGTTAAGATTGAAAATGAAAAAATAATTTAGAATTTAAAAGTGTGAATTCATTTCATAAATAATAAGCGAATTTCATTTCAAGCTACTCCTGAACTAACTGATGAAAGAGCCAATACGGTTAGTGAGATAACCATTAGCATTAGCATTACTACATTATTATTAGCTAGCAATTAGCTAGCAATATTAGCTAGCAATTAGAGCCAGTAAAATAGATGAACAAATGCATGTGGACATTTTGATAGTACAAGGATTTACTTGAGCAGTGAGTGGCTATTAGCAATTCATTAAGAATACTTGAATAGAAATCGTTGGAGAGATGCTACAGGCCCAAATAAATTATACCGCAATCACTCTAATGCTTAGAATTAGAATAAAATTTGCAAAATTTTTTATAGCACTTTAGAAATTAATGCTTTGATTACAATGATAAAAAACTGGAAGTTAAATGTGATAGTAATTTTCTCTAAATATCTACTACAATGCGAACAGTTATCAAAGGCTATATAGAAAGTAATCACCATTCAGGTGCGCTGTCTCATTAATCTACAAAGTTAGCCAACTGTTCTAAGTTTACTTCTATCCGTAAATTCATGATAAATTTATTTCGTTCCTCAATAATAGGCAGGTGAGATTCACCATTGTCAGTATATGTCTTTTGTCCTTTTACATGTAAGTGTAAGCCTATTATGACTAAAGCACAATATAAATGTTAAATATGAAGGTAACATTTCTAAATAATGCTCCACAAAGCTCAAAACTATTTCATATAGCTTAATTGAAGAATTATTTGTTTTGTTTGACTGCATATATCACAATCATTTACGGTTACAATTAACAGTGAAAGTGCATATTTTATATTTGCGTGATTGAAACAGACGGAAAGCAGCGTTTATGAAAGAAAGCATGAAAGTTTTTATTCGAAAATTTTCATCAGTTGAACATTATCTTATAAACAAACAGCAGCTAATTTTACTCACATACTCACCTCCATACCCTACAAGACTTCAACTTCATATCTGAACGAAAGACGGCAAACAAATATGTTTGTATCATCGAAATACAGCAAGCAAAGAATAACTTATAAACAATTTACCGTTAAAAAAGCAAAAAATAAATTGTACCGGAATAGAATACAACATGCTAAACCTGATAACTTGAATCTGATTCCAATTATTGAGCAATACGAATAATGTTAAATGCTGTACATCCTGAATGCGCTTTACAAATAATCACGACCACAACGACTGCATACTACTTCATTCCCTTGCTTAAAATTAAGAAAGCAATTGAAGCGCAATTTTGAAAATATCAGATGACAACTAATCCACTACCTCTCACAATTTTTTAAGCCGTAAAACAATACGTCAAAAATGTTGCGCTATATATTATATATACAGAGACAACTGTTTTTATACCATTCAATTTCACAAACTAGAAAACGATCATGAAACTGCAGAGGAAATAGAAATTCATATTGAATACTAATTTCGGAGAAGAAGCGTTTTCCTTTTTCATGATATACATCGTCAATATTAATTATGACTTCACAAAAAAAACAACAGATGATTTAAGTGCTGTCATTCTTTTTTTGCTTTCTTCGGTTTGCATACTTCCACGTCTAAGAAGATTCGAGAACTTTGAGAATCTCTGCGCTGATTTTTAAAACATCTTTGTGGCAGATGACAACAGTCGCACAGTGCACAATGTTTGTATGTGCTTTTAACACATCGGTCACATTTACTGCAGTGCTTGCAAGTATTAGTCTGCAAATAAAAAAATAAACAGTCGAAGAACATATTCAAAATAAGTAAATTTTCTCTCTTACAGTATGCTATTAAAAATGATTTACATATTAATCAAACACTTGGAAATCTCAAATTAAGTAAAAAAATTGATTACTTCGGAAGAACAAGTTCCACACAAGTTGCAATGAGAGCTGCTTTTTGCAACAAATTTCGAACACTTATTACAAAACCTGAAATTTTAACGGGGATCATAAAGTTTTTAATCTTTTCCCTGGATAAAAAAATATTTGCAGAAACTTCATATAACAGATGAAAGGAGATAAGTAAAAATATTCAAAAATTTAATAATAACAATGACCTGTAACCAGGAAGGTTTGACAAATCGAATTCATTTAGTGGAAAATCGGTAAATATGCGGACGATGGATTTCTCCGGTCGCTTATATTTCGAATGATTTCTGTAGCAAATCTGAAAGTTTCATAGTTCTTTTTTAGTCAAAATAAAATGGATACTAATTTCCCTTGAGGGAATCTCACTTTTTCTACAATCTATTTGTTTTATTCGTCACTGCGAGAACAAAAAGATTTTTGCGGACGTGAAAATGACAATACGAAGAACCAGTATACAAAACAAGCTCTAATATAATCAATCTTGATCAAAAGATAGTTTATGCGTTAAAAGAACACGGAACATATGAATCATATAAATACTGAAATTTACTAATCCGAGATATTCGAACCGATGCTCCGACTCAGGAATTAATAAAGTATAACTAACTCTGTAGTCCAACATATGAAAATCATTGTTTAGAAAACGTTTTCCAGTGAAAATTGGAAGAACAATAATATTCTTGCACCATCTATCACTAAAACATAGAAATTAAAAATAAAAACTGGAACAAAAAGCATAAAATTACTCATTTATCTTTGTTTTTATAACTTACTTTAATTTGCCATTGATAAATTTGAAGAACTGCTCTTGAAGCTTTCTTATTGAATTCATCAAGGCTTCTATGAAAACACCAAAAGGAGGATCACATATAATCACCAAACCATGGACTGATGCAAAGAATGTAACAAGTTTCTCGATACTGACTGGGTCGTAAAAATGATTTGTTAGCATGCTGTACACAGCAAAATGGCTGGAACGAAAGAATGGTACCTGAAAAATCATTGATTTTCAGTATGCTCAGTCGCTACTCATCAATCATGATTCATCATTACTATAGCGAATTTGTTAACAGCGTATGTAACACATGCCAGAAAATAAAAATGATAGAGTTCGTGAATTTCCGGCACTTTCATCATAATACTTATGAAAATTGATTTAAATTCAAATTCTTCAAAAAGTTGTGGCAAGTTCTGATTTCAAAAATGGTATTATTTTTTTAAAAGCTTCTAAGCAACAAACGGACATTGCTTAAACTTTGCTATCAGTAAGGAATTAACATGTTTTGAGATAAGAGAAGTCTTGAGGAAAAACCTTACAAATCGAGCATCGATGTCCAACAAAAATGATTTTATTTTTTGTCGAAGCAATTTGTGACTTTGAAAATGTTCGAACACTGTTGGTGTTCCAATACACAACAATCCGTCGCAACCAGACTTTTCAATAGCATTTACTATTACTTGCAATGATTCTTCCGTAAACCAATATTGCTGCAAAAAGAATTTTAGAATTTATCTCATCAGCCAGTTCAATAATGGACTAGATTTTTAATTTTCCACTTCTCAAGGAGTTATTCCATTTTGTTGATAAGAAAAAAAGTGCACTGCGAAAAAACTGTTGATACCAAAGTGTTAATAGTACCAAGCGATACTACGCATTATTTATGACTACTGCTTCACCAAATTTAAAAAAAGCAAATTTCATTTGACTAAGAACAAAGCCATGAAGCAAGCCTACACTTTCAGAATCATTCTGCACATGTGCGGAAAGCAGTTGTGAAGGCTTTCTCAAGGAAGAGATTTCAAGTGGTCCTTTGATCGGATGAACATGTGGCTGTGAGACCACATCATTGCACGTTGTGCAGTAGTAAATATTCTCATCTTTTCCTCGTAATAAATTCACTCTGAAATTACCAAAAAAATCAGAGTTAACAAACCTTAATTTGCAAAGTTTCTATATCTTTTTGGACTTTCTAACAGCAGATCTCACAATTTTTAAAAAGTAAATTTTACTACATTTAAATTATATTTATTATCAAATCGCACGATGATGATGCAATCACTATATTTCGATTTATATAAAACTTGTTCTATTCATACGAAAATGTTCAAGCGTTATGAGTCAACAATTATTTTCAAAGAACAATCGCTTTTAAAAATTCAATCTAAACTCCTCAAAATTGAAAGCGTAACAGGAAAGAAATTTTTTTCTGTGTAATAGTGCGGCAAAAAGAAAACTTTTTCCGTATAGCAGAGTAGCAAAACGATGTCGTGGGATCCTCCAAATTATCGAAATTGTTGGACGGATTACTTGAAACAGTTCTAGAATTTATATTCAGTCGAAATGGACAACGTTTTTGGGATCTATAAACGGCACAGGCAAAAAATTTTTCTGCTGTTTTCCCAGTTCTGCGTTCAAACAACAGACAGGGTCCTGAAACGGCATTAATGACAAAGTGTATTGGCTTTAAGAGTGACATTCGTTACGGAACTACAAGTGTATACATCAAATAACTTCAGAGAGCAATGATTTTACATGTATTATTGCCTAACCAACACTTATGTTAATTTGTTTGTCAATAAATTAACTGTTCTTTTAGTCACTTCAGAATTAATAAAAGATAAAACTTAAAAGGATACCATGAGCGCAAGTAGGTGGTTCATAGCCAACCGGAGTTAGAAGTCGGAGGCCCTGACGTTTCCGTAGCAACCACTCCGGTTTATTTTCCATATATTTTTCTCTTCCTTTTTATTCTAAAATTTACAAATAAATCTTCAAAATGATCTATAAAATTTAGGTTCAATTACACATTGATATGAATAAGTCATCATCCTCTCAGTTCAGTAATTGTAATCAACACATTAAAGTGCACAAAAATTAATAAATGATACATGGAATGTAAAATATGCCAAATAAATCTTTACAAATTCAATTTCTATACTTAAAATACATAGTTAAACAATTCCACGTAATAATGAACGGTCTATGAATCCTAACAATTAATTAATTCATAAAATAAAATATTTCAAACTCCAATTTATAATTTCTAGTTCCTTATTTTAACGGTTAACAGTGCTGACATCGCATTTTTAAATAACTGATCAGCATTTAATCGTATCAGACAAGACGACAACAAAAATGAGAAATAGAATGGAACTGAGGAGAACTATGGATCGTTAAGATCTAGCAGAGAATGTGTCATTCCGAGAGAAAATAGAGATTGACATGAAATATGGTGTACAGGGGATTGAACTATTTGGTGGTCAAAATGAATGTTGACACGTGAGGCGTTATTAAGTGGCGTAAGTCATATGTATTCGATAGAGACGATTTGGTCAGAAACGATAGAAGGTTATTTCTACTTTTATTTTAAGAAGTTATTGTTCTTGGCGTTACTAGCGGATAGAATTTATACTTTGTTGATTAGCTGTAGAGGACGTAAGCGTTGAAGTGTAAGAATGAAATTGGAAGTGACTAGTAAGAATGATCTCCTCATATGTGATGAAAGCCGTCCTTTATAACGAGTTGGAAATCACAGACCAATGTAATTTCGAAATTGAACATTTCCGTTGGAATTAAATGATAAAATATGATAGTTAATCAAATAAATTACAGTCTCAAGTAAATAAGTAATTGTCAGAAACATCGATACGTCCCTTAATTGGCATTATTTTAATTAATATTTCTTTTACAATATAATTTTCTACGAAACACCGTTGCAATTTTAATATTTTTGTATTATAAGAAGATTTCGGGTTTCTGACAACGTGTGACTTTTCACGCATGGGGTATGTGGAAAATTATAATTTGTATATGGCATAATGGTACATAGGTTACTGCCGTATGTGGATTTTTCTGGACATGACAAGTTTGCAGGTTTTAAATAAAATTTATTGTAGTACTGCGTAGATATTTGAGTGTATGTGGTGAGTACCACAATTTTCCCTATAACGCACGTCAAATTGCTATAAATATGAGAAGTAAATGACTTATTACATTTCGATAATTAGTGCAAATATCCATACGATTCTTTACGACATTAATTGTGCAGAGATTTAAACTTTACTTCCAAATAAATTTTTAATCGAAAAAATTTTCTCTTATGTAAGTTTGTAGGTGAAAAAAAGTTTTAGGTCACCGTATTTCGTCAGTTCTCAAAATTTTACTTGATAGGGCCGACAGAATAAGTATCGGAAATGATAATAGAGGGATATATCTTTTGCTTTTGCCTAAGATATCTATTTTTCATAGATATGAAATTAACTGACTGAACTTTGATTTAGTCTTCAGAATAAATATAAAAATAGAAAATTTCCTAAAAATTCTTAAAATTATTTGTTATAAATTCATTGCAAAAATTTATGCAAAGTGATTCAAAACGATGTATTTGTAGAACATGATGAATTGAAATTATAACCTAAATTGGAGCTCGGAAGTTTATTAAATTTAAAATCAAAATCATAACCTCTTCACAGCAGAGAACTCAGCAGGTATACATACCAGTATTGTAGAAGATTCTGTAGAATTCCGATTGAAGGGAATACGCAGCAATAAATTGTCCTACTCCCTGCCATGGATTTAAGCTAAATTTAAAGTTGAACATTTACTGAATTCTTTACTCTCTCATTTATGACATATTAAAATTACGGTACTGTGTTATATTACAGTATTATGATGCGTTTAGAT
Organism: Litomosoides brasiliensis; assembly: GCA_013365375.1. Classification (NCBI taxonomy): domain Eukaryota; kingdom Metazoa; phylum Nematoda; class Chromadorea; order Rhabditida; family Onchocercidae; genus Litomosoides; species Litomosoides brasiliensis. The sequence continues at coordinate 93,558 of JABVXW010000189.1, read as the reverse complement.
TGTAAATTCGTCAAACGCAAAAGCATTGCGAATGTGATCGTAAAATTATTTTATCGATCGTTGTATTCCAACATACATTGCAAATACTTTTTCTGTTAAAGTTTAGTCAATTTTCTTTTCATTTTAATCGTAGTTTTTGTTCCTTTTTGTTTCATAAATTTTAGTTAATCGAGTAACTAATAAAAGCAAATGTGAACAGTTAAAATTGTTCATATGTTTTGGAAAAATTTCGGATCATTTACATCCAAATCTTTACCCATTTATATTGAATTGGTTGTAAAAAAGATGATTCGGAAATGATTAAATGTAACATAAAATTAAAAAAAATCATGTAGCATAAAATTTTCATTTACATTTATTACACGTTGCTGTATAATAACAAGTTTTACTGGGAGTTTTATGAGGATACGCAATGGAGTGGTGTGAAATAGCACGCCCTTTAAAGAGAAACAACGAGCAATTATCATAAGCTCAATAATCAATTATCGCTCTGCTCGTTCCACTTCTAATTTCAGATTTAAGTCCATTACAATGTTGTAAAAGAGGAGGAAACGACATATGAATAGTAAGAATTGTTAAATCTTTTTTGTGAATGAAGTTTCGCAAAACTTAGTTCTTTTTCAGAAGAAGAAATCTAATATGGACGTGGATGCAATCGAAAAGGAAGCACATGCAGCAGCATTGGTACAGGTTGCACAGATGTTCCAAAGGCCAGATCAGCTGGAGAAACTGGATACATTTAAAAAAAGAGCTGATAGAAAGAAGGTAAGTCTCATCAACTTTGCTACTGTTTTCAAAGACTAGATACATTGCAGTGATTCGCTTTTTAATTAATTGACCTTTTGTTGCATTGCACTTCCCATTTTTGATTTAAATCTGTTGAAGCATCGAAAAAGGGAATTTTGGATTACACAACTTGGAACAGTCATCCCATTCATTAGCAGTGAAGATGACAAAAAAAAGAGAAAACAAATTGGAATGCAAGGTGTTTTAGGCTGCTGTAGAGGCCATGCTTCGAACTGGTGTTCAATCTCAGCTGGAAGGCATTCGAACAGCTATAGGACATTTATCTACAACCGTTGAAGATATCAAAGAAGTTGAAATAAGGTGAGGATTAAGATTAGCCGTTATTTTAGGTTCTAATTTTGATTACGACGTGCTATGTTTCTTATTTCGTTTTTTTTGTGCGGAAGAAGAGAAGATAAAACTTCGCCAGTGGACGATGATTTTTCAATACATTTTTATTCATTATTAATTGCCGTTCTTGGACTTGCTCTATTTTTTCGTCTTCTGCTAAATCGAAACTTCATAATTTAATTTTTCCTACTTCTGTTGAACCTCTTTAATTCCTTATAGCTTGAGGCGCTGTATATTTTACCCTTTCTTACGTTAGCAACACAACTGTCGCAATCAATTACCAAAGGTTAGCTTGAGAAATATGTAGATGAAGAAAAGCTGTTTCATGTTAGTTTGTCAACATTTCATATTAATCAATGTAATGTTAATTTTTTCAGCGTTTTTTTAATCTCTATTTTGTTTTGATATTTCTATTAAACTTTCTTTTGTGTTTATAGTTTGCAGGAAATTGACACAACACTGTTAGCATTTCCTGAGCTGAAACAAAAAATGGCCAAATTGCGGGAAGCAAACATGAAAAATAGTCAATATGCGACTTCAATAGGACATTTACAGCATATCTGCAAGATTAGTGAAACAATCGAAAAAACGCGGGAGTATATTCAGGACGGGAAACTACTCCTGGCACATAAAAAGTTAACTGATTATTAAATACTTTCTGCTGTACTTTTTCAGGGCTAACTGAGTTACTTAACATAAGCAATAAAAATTCCTTATTGGAGTTTATATATAAATAATGAATGATCTACGTTTTCTTTTCTATATTTTCTATTATCAGTAGCGAAATGATCGAGAAAAATGTTATAAAACATATTCTTTTTGTTTGCAGTATAATGGAGATGGAGCATGCACGTGATGATCTAATGTACGAAGTGCATAAATTACAGCAAAGCAATGTTGACTACGAGAAAAATGCATGTTTCTGCCGTTTGAGTTCTATTTAAATGTGATTATAGGAATCCACTCCAAATTTTTATCCTCAAATTGTAGTATGGAAAATCTTTAAAATTGAGAAAAGATATATCATATGGAAAAATGAAGACATCAAGAAACGTATAACTCTGTTTACTTAGAATTCTTATTTTATTCAAAAATCATTGGGAAGAAAGAAGAGAGCTTTTTCAGCTGCTGAAGACGTATTTTTTGGATCTTGATAAAGTTATCCAGGAACTTGCAAAACAGCTGTGGTACATCTGCTCTCGCTGCTTAGAAGCAGTACGTAGTACGGAACAGGGTTCGACGCAGTTAGTTACTGCTCTTCGCATTATCGAACGTGAAGAGAGGTATTTGAAAACATTTGCTTTTATTTGTAAGTAAAATTTCTGCTTGAATTTATCATTACTTTCCATTAAGATTCTCATTCATCCAAATGCAGTATATCTGCTGGTGTGATGATAACCAATCGCTTTTCGTAATTTTTTGCTTACAGTATCTTGTTAATCATGGTAGTTTCTAGTATAATTTATTTATTTTTACTGTTATTAATCTGTTTTGTTTTCTATCTAAAATTTTAGAATCGATCAATATTACTTGGATCGACAGTCACCTACCAATAATTTTATGCCGCCTGGTAGACCTCGCAAATGGCGAGAGAAATGTTTGGAAGCAATTGCTAAAACAGTAAAGCAACGAATCGAAGGTAATCAATTGGAAGACCGATCGCTTAACAGACAGTGGCTTGCCAGGTGATTTTTGTCACTTTTTTTCAAGTCGAACATATAGGATTATTCGAGAGTTATAAATTCGTAATGCTTGCCAGTTTTAGATATTATATGGTTGGTTTTCAAATATTAAATCGTTTTGTACTTTAATATTCTAGATTATACATTTTAATATATTGAGGTCTAAGGTATTAATACATTGAAGTCAGATATAATTCCTCCATGTTTTAGTTTTTAGTTGTTTTATTTATCAGACGCTACTTCAGGTATTTGGAAGTTTGTCGCCATGTATTAGTAGATGATTTGATCGTGGCGAAAAGTGCAGCCTCATCATGTTTTCCGCCATCTTACGGAATATATGATCGTTTTGTAGCCATGTACCATAATCTCTTGTCGGGACGTGTTCGTTTTTTTTATAGATAATGTTCATTGAAAACTGTTTTTTCCGCATCCTTTGTCCGGATCATTTTTATACAGTTACCGCAAATATGGAGTTAAATGATTAAGTCAATTGTCCTCAATCAGAGTGATCTAGTTTTTATGTTAGGATGAAAGAGGTTCAAGCTAAATCATGAAGTTCTGTTTTTCTTTTTTCAGCTTCGTGAAATCGCTTCAGATAAACTAGAAAAAAATGAGCTTGTGCAGCTTCTTAGTTGGGTTAACTCTTATGGGTAAGTTTTAAATCCCTTTCTTATTACACTCCTTCTATAAATCTCAGAAAAGATTCATAGTAACGGATTTTTTTTCAGTAATGATCAAATTTTGGGAAATCCCAAATTACAAATCAATACAGCTGCACTGTTGGCTGATCATCCTCTCTTGTCGAAGTCTACAGTTACTGAACTTTGTGATAGGTCAGCCGTTTGAGTTTTAAGCCACTTTAACACATAATATACTTAAACGCTTTAGTATTTCCTGCTGATTGTTAAGAGACAAGAATAGTTTTGTGTTTTAATTGTTGGTTAGCATTTTAACAGCTATAAAATAAAGAGCAACTAATTTAAAACGAATGAAATTTAATAATGATTTTGTTTGTTCAGATTTATTGAAATAACACGGCGAGATATGCATGAATGGTTGGAAAAAACTTTGATGCAAGAAAAAGATGTTGGTTTTTATCAAATTCATGATTGTGATATAGCTTGTGACAAAGCTGTTATACTTGATGAATCAAGCATCTGTTTATCTGACTGTCTATTCCTTAAATATAAAGAATTTGTTCGCTTTCTTTCAAATGAGAAGGTGGTGCATTATAATATTTTCAATTTAGGATTGGTACAAAGATGCGCATCCAGAAGAAGAAAGATTGGGATATTATTATACGCAACTGCCAAGCATTCTTTTTGGAATGATTGAGGATACTGTGCGTTTTCTTCTGTTTTGTTTATTTAGCCTACTTTCTTTTTCCTTTAGAATTTTCCTGGTTAATTTCTTTTCAGATTTCCTTAACAAAAGAAGTTTCGCACGATATTATACCAAATGTTGTGGAAGTTAGTGTTGATGAGTTCCTCAATTTTGCGAACAAATATAAAGGTAAAATTTTTGGTTTGTATGCAGTGATTTTCGGTCGTTTATCGATCCACTCATCTAATGATGCTGATGATGAAATATAATGGTATGACTAGTCGTAACACCAATATTCATGTGTATGCTATGCTTGTAGAAAAATTTTTTATCAAATAAAAGTTTTTCTAGATGCGGCTGCGGCTTATAGAGCTAAATATTTTGAAAATCGCAGTCATTTCAAGGAGTTCACTGCTACAGTGGTAAATTTGCCAATTGAACTAAAAATGCGCGCACATATAAAATTATTGTTACAGCTTTGTAATGTTTGCTTTTTTAATGCGAAAAAATTGCGTTGGGAAGAGTTTTTCTTGGATTTTGACTTCTAAGCTTAACTAAAATTAAGTTTATTAATAACATGATCGCGAAAATTTCTAATTTGCAGATTGCAGTAGCTAATAATTTGGATATATGTACAGAATCGACGGAAAAATTAAAGCAACATATCAGACTAACAATGGAAGCGGATGTTTCATCGTCTAATTTACCGAATGCTGAAGTCCCTGGTTCAGCACAGCCCAGTAGATGTTCATCCATAATGGTTGTTTCGAGGCAAACTTTACTTGATAAAATTGATCAGCTAAAAAAGCGTTGGAATATTGGAATGCAATCAGCGTGAGTCTCTTAACTTTTTTCATTATATTTGATCTCTCTAAACGACTCAACAGTATCAAAACATTATTGTTGTGCACTTAAATTTCTTTTCATCTTTGTCGTCTTAGTCATTGAAGATCTTCTAAATTTGTAATTTTTATTCTGTCATCTGTGACGAATGTAAATTGAAACAGTCTTCAGAGTTGGCACTTTGCTTGATGAAGTCAGTGAAGATATTGCTCCACATCTCGCTGAAATCTTAACAAAAAAATGGTATGTTGTTTATTTGTTTGCAAGAACACTCTGTATTATTTTTTTTCTGCACTAGAGTCTTGTACTTATTTCTCTACTAGAGTCTTGTGAAACCCATAATGCTGCTTATCATGCCTTGAGCTTGACTAATCTATCAATTTTATCGTTATCGTCTTGAGCCATTTTACCATAGTTAAAGGGTATCATTTTTACACTCTTGCAGCTGCATACAATCTCTTACATTTGGCAGTACCTAACATTGAATTACTATGAAGATTAAATGATTATGCCAGCCATTATTAAAAGACATTCATTCATCAAATTTCTTCTAGATGTGTGAATTAAGTGTAAGATCATTCACGATATTAAAAAACATAGAAGTATTTAAATTACGAAATGCAGGAAACAGTAAAAGAAATCGGTCTGATCCTTGATCTTCAAGTAGCTGTTGAAAGTCAAGAAGTTTCACCCGTGTGAGGCTGAAATAAATGAATCGTTTCTCTCAATTCACTAGTCTAATTAGACTTCCAGGTGAAATTAGTGTTTCAGTTTTTAAAATTTAAGGCTTGGTGGTTCATCAGCTTTAGAGACGATCTGTATAACAGTCGCTGATTATTACAGTGATCACAAACATCTTCGACCGCACATTCGATGCGCGCTGTTGATGGAAATACAGTACAAAATTATTGGTGAATATATGATTGGCATTGATAGCAGGTGTAGTGTTTTGTGAACTCTTTTGTAATATCAAAACAAACGACTGTTCAAAGTTGCCAAATTCAAAAATTTTCTCGGAAAATAAAACAAAACTTTTTGTGTGTCAATTCCTTTATTCTGTAAAAGATGATAAAATTCGAAGTACTGTGTCTTTTGACATTTTTACAGATTTTATTGTTCATTTGGTTCGGTAACTTTGTTTTGTACCCGAAACAAAGGGAAATGATAATTGACGAACAAATTATCTTTTAAAAGTAGTATACTAAAACTTTAGGAATTTAGTCTCAATTTTTCGGTTTTTTAGGCGATTGTCATTTGCGAATTATGACGATCGCTACGGAGCATCTCAGTTATTGAGACGTAATGCTGAACGAATAGCACAGCTTTTTTCTAAACTATTGAATGATGTTGATGTAACGGTGTGTTTTTGGTTTTGCAATACACTACACTCTTTTAGTGGAACTATTAGTAATGTTATCCATGAGCAGTATATGCTAGCACATAAAATATTTAACCGAATTGTTTGACGAAGGATACGGTTATTGACTAAATTATTAAAAAGGCTAATTGAAAACGACAACGCATCGTGACTTTAATTAACGACTGTTTTATGTTACTCACAAAATCAATTTTCGAACTTGATTTGGTGATTTAGATCATTTATTTCGTGATTAAAATATTATCTTTTGCAGTTTACCGATTTAACAGTAGTTCTCACAGCTATGTCTGACGTGCTGAGTCTCCGGGATAAAAGTTTATTAGCTCTAGAAACGACGACATTGGTTCGTAAATTTCCCGATATACACGTGGAACTTCTGAGCGCCTTAATACAAACCCGTGAAGATGTGGGACGTGTAGAGTCAAGGTAAAATTTTTTACTGAAACAATAATTTTATTAATGATACGTCCCATACAGTAGTTGTAATCAAATACACATTTACAGTGCAAATTTTAAAACAACAGTTGTTTTTTTCGAAAATCTTTTTCTTTCAAAGAAAGAAAAAAAATTAAAAAAAAAGATTATTGCGCAAAACTCAAATAAATTTTATCAATGTTAATTTTTGATTTTTGCTTTCTATTTATTCATTGTTAATTGCACCTGGTTAACTTAATTTTAATGAAATACAACCAATCACTTGCAAGAAAAGATGAAACAAGAATGTTAATTTCGATAACTAGTATAGAATATTGCCGTAGATAACTGATATTTTCTCTTCCTGTAATGCTTTTTTTGATACTCAATGATTGAGAGTATGCTGTTACTAAAAATCTATAATCTGGCAAGTATTGACCAATAATATTTACTGACATGATAGAGGACTTTTCAGTTGATTGTTTCCTATCAATCCTATTTTTTATACTCATACGTTTCATTAAATAATTTTCTTGATCTGTTGCCGGAATGATTATTATAGCGATTTTTGCTTTTAGAGCAATGGCAGAAGACACAATTGGACACGTGAAGCATCATCCAAAGGGGGATGCTGTATTCGCCAAATTGTTCCAGGCTTGCAAAACAGGGCCAAAGAGAATTTTCCGGTTGGAGGATACAATGGAACACATTTTTGTCAAGCTGATATAATTTACAGCTTTTAGCTACTGAATAAGGCTGTTTATTTCAGTGAATAATAATAAAATTTGCATGAGGAGATCCTATGCCGATTCATATAGATTTCTAACAAGTCTGTTAAAATTCAAAATTCCATGGTCATGGTATTTTGCTGTGACTAATCGAAAGGAAACTTTAGTAATTCAGACTGTTTAAATTTATGAAAAGAAGCATTCAAACAAGGGTGAACTATGAAGTGGAAAGATGCTGTGTTCCTATGATGGAAGTTGAAAGATTCCTGTGATGATTCCTCCTGCTTATCTTTATTTTAACTTCGAGCAAAATTTCAGGATGGTTTGTCAACTTTGCTTTATTAACTTCTAAACATCATTTTGCCACTTCAAGGAAAAAAATATCGGCCAACAAGAATTCTGATAATTCATAATTAGTAGAAAAGGATAAATGATTGAAGTCATATAAAAATGAATGCTTAACAATTTATTAAGAAAAAGGAATGGTAAATTTGAAGAAATAATATATGCCTACAGAAGGACATTGGGACTTGTTGAAGTAGTCGGTTATTGAGAAATAAAATTTGCATGGGTAGCAAAGGGCTTTAAGACCAGCGAATCTTCGAAAAATTGAACTGTAAATCTTTCCACTTCTGCCTTTAGCAATACCATGCTGCATTATTTTTCCAGGGATTGTTTGAAGTTATTCTCATAACTGGCTAAACTTCAACGCCTCTGGCAGTGTGGCTGAGCAAGTTGTAATTTTTTTTTTCTCAGAAGTCCGAATTCCTGTTTGTTCAACAGAAGTTTTTATCTTATCACTAATAAAAATTTGCAATTGTTAGAATAGTTCCACTCAGTACTAAATTTTTTGCTGGAAGAATTCTGCTTTTTGCATTTAAGGACTATAACTACCTTGATGGAGGAAAAAATTAGATACAACAAAAGATTTAGGTCAGTTCTAAAATGGTCCGAGAGTGCACTAATATAGTTCGGAAGCAGTGGCGAGTATGGGTGAGTAGTCAGTGAAGACTTATTTTATTGAGACTTGTTATGTTTAAATGTATTCTTTTATCTAATTTTCAATGTGGCAAAGGCGAAGTTGAGGAAGGGGGAAATCAGGGTTGCAAAGATAAAATTGAGGGTGGGATCAAACTATACACGACACCGGGGGAACATTCTCAAAGAAAGCATTCTCTCGGAATTGCTCCAATCACTCGGTGCTTATCACTCGGAGTTTTGCGACCACTCGGATTTCGCTATTTATTCTCCTTTGACCATTAGGATTCCACTGTTGTTTTTTTTTTATAAAATAAATTTTCACCCTTTTTCTGAAATTAACAAATTTATTTTCTCCAGAAAATTGTCATAAAACTCTGAAATTTCTATCATGAAGAAACAAAATTCTTTCTTTCTTTCTTTCAAACACACCTTAGATGAAAGGTAAGGAAGGATATGATTGATCAAGCACATTCTTTCATTTAAGGGTTGCATGAAATCAAGTAAATATGAAAATTTTTCCATCGATGATTGAAGAAGAAATTATTTCTTTAACATCTGATGTGTTTCCCTTTACCGGTATGTCTGAGCTTCAACTTAGGCAAATTTCGTAGCAAATAACTAATATTACTAGCAAGCAATAAAACGTTTTGAATTTCTGTAAAAATTTTTAACACTAAAATTACCACACTCTTTCAGAATGTAAAAGAATTGAGAATACATTGGCGCACTTTAGCATAGTTTATTTGGCGTGACGTGAAAAAAGATGAAAGTATCGATGGCCGGTAATTTTTTTCAGGTTGATGAAGACAATCTGATGAATATCCATTATAAGGCAATCAGTTTTTCTTTGTTTTTACCGTCAAGTTGAGTAATTCATTCAGTAAGCATTACACTTACATCCTAACATCGATTTGCAATCGAAAAACCCTGAAAATTTTCAATTTTAATAAATCAATTGCTTTCTAATAATTTATATTTCATGCAGAATTTAGGCGACAAAATGAAAATATCACGCAAAATATATGAGCGTTTTAATTAAACATTAAAAGACAAAAAAAAGCACAAAGTATCAAAAAAAAAAATTCGAACCCAAATAATTTGTTTGAAAATTAACTGAGAAATGTTTTTATCCAACGAAAGATAGCAAAACAAAATTTAAATTAAATTATAATTTAAAGGAAAATTAAAGCTATTAATTAAGAAGTTGTATTCAAGTCATTCAACACATATACATTTACACATTAACGTTCATATTTTCAAAAGAAATAATTTCAAGCAAATTTCTATCTACGAGCAAACGAGTTCAAAGGTTAACAGGGAGTAAATGACTTCCCGAATTTTACTCATTTCAATTAAAAAACACGCTCCTTCGATCATGAATATTTCTACATATTAGTATATCAGCAGTGATTGTAAGGAAAAAGATTCTCGTCGTTGGAATCTTTCAAATATCCAAAATACGACATAAAAATTTCAGTATTTCTAAATTAAAATTAAATAAATTATATTATCTGAGTTAAGCTGAATTCTAGCAAACTATTTATTTCCACTGATCTTTCACTATTATCGTATCGAAACGATGGATATCAATTAGCTAATCTCTGATAGCTAACTATACGAGCAGTAATCTCTTTAAAAGAGAAAATATCATTGCACACATATCATTTTTGACTACTATTTCAATCATTTTGATAGTAACGGTTAAGTAGAAATGATCCTACCATTTACAGGTATACTCAATAAGAAATAAATTATTCATTAACTTTAAAAATAGTTTAACTCGAAGCTTCCACTCATCCAATAAATCAATCAAATTAGATTCATTTTTTGTCCATCTTCCTTTTGAATATATTATAATTAAAACAAATTACAGTTGACTGCTCCGAAATGCACATGCATATATACATATGCATAGTATACAATAAGTTAGAAAAGAAATCAAAGATTTCACCAAACATAAAATTTTGATTAATTAATTAGATTTTAAAAATATATAAATGAGAAAACAGAAACAAAAAGGTAAATTAAAAAGTAAGAGGTAAATTAAAAAACAACGAAAACATATTTGCAAAATTTCATTCCAATATTATATACAAAAATTTTGGAATTTATTGAATAAAATGAATGCATAAAAAAATTGCAGTAATTAATTAAGTAAATTAATTAATCAAATAATCGATTGATTTTTTCGTTTTCTTTTTTTATTGGTAGTTTGAAAAAAATTTTTTCCAATTTGATATGATTTATTCCATTTCAAGTATGAATGAAATTACTAATAGGATGAATAAATAACTGATATTAATTAATAGTGCTAATTAGGTGAATGATCTATTTTTTACAAATTTCAAATTGGACTTGCAAAAAACTTGCAATTACTATTATTTTCTTTTTTGAAAAATTTACATGTAATTTGTGTTGCTATTATTTGTTGATTTTAATTAAAAATTTATGAGTGATAAGTTTGTTGTCAAAATTCAGTCTTAATATTAGGATACTGTAGACTGTTGTTAAAGTGATAGTAACTTAGATCTGTTGATGACCAGATATTGGCAGGTTCGCTAATAGGATTAATGAAACAGCCACCTTGCTGAATTGTTGAGTGGTAGTGATAATGGATATGTGAGGAAGTTGGATATTCGATTACAAACAAATCCACACGGATCATTTTCCCCGAACATTCCTTCCTACCTGCTGCTACCTTTCATAAATATTTCAGTGTTACTGTAGAAATGTCAACCCTTTCGTAAGCAGCAAAATTCAAAATTATCGCATTTCTTCAATGTTAACTTTTACAAATTCGATAGGATAAATGGATAGCAAAATATGCTAAGATTTTAATTAACACTTCACACTTTGTGCAAAACTTCGTAAAATATTTAAAAAAGTTCAAAATTTAAAGAATACATTCAGTTATAATCAAATAATTTGCTAAGATTATTTTAAAAAAAAAGTGCCTATTTAAGGAAAAAAGTAGAAAAATTAAACTTTAAATGAATGGCAGTTAATAATTGGTGAGTGGAAATTTTTAAGTGAACAATTATTAGCAGTAAAATGAAATTTTATATGTGTTGCGAAATGAAGGAAGTTGCACGATCGTTTGTGCAATGACCGATTTTCGTCATCTCTCTGAACATTCGCCAAATTGGAGCATGCATTCTGAAAATTGAAGCTTCCATTCATAATGATGGAAACCAACTGGTAACTGTCTAATTTCACAAAATTAAATTTTCACTCAAAATTATCAATTATTTATTGAAATGTATAAAGTGAGACTAAAAATTGAATGTGATTTATTAATGTGAATTTTTTTCTTTGAAATAATTTAACTACCATACATGCTTATGTATTATATGATAAGATATCAAGGAATCAAATATCAAAAGTTTTAAACTAATTTCAACAAAAGTTGCAATGTAAAATCTATGAATATAATATTGCTCTCTAAATTTTAAAATAGTAAACTTAACTTTATATGTCTATTTTTCAAAGCGATTAATTAATTAATTACCCACAATCATATATGACATTGGACTAAATTTGAAATGCAACACATTTTACAAGTTCTATTACTTTCATTAACTGAAAAGAAAAAGTTAAACAAATAAGCCATAAATAGAATTATAGCAAGTAAAATGAAAACAATTGCTATTATCGGAATGTTCAAAAGAGAGCAAAGGATTGCATTCGTTCTTTACTAGGCTTCTACCTCTTAACGCCAAATATTTTCACTTCCATTTTAACGCTTAGGCTGCATTTGTGCGTGCGTACGTGCATGCATGCGCGTGTGTGTATATGGTACTGATATTTCATATTAACTTACTTTTCTTTCATATTTGACTTCGTTTTTTTTGATGTAAATGTCACACTATTATTAAACGACTCATGCAATATACAATTTATTAAAGTGGGAATGTAACATTTAAGTCAGAAAAAAGCAATCAATTACGATCGTTTAGAAAGGATAAGAATTAGGTTAGTAAAGTTTAAAGCTTGAAAATTTTAAAATTTTTGGTAATAAATGATAGGCGGTAGTGACAACAATAGGTGTATAGTAAAATTAGAGCTGATTATACTGACGGAAAGCACCGCAGAAGATCGATGCTGTAAAAGATGACGAAGAAGTGTAACGAAACGAAACGAATTCAACACTGAGCAGCTGGTTGGACCTTTTCTCTATGGATCCTCTATTTGATAATACAATTACTACTACTACTACTACTACTACTACTACTACTACTACTACTACTACTACTACTACTACTACTACTACTACTACTACCACCACCACCACCACAACGACCAACACCGCCACCATCACTGCTACTACTACTACTACTACCGCTCTCCAGAGAAGGGATATGTACAAATGAACACACACACACCACTGGACATATGATGACCAGTGACCAGTGTGATAATAACTCACCAGAAATATTGTTATGCAAGAAGTCATTGAAGAATTCTTCAATTTCAGATGAGTAAAGGGTCGTACAGAGAAGAGAGTAAGAGAGAGAGAGAGAGAGAGAGAGAGAGAGGAGAGAGAGATTGGAAAGTGTAAGAGAAATGTTATTGTGGGAGATGATGAGTGAGTTAAACATATTAAATGAGATAGATATTTGTTGATAAATTTTGTTGAGAAAAATTTTTCATTAATTTAATGAGAATTTCATGAATTTCAAGAAAAATCTATTTGATGAGAGTTACTGATATTATGAAAAATTTCGGAATTATTGGATATATATTTATCGTACTGTTTAAGCGCGTGAAACAAATTCAAAATTTTTAGATATCATTCAATGCAGTGATTTTTTTTCCCCGTAAATAAATCTCCCACATGCAAATCATTGTAGCACTGGTGATGAAAAATTAGTGTTTAAAAGTTTTGCACATTCTGTTTATAAAAAAAAATTGCCCATTATTTTATTTAACAGAGATTTTACTTGTACCAGTAAATGATTCAAACTTTTCAAATGACAAAACATATGACGGTAATTGTAAAACCTGACGTTAATTTTCACTAGCAAAATTAACAACCAAACTAAATTTTCTAGAAACCATTTTAGTACTGCTGGGATGTACGATTGCATAGTCTTTATGCCACGAAAACGAGCGATTTGTAGTTGCGTTTATTTGAATTTCGGGGTTGAATTTCGGTCTATTGAGGTTACGTTAAAGTTAGGGGTGGTAGGGAAGTAGTTGTTGGGTAAATAGGAAGTACTGGTGAGTCAGTAGGACACTATTTTATTACAGTGATAATTAGTGCTCTCTTAATAAGATATATCTGCGGCAATAAAGTATGGTCATTGCGCTTCTTTTGGTTTGCTAGGGTAACTAAAGTCTAAGTTTTGTTTCAAATTGCATTATTTTCCCGTGTGCATCCTGCTGTACTGGACAGCATTTTTTGTTTATCTACGATTACGGATGCAAAAAAATACTTGGCAAAGTAAATAACAACAAAAGATGTTGAGTCCGCATAGATTCACAATAATGTTATGTAAATTAAGATTTTAAGGTTATGGATACTATGTTAGACTTGTTGGCTTCCGAGGCTTCGGGGAGTGTTCTCATCGATAATTACACAAGCGACGGCCTTATGATGTTCGATGGTAATACTTTGTGGTTTGTTGCTGGCTTATATTCGGGAACTGATGGAAAAGCTTACTATAATCGAAAAATTGTAAGTTCTTTATTAATTCGGACTGGTCCTTACAACTCTTCAAAATGCAAGCTACTAATTTGTCCCTTTTATAGTTCATTTTATTTATCGCTAGACATTGGTGAAATGCCGTGAGAAAGACGTTATACAAAATTAGCTTTTAAACTTCAGAAACTCTGCATTGATCCACCTTTGCCGTCAGATGAAAAATTCAATGCAATGTCGGTGAACAGGAATGGTAGCCGTGTAGCGCTGTCGAGTGCCCATTCGGTGTTTGTAATTGAAATACCCTACGATTGTTGGTGTCGGCAGTCTGTAACACAAAATCCTGTGATGGACCATTTGCAATCTATTTATCACTGCAAGTAATCATTTGCGCAGTTTACCAAAATTGGTTGCACCACTAGAGGAAAATTTAAATATGGTTGCTGATTAAAGACTTTTTTCGTTTTTAAATGAAATAACTTGAAGATTTTAATTCGAGATTTGGACTGGTTGAAATTTGAAACTCTGATTTTTTGACTATGTTGGGTGTATGACAAGTTACAAAAATTAAAACCAAAATAAATAAGAATAGGTCTGGACATTTGGGAGAAATTTTTTTAGCAGGCATTTTTGTTCGAATAGTATTGAGAGTGCTTTGGCGAAGGTTGGAAAACTGTGTTAGTAGTAGCTGAAATATTAATTGTTCTGACTGAAGGGATTAAACAAAAAGGTTTAATGGGATTTATTATGGACTTTTCTGATGATATTTTACATTATTGTTGGGCATTAATAAGAAGCGTGATGTACTGAGTGATTAATGTTTTTGATTAATTAATTTGGAAGAAGTCTGCGAGTTAAGTTTTCCGGTTTTACAAAATTACATAGGAGCAGGAAGTTTTCTTTATTTCTTTTTTCTGTTTTGTAGGAACCGATTTGTTGGCTCTCATACTTCGTCAGCAAATACTGCAGTTGATATTCTTAAAATTAGGTGGTCTTGGGAAGGTCGCCACAAATCTGGACATCATGCTTGCAATATATTGGCTGTTCTTTACAGTGGAAATGTTATTAGGTTTGTTTTATTCCTTTCTGTCTTTTGATGTTGAAAAATTTTTATAATCAATAATTCTCTTTATTTTATTAACTTTTTACTTTTTTGTTTGCTTATGAATTTATATCTAACAGAATGGTGGGATTACTGCATTACATTTTCGTGTGTTGATAAGAAAACAAGAAGATTGAGGAAGTGAACCGTTATGCAGAGTAGTGTTTTTGAATCAAGTGAAAAACTTTCAGGATTTATGATACTGGCATCACTTGTACTATACCCACAGTTGTGGTCAATTTTAAATCTCTTTTTGGACTGTCTGAGTCAAGTTCCGGTCGTTCTTTTGGGGTGCATAATTACATAGGTTTGAATGTTACTATAAAGCTATCGTAAATGCAGCACAATTTTGAATTTTCTGTTATGTGAACAGAGTGTCCACTGTTTTCAGTTGTGACACTCTGTTTATTATTTACTGCTTTTATACTTACTGAAATTAATATGTCTTAATGTGCTTTGATGTAAAATGACATTCACTGATCGAATTATACTTTTCTAATCAAAAGGCGATTTGTCATACTTTTGAGTTCAGTATATAAGAGAAATAAATTTATTGGAAACCGATAGCTGAGGTAATGATTGCACAACTTATGTAACTAGTTGTTTTACCAGCTATTAAAGCATGGTCAAACTACAAACTGTGTTTTAGTTAATTTCCTTTAGCCTCATTTGATTTTGGACCATCATTTGTTTGCGCGGGTAATGAAGATGATGCAGAAATTGGTGTGAAAACATTGGTTGCCATTGATAACGATTGCGGTGATATTTACATTGTCACTTATTCTGGCAATAGGTATGTTGAAAGCAGCCTTTTCTTTCACGGTAATTACAAATGGACATTTTTTTTGTTACCAACTATCCATCAAGCTTTTGGAATTTTAAATGACCGTTTTATGTTTATTAAATATTGTTTTGAGAAAAAATCTATTTTTAGTGTCATTGAGATTCAAGGACCTCTTGTACTAACAGGAACTGTACCAGGTGGTCTTGCTTCCAGTGGTGCTTTCGATGTGCTTTATATACAGCTTCATGAAAAAACATCATTACCAGTTTTCTCATTAATATCTTCTGGTGGATGTATAACGCATTTCCTTGTTCTAACAGTAAACGAGGTTTGGTGTCATTTAAATTAGTGAGCTTAAGTGAAAGAGCTGTTTCAGAAAAAGTTTTGGGATTAGTTGGAGGTTTATCTTTTAGCTTAGGTAAAAGCTCATTTATTTTCAGGAAGCTTTCGACGGGCATATGGAATTTGTTCTTGTTTCCTATGATAATATTTCGCTGCCTTGCAAACCACTTGCTGATAATTCATATTGTTTACAGAATGGTTCGTATTTTATCTATAGTTATCCTATTGGTAATATCATTAGGCAGAAACAAATCAAACGCTACTGAATATCTTGGATATATTTTAGAACAAATTGAAACGTGAAATAAGCTTTGATTATACAAATTTTCCTTTTGGGCGTAATAGAATCTGCTGATGAATGAGGATTGTTATATAAAGCAGCAAAATAGAGAGAAATACTGTTAAGGATTTACGATATCAGGTTTAGGAAATATATTAATTTTCTGGAGTTTTAGATCATGTGCAATCCGGTCAATATTTTGTTGTTTGTGGGGTGAATCTTTTTTCCATTAATATTAATCCATGGATTCATTTGTTATCAAATTCGTTACCAACAAGTGCAAAGTGAGTTTTAAGATTTTAAGTATTACTTTAATCTTCTATAAATTGAAAAATATGAAACTGAACATAACATTCTTGATTTAGTTGTAATCTCTGCACGTTTAATTTAATTGTACTTTAGTTTAATTATACTTGACTTGTCTGTGTTTCATTTTTTCCGCTGTAACTGATCTGTCCTCTATAAATTAACGAAATTTTTAGTTTTTTACAGTCTACGTCACAGGTTGGTGAAATGTAATGTAAGAGTTAGCACCATAAATCTTGCCATCGTGACGACACTTATGTGTTACACTCATATTATTGATTAGGAAATTATCTCTTGCCTAATCGCTATTTAACATATCTCGTGGTGAAATGATACTTCATACGGCCAATGTATTATATTAGTGATGGATAAGTGTGGTGACTTTATATCTTAAATTATAGCAAATTTTAGTCATGAGAAAAAAGCAAGTGATTTGCCTGATTCGAAAATACATCACGTATTCGTTGTTTTGGGAAGCGCTGAAACAAATGGAATGGCAGATGCTATAATATTTGCTACTACTGCTTATGTTACCAATGGCAAATCTCCAATTTCTGATGATATTTACAGAGCTTTTAATGAGAAAAATATAGTTTATATAGCAATTACTTCCTCAAGGCAGTTGCTTTACAAATTTACAAGGTTGGCTGTGAGATTTAAACTGGTAATTTGGAAATTTAGCATTTGAATGGTGTTTACGAAATAAGACCTTTTGTAACTTTACTTTTTATGAGACTGAAATCATTTGGTACTTTTTAGGCAGAATACTATTTGGCATGATAAACGTGCAGTAGTTAAACGATACAATATGCCTGTTGACGGAAAAGCTCAAGACTACCTTCTTGAAGAATGTCTGAAAATTCTCCAATCTCAAACTGTAATACCAAGTTTTAGGTATTGTGTTGTGAGAATATTTCATTTTCCAGCAACATCTGAATGTCGTGATAAGTTAAGAGAAGAAAATATCCTTTTTTTCTGTGTTTATTGGACTGCAACAGAATTTGACTAATAGATAAATTGCTATGTGAAGCTCATATGCAGCTCCTTCGCTGTGTAAAAGCGTGGGTTTTCATTATTAAATTTTTGAAGCTGTTGTTTTCAGATTGAACGAATCAGTAACAGAATCTGAAGCGGTAATAGTAGCTAACGGCGTTGTGCAAGCTTTGGTGGAAAACATGAGAGTCACTCAAAGTGCTTTTAAAAGAATTCAAGATATGTAGGCTTTGAAACTGTTATTTGTTCGAAGTTTTCAGCATTCAACTTTAAATTATATAAAGAACTGATTTATTCATTGAGAACTCTTATTCTGATATCTTGTTTTTACTTCAGTTCAAGTCAGAAACATATGTAGCACAATAAACATATGAAGTGGGTGAGGAGAATTCCAACTGATTGTTTAGTTGTGGTGAAAATTAAAAACTACACTGCAATAAGCATCAGAGCTCAGTAGTATCGAAAATAACCTTCCGGTAAGTATTTGTTCCATATCTTTCTAGTTTTTTTCCAGAATTGCCAAAGATATGAAGAGTTTGGAGGCAATAAATAATAATAAATCGACGTGTACGGAACGCTTGCTACGGGTATTGTCTGCATACGTTGATCTGAGAAATCGTATTTATAAAATTCAAAAGACAATTGCACAACTGAAAAAACGAAGTGATGAGGTTTGTTTTATTTCAAAATAAAATTTTTCTAATTTGATTGCTATAACGGAAAAGTAGTTTAACGAAGAATGATAGGCAAAATGTGTTTTGAGAAGTAACGTTAAAACAGATATGGACTGGATAACATAGTGTTTTGGTACTTTACATGAAGATTGATACTCGATTTAATACAAAGAGCCTGTCTTTAGATATCGAAAGCTGAGATAGCAATTTTTCGAAGGCAAATTTTCCAGGACTAATTTTTTCTTCAAATGTAATTTGAATGGAATATTTTGCAGCTTGCCTTAGGTCTGGTACCGAAAATGTTTCCGTTAACAGACTCAGAAAAAGCTCTAAAAGATAAATTAGAAGCGTTGCGTGTCGAAGTCGATAGCATCACACGGCAGTTACCATATGTATAATCTGATTTTTCAAAAATTATTCTCACGTTCACGAAGTTTAATTTTGCTGAAGAGATGTTGCATTATTTCACCTTATCACCCTGCAACAATATATTTCATGTTAATTAGTATGACAAGTTAAATCAAAAATATTTGCACTTCTCTTTCAGCTTGCAAGTGAAATAGCCACTAAACGCCATGATCGCTTTGGTCCCGTTCGTTCATTTTGTGCATCGATGAGCGCACAGAAGTTTATGCTGTCCAAAAAGTTTGCTTTTTATTACCACTATTTCAGTCGTTTCCTCCCTTCAATTCCTTATTTTCCATTTCATATTTCTTACTTTTCCCTTTCATCAGTCTGACCAATGCAAGAGGAAGTCACCACCACTGATAGATAATAAAGTTGGGATCAAATTGTACTTTAATTCATGTTATCGCAGTCAACTATTGACCGTTCTCTTAGCAATGATGCCCCACAGGAAATAGTATGCATATCATTGAATGTCTAATGAACTGGGAAATGTGGAAGTCTGTCCCTTTACAACCATCCACTCAAACGATTTATTACAGATATAGTTAGCTTGACTTATTTTTTTTACAGCACAGAAGATATCAATGAAATGGTTAATTGGACTAAACAGCTCATCAAAAAAATTGATTCCATACAAGTCCGTATAGTTGCTGAAGAAGCCCTTTCTAGCTCACCAAAACCAAGACCTCAATGTGAATGAAAATAATGCTAAGGGTAGAACAACCCATTGTTTCTTGCCAAAATTTTTATAATAATATTTCTTTATGCAATGTAAAAAAACACTCGAATTCAGGCTTTAAAAAGGAGTGCTATCAAAAGTATTCGTTCTCCAGCTCTAGATCGTTATGTCTTTATCTATTTCTAACATGATACATTACATATTTGCCCTTCGTATGATGTGATATTTCATTGGCTCTTGCTCAATAAGATTGTTCAGAATCTGAGAACGAATGCTGTCCTAACTACTGTATTGAAATATAACCAATTAAAATGAGAATGGTCAGTTGTGAAAATGTAGAATTTTTGTGATCTGACCAAAAAGCAAATCATAACCTAAAAATTTTTGCTTGCAACCTTTTGAGTATGTAATAGAGTTATGATCAAGTACTGTCGTCAAGTTGATAATTACCTTAGGCAGGTTAAAAATCATTGGTAGCTTCTACCTCCAATACATTATTCAATTGCTCTGCAGCTAGCACCACAGGACTTCATTGGAGAGGCATGGCCTTATGTAAGCAAACACTCCATCATTATGAAAATGATTAATATACAAGTTCTGGTAAATAAAAGCGTAAAACTGAAGTATACGAGTAATACAATTACGAATAAAAATAAAGAAATCCGATTCATAATAATGTAACCAGTCGTGCTTGTCCGAAAACCCGAAGCATTATATTTCCATTTTCAATAATTGGTCGAACATCCACATTAGACCTGTATAACATAAAGTCGGGGAACATATAGTTAAATTGAAATTAGTCCAAACTGTAAAAACAGCTTTCTCAGCAAAAACTATGAAATATCTCCATGTTCGAAACGTACCTATCAAATTCTGAATCCGGCATATCACTACTGCTAGCAAAAATTCTATAAGAATGTCTCACTGGATCCGACAGATACCAGCCACAATCAATCCGTCGAGCCTGCAATACATGCCACAACTTAGTTGGACTTTGAGACCTATCAGAGTAAAACAAGGAATTAATCAACAAATTAACCTTTCGTTTTTCCATCTCTGATAAGAACTGCCTGGCCCGCTTGTCTGCAGTCAGACCATTAAATCTAGAATGTTGTGTTTTAGAAGCAAAATTAAAGAAAAATACAGCCTGAAGGACTCAATTCAAGAATTAAAGGAAAACTAGATCAACGGCATCAATTAGCATCATAATATTTTGGTCTACATTAATGCTCGTTAGTTTTAGCAAATGGGCACGAATTCGTCCATACTTTACAAATTACGCACTGAAGTCCTAAAAGTATTTAGTTCCAATCCTCGTCTAAAACCACGCTTACTTAATACATTTACGATGCCTGCATTGTAGTGTAAGCTTCTGATCTTCGCGATGCTTATCGATTGCACGCAATGTCCCACCGCAAAAACGACAACTCACTGGATATGTACTAGAATCCTTAAATGTTTCCTTAATTATACAGTTAAAAATTTTCAAGGTTAATCTATCTGCAATATTTTCACTATAGTATAAAAAGTGTAGGATGAAGCTTAACGGCTTAAATTATATCCTCCTCTTTAAATGACATTTCTCATTGATGAAATAAGATAATTTGCAGGACTGCTGCTGGGAACTAGCATTTACTGATTAATATGATGCATTTTGCCTATACTGCATTCTTTTTTCTGTCACATTACCGATGGATTTGCGGAAGTCGACGTCGAGGCAAACATTGCGTTGCTACCATTAGCATTATCGAGACATTTTTTGACCAAATCTTCTGAAAGTGTAAAAAAATTGGAAGTAGTAATAAATGAACAAGTGTTGAGAACGCTTTGTGCCACAGAACCAGAAAAATACAAAAACATCCCAAAAAAACAAATTTCAATCTAAAATCCTTCCGTCCCCCTCACCCATCACAGAGACGGTAGACACACAAATATCGTTTTCATCAGCATCTCAAGTAATGCATAACTACGACCTTTTCTGAAATAATTCGGTTCCAATTTTCCTGCTGCCGAAGACAGCAACTCCACGCTTTTTTCCGGAAACCCCCTTCCAGTGCTAACTCAATATTGCCTAACATTTGTACCACATCAGTTCTTGTATATGCGAAAGAAAAAATATTTCCACTGCTTATGCTTCTTAATCAGAAAAGTAAAAAAAAGAATAAAGATACGATACCATCCAAATGAGATGAGTTACAACGTTTCCTAGTCGACATTTGTGCCACTTTAACTACTTCAACGATTATTTGGGCAAAATATTAATCTGAAATGTGAAATAATTTATCACACACACATAACCTTCTTATTGCCTATGTGAAAACATGGATATGAATGCAACGTTTCTATTGTTGTTAGCTACAATGTACATAATGCCATTAATTACGACCTATGTGGAAAAGGAAGTTAGAGAAATGCAAAAACCGTTCGTTCATAAAAGAAAAAATTTGCAAAATCACAAATTGCAATGATTTGAGATAATGAGTTCAGTCAAAAGCATTAAAAAAAGCATAAGATTTCAACAATGTTTAATTTATAAAAAGCAATAAATCTCTTGAAATGATTGCCTCATTCACTTCCCATTACCGAACAAACGTACGCCAAACACCCTCTTACACAAGCAAACCATTTCCGTTAAATGTACGCTTACACATCGTACATCCTGCAACGGGCAAGTGCCACAATGCTACACCTTAGTTTGGCCTTATTAACAGATGCTAGAAGCATGTATCTCAATCTTCAAGCCGTGGGTACTTTTTTCTTGAAACAGACTAGAAACTCATGACAGACAGACACACACACCTTTTAGAATGGAATTTTTTACCAGTTAAGGCATTATAGGCACAGGTATATGAGATGAACCTGAACTTCCCATCTGATTTAATCTCCAGAAATATTAGACATACACTATACATAAGAGCTTCTCTCCGCTTCCGCTATATATTATCCGTTAAGTTGCACACTGATGCTGAAGTGAAGTGATACATAATTTTTTTTTCAAACGTACAATTTAAAATATAAATGCTTAAAAGAGTATAATTTTCCATCGGATTGGATTTAAAAAACAAAAATGAAAAATGAAATTTCTGAGAATATTTTTTGAACATTGCTATGCTAAATTTCATAACAAAAGTGGTTATAACGTGTCTAATTTGTATGAATTTGTATGAATAGCGGTAGGTGTTGTAATGATCCTAAAAAAACTAACAAGAAATAGATTTCACATCAGTTTTGAAATAATCTTACTATGCGTATCTTATATAGGACATTACAGTAGACAAAGATACTTGCATCCTCCACTCGGCAACAGCTTTTTCCTTACATAGCATAACTGATGATATTTACTGTAAATGTGCAGAATGGACAAATTTATTTCTGTTTAATATTATTAATAATAGCTATCCGCATCATACATTCCAGCTTCTTTGAATTTAAATTTGTTGAAAATAACCTTATCCAACTTGAATTAGTGTACATCACACTCTTTATTTTCGTTAACAAGAAAATCTCGTTCTTTTCACCTATATTAACAGAGAGAAAATGGCTCTATGTAACATGAAATACATTGGCTAACAGAAGTTGTTTGAAGAAAAAAAACGACTTCGTATAATAACAAAAAAGACGATATGCTGTTCTTATTAAAAGATGGGAGGATAAAAACATATAGGAATGGAAACGGTCAATCTGTCCGACAGTCGCCAATTAATCTGTAAAGCAAAAAAAAACGTCAAACGACCAGGTTCAAATAAATTCAATCAACGAACTCGCACATCATCTGACAGAAAGCAGAAGAGCATAGGGTCTTGCCTTCACACTTTATTTTGTGAGGTGTGAAGGTAATTTTTATTTCGTATACCCCCAAGCCTCAGTGAACTGGAAAGTTCTTTGTTTCCTACGACAATGAGTACAGCGCTGAGTAAAGTAGGTAAAATCAAAAGATATAAAAACAAGTTACGATAAATTTTTAAGAATATATGTTTTCAAACACCAAACCCTTTCATCAACAATAAAATAATCAATAGATAAAAATCACGTATGGTTGCAAAACATCGTCAATGCATATTCCAGATATTACTACACCAGTTCAGGCTACCGCGCTTCTTATAATCTCACTTACAGTCGAGTCGTCAGATCTGAAATTTCGTTTCTTTGTGATATGAAAATTCTTTATTGGTAAAAAGTAACACAAATACATATAACAGATAACATGTTGAAGTGACAGTAGAAACTGCCACGTTATCCCTCGATGGATTTTTCCTATCCATAGAACGTTAAATCTCATCTCATATAGCAATATGTCACTGTGTACACTGTAAAACAGGTTTTTTTTTCTATCCATGGAAATAGACTGGGTATAGTGATAAATAAAATATACAGTAGAGACGCAGTCATCACAAAATTCTAACGAGAATCTTCGTTCTTCATTATAACTAAATAATAAAAGCTAGTAATCTGCATAAGGACTTCTCTTTGTAATACAGTCTCCTCAGGCTGAAAAAAAACGATCACCTCACAATGAAATTCATTGTGACAGTTCTATCAACCGAGTCCAGTGCAAGCCGTGCTTTTGCTAAAACTTCATGTCCACCTCTAAATATGCCAGATAGAAGAAGTAAGTGCGCACTTCTACCTTCCGCAACGCGATCGGATCGTTCACATGGCGCTAGCCCTATGCATTTGATCAATTCTTTCACTGCATCTATAATTATTAAAATTATTCTGGAATGCAATCTTATTGGCAAAACTTATTTAGATTCCTTAGCATAAAATAAATAAAACAATGAAAATTAGAGAATCAGCGAAAACTCTCAAATCTTCTAAGCTTAAGGTTTTATAGATCCAAATCTAAATATACCAAGAAATAAAAAAATATTAAATATAAGGGTTATCCAATCTTTTATCGTAAGATTATTTTCATTCTTCGAAAAATCTGGTTATAATCGAACATACGATGTCCATTAACCGTCAAAATATTAAATATTATACACAAAATATTCAACGTTATATAATCAGGCTCAAGATTTGAATATTTCAACAGGCTTCTACTTGAAAATCTTAGCATGTACATCTTACCCTATGCTAACACCTGTAATCTCCAAAACTTCGCATACATAGGATTTTGAAATTATTTGAAATTGTAATATACGTTTCTTCTTCTTCTTCTGTTTACAACTAATGATTAAGGAACCTTGTAATGTATGTACTGTTGATAAAACATATGTATCTTCATTTTCATTTTCATCACCAATCTGCTCCCAACTGACAGCAAAATTGCTTCGCTTCGTCGGTTGCACATGATCAGCAACGGTTATTTCAACTTCTTCCAGCTGCGCAGAAAAAAAAAATATAACATTTCACAGTTTTTCGCCAAAACTAGACTCCCATTTACATAAAGCTCTTAAAACCAAAAAACATACAACTGTTGCATACTTCTAAGAGCCAGTTATCAAACCTCCACAAATGAATAATAAGAACTATTAGGCAGATTATAGTACTACTTTGTCAGTTCAAAGTGCTTGATCTTCGACATTAGAACTCCTTAACTTACTCAACTTACCAGAAGCAACCTTAAAGCATAGCTTGATAACGCCCTCTGCTGTTCATCCATCAAAGTAGTCTATATTCGAGAGCTAATGTTCTGTATTTAATGACATCTATGAATTATCACAACTCTTAACAACTGAGCAGCATACCACAAAGACGTCATTATAACTCTCGTCGCCTTCCAATTCACCTGTCGTGGGATCGACATCTCGAACTTTAAATTTCAAAACTGAACTAAATGTTGCCATAACAACACCAGGTTTTGAAGGCATTTTCAACAGCAAATATGTGGTTGACCGTACACCAAACGGTAATTTTTCCAATGGTATCGTATGCAAAATCGTCCATCCCTCCGTATCTGGCGCTTGCTCCAATTCAACATAAACATTCTCCAGTAACTGATCGTTCAACGTGTTGTTACAGTCAAACTGGAATTCGTCTGTAGGTAACAATACAAAGTTTACCGATAAAAATATATATTTCCCAAACAGAAGTTCATAAATCAAGCATGTATTGTTAAATTTTACCTGTAGCACAACATGTTGTGGAAAAATGTGTTTAACACATAAGACGCTATATTCAGTCACTTCATCTGTTAATGATACTGGTTGTGAAGATTTAAACAATGGACCTAGGCTTGAAAACTCCGGAATAGCTGCTAACTGCTCTGCAATGCCAAATTTGCGATAAATAATAGTACTGTATTGTTGCTGTGAGTTATTTACTCCTGACTATTGTCTAGAATTGCACGACTTCAATTAAACATTAAATCTTTTCAAAAAAACCTTCTATGCTAATTTTTCAGTGTTACATAGGCAAGTACATTAGTATGTCAATGACCTGCATAAATTTCTTGTAGCGATGCCTTTCTTTCTTCTTTTTTGTCTGAAATTGTCTCCACGGATAGTGATGGTTTCTTAACTTCCGTTGCGGATAGTGGAAGAGCCGAAATTGGTACCACTTTCAAATCAAACGGTTTGTCAAACTCTCCATTGGTCACATATTGCTCCAGTGCTCTTTCAAGCCCAAGAACTGATACCTTAAAACGCAATGCGAGTGATACAATGTAAAACAAATATGCACCGTAAATCTGACATTAGGACTTCTGCAACTATGAAAATCAAGTTGTTCCTCCTACAAAATTTATAGCAACAGCATATATAATGAAACAGTACTTAAAAAATGCAAGACAACATGCTATTTCAAGGAAAATAGATTGTAACCTGTAGTCCATTCAGAATATAATTTGCGATTAAACGCGGATTTTCTGTTTCTAAAATTGACAGAAAGTAGGTTGCTCGATCGCGTACTTCATCGTCTATATCAAGTAAACAACGTTTTAACAACACTTGTACAGATGGTCTCAAATCCGGACACTGAGCTCCAAATTTAGCTAGTGCACTTACCGCTGCAGCGCGAACCTTGAAAATAAAATGCATTACCAAAATCATTTTTTCCATTTCTGTAAGGTAAAACAACACTTACCGAGTGTCACACCAGTTCATGACTTTTATTTCATCTTCTGGTAAGTTACCTTTTGCTCACTGCATAATACATTAATAAGTGTAAAAACTTTTTTAATCCTTGGAAAGCAAAACTCTAACAAATTATAAAATAATATAAAATCTATTGTGTCAACATCAAACTCGTTAAAAAGCTTATATTAGATCACTTTATTTAAAATTTTGTCGCAATAGTGGGAATAAATATACTTGAGTAGCCTCTAGAATAACTCGGTTATAGATGAAACGAATATAACGGGAAGGATTGGCAGTTGTTGGTGCTTCACGACCAAGCAAGTGTAGTATACGGGTTGCAAGTACGGGATGTTCACAATCCTCAATAAATTCGCACAAATGGGACAATCCTAAAATTGTACTCATAACTCAGAGTCAAAAAGATTATGTAGCAATACAACATCCGACATAATCATGCCTTAATTGACCAGCTTGGTCAGCAAAGATCGATTTGTTACAAAAATAGTACATAAAGAACAATATGTAGTACCTGCTTCTTTCGCATCTGAGTTCTCATCAATGATAGCAATGATAGTGTCAACGATGCTCTTCTTGTAGTCGAAACCGCCATCATCGCGTAACATAGTAGCCAAAAAAGACATAAGGATAGAGTGCTTACGTGGATAACGCACACACAATGAACGAATTGCTTCAATCACCACAACCTGCAATAAGTAAATAAGCAACAGGAGAATAAACTCCTATAAGACACAGAATTCTTAAAGAGACTTTTGACAAGATTGTTATATGTATAGTAATTATAGCGTCACCATGAATCCAACCTGGTGTCCTTCGACACACAATTTGGGTATGTATCGAAGGATAGGAGGCTGAAGTCAGAATGTCAACCAACACTCATTCGAAAAAAATTGCGTAATAGAGCATGAACTTTTAATCCATATAATGTTTGGGCTCACAGTAACTGGCTTTTATCGTTACTACTCCTACTTTTAAATTCTGCATAATTTAATGATAAACCATAAACTTTAAAGAGTTGAAAATAAAATGAATGATGTTACCTTAAATTCATCACTTATTTCATTCACAAATGTGCTAATTTGTTTCATCAATCTTTCCACAGATGATTCCGCTCCGGTTTTGAGGAGTGTTGTAATTGCAAGTGTTGCTATTGAACGATTCTGATCTGTTATTAACTGTTCTAAATCGACATTGCATGATGTTACTGCCTGTGGATGCTTCACTGATACCTGGAAATAGTCAAAGAATACTCCCGACAAAACCACTGCTAATCATTTTGATAATCATTTCATGTTACAGTTATAAACTATAACTCTATAATCAGAGTATATTGCAGTGAACGTTACAAAGCAGTGAAACGACTTCTTTGGGCCATAAAGAGAAAGTTTACAAAACATTTACAAAAAAAAAATTTCCGGAACCAGAAAGTGCTTTCCACAAAACACGAATTCTTGCAGTTCAAGAATGCTGAATTCAAAATCTTAAATCGAGTACCTTGTTCAAAGTCCGCACAGCGGCAAATCGCAGTGCCGGTTTCGGAGACGAGCAGAAGAGTTGCAAAACTGAAATAGCTGGCGATAACTCGGATGAAGTTGTTCGTGGCAGCCGAACAATGGCCGAGGCAGCTTCATAGATGACCATTTCACATTTATGACGAAGGCATGACTCAATGAATTGGAAGAAGGGACTTTCCGTTCTGAAACACCATTAATCTAATCATTTCATTTATAAACGATAAAACACGTATACACGGAAAAAATAAAACACAGAATAAAGCTTCATAAAGAAAAGGTAATAGTTCTCTCCTAAGTTATAGCAGCTTTCCTGGGTAATTATGCAGGTTTGCCGCAAATTCCAAAAAACAACTTCAGGAAGCAAAAGGCTGGGCAAAGTTATATCATTTGTCAAAGCATCCAAAGAAACCTACCCCGCTTCATCTTCTTCGACAAGTTTGGCTGCAAGTCGAATGAGATAGCAAGTTGCAAAAGGAGAACGTAAAGATGATTTACTCCATTTCTGAACCAATTTGTTGACTGCCAAACGATCGCCACTACGAATATGGTATAGTAAGCCGAGAGCATGGAACTGAACCATATTGCTGAAATCAAATTTATTGGGGAAAAAACCATCCATTTAATTTTCGATCAACATTTCACTTGAATGTCGAAATAGGGGATCGAAATTTTTTGAGCCTTGAACATTTCGTTATGCAATCTTATTGAGTAAATATTAATAAAAGCAACATCAAACTAACAGCTGAAATACAATATGCCTACTTCAAATTTAGTTTCTGAAAAGTATACAGAATTATTTTTGTGGCAAGCTTAGTAGCAACAGATCAAATGATCTAAAATAAATAAATCTATTTGATCAATTATATGTTCCACATCGACGACAAACAAACATGTAAATAAACAAACTTATCAGATGAGACAGCTTCCTGAACCTCATTTGCCCAGCGGCGTACTACTTCCGGATTCTTCCGAAGTAGATGAAGTGACGAAACAAGGGCTGCCGATGCAACTGCTGAATTCTTGTCAACAATCGCCTGAAATGAATCACCATCTTCATATCACATGTAATCTTTATTAGCCTAGCTGTTCGTACACATAATTCTAGCAAAGCAACGATTTTGGATTTTAACACAGAATTACTGAAAAATAGTTTCGTAGTAAACCTGTTTCATGTAGCGTTCAATAGCCTGCAACATACTTCCATCAATTATGCAGCACAAAGCTCGGATAGCTGGTGCACGATAGATATCTTCTCGACCAGTCATATCCTTTGTAAGGCTGAAGCATATTCAATGAGTTTTCATTTCCCAAATTTTAATTTGTAAATCACATTAAAATATATAAATGAACACCAAATAACATTAGTTGAATGAAAAAGAAATCAAAACGAATTTTAACAAACCTGCTAGTAACAATGATGACGTCATTTGAGATATCGCAAAACTCCTTAATTGCAAGATAGACCAAGCGCCGAAGA
Organism: Litomosoides brasiliensis; assembly: GCA_013365375.1. NCBI lineage: Eukaryota > Metazoa > Nematoda > Chromadorea > Rhabditida > Onchocercidae > Litomosoides > Litomosoides brasiliensis. Next base: position 63,835 of record JABVXW010000189.1, on the reverse strand, counting down.
TTCGAATCCTTACTTTGCCATAATTTTGTTACAGCAAAAAAAGCTTCGGTTGCTTCCGTACGTCCAATAGTTTCACCTTGTTGTCGTAAATACAGCAATTTACTCAAGATTAAACTACATCTCCGCGCATTTATTGGCGTTTCATTGAAAGCACGGGCCTAAATTTTCGAGTAAAATTTTTCATTAAATTAAATACTACTTTTCTTTTGAGTTTCTGCAAAATATGCAACATAAAATGATATAAAAAACAATTGAAATAAGTGTCGTCAGTGGAGTGTTAAGGGCATTGCTTATACCCGACTCTTCCAATTTATAAAGAGAACAGCAGCATGAGCCAAGAAATACTGTTCTATTGGTTTTACTTAATATTATCTTGCAATTGCTTCATTTAAAACAGGTTCACTGATTCTATACGACGGTTCCAATTGTTAACTTTGATGACTGAGATAAACATTCAATTCTTGCAACAAATGACTACCTCCTGTAGAACAGTTGTTTTATCGAGATTACTAAATGGGTTACCGCCACCATTTTCTTCATCCTTCTTGTCCCGTCTCATCTTCAACGATTTGAACGACAGTCTACAATTACAAATAATTATCACTTACTAATCATACTGATTTAAGGACGGTTAACAAGAATATGATGAACATAAGACAAATACGAATATTACCACGCAGTTTATTCTAGTTACAAGAAGCGATCTAAATCACTACTGAATAAACTTTATCACTTCAGCTTTAAGTCAAGTTTAAGTCAGAAGTTGTTAGCTGAAAACAGTGCGAAAAACCAGCAAAAACAATAGTAACACAGAGACCTAGAATGAATGGCAGATCGATTCATTATGGATCCGCGATTTCGATCTTATTCCCCTGTCTACCTATTCGTGAGAGGGGAATGTTGTTGAAACTTCATGCTCAACATTATCTCAATTATTCAGCTATATATCCTAACACCTTTTCACAGACAACACAACGTCTCCCGACGCTCTCTACAGGTATGGCCAACGTTGCAGTAAACTGCAACATCCACTTTTGGCCATATTTATAGACATGAAGTTAACACAAACATCAAAACAAGTAATCAACCTATGTCTCTTTTACTGCCACGTTACCCTCTTATTCACAATGCATAATTCGGCTTCAAGTTCACAACATAAAAATGAAAATTTTAACGTATCATAGCTTTAACTCCACCGAAATCTCATCGTTGAAGATACCTTCCACGCATGCAGCAATATAGTCAAGTCATTCGCTATCATTTAGTTAGTATAACGAAACATTTTAAAATGATCAGGAATCGTAAGATGAGTTTTGCATGACCTCTTATTGGTTTTTTTTTTTTTATTTATTAATGAAATATCTACCAAAGTGACATTTCATTTAACGTCTTTCGTCAACTGTTTACATACAGGAAAACACGCAACTCCGCATGAGTAATCTGATAATTTCACTTGACATAATCACTCACCGAAGTGATTGTCCTTGATATCATCCATTAGTGCAGGTGCAAGAAGCACTAATTTAAGAAATCAAATCAAATTTCATTAATTGTTAACATACATTATTAATAATAAGATGAAATAAAACAATCTTTCATCTTTTTTGCTTCCTTCAAGCAAAAACTATGAAATGCTAAATACGAGAAATAAATGACAGTAAATATCACGTAAATTTTGACAAGTGATAACATATCCCAGTTAGATAACATATCAGTTGTGCATATGGTCGGGTATCGGTCACCGTAAAAGGTAACCCACTATAACAATATTTTGGACCAAAAGAATGAATACCAACGAGGAAAACACGTTGTCTAAAGAATCCCTGCAGTCCGGCTCCACTATCGCCCTGAAATGAAAGTGTTACGTGAGGAGGAGAGTAAATACGTGCGGCACTCACAAGAACTTCCACAAAATAAACCATACAAATAGGGTGTATTTTGTTTCACAGACCACCCTAAAGTGGCACAGTTATCACTTAGTGCTACGAGAGATGACGTGGGGGACTGTACGTGTGAAGCGTGAAGGAATACGTAATACGCGGTGCTGCTGGATGGTTGTCGCAAAATTGTTGTCTAGATCTCCGCCCTAGTGTAATCACACTTCATACTTTTATCAGATTAAATATGATACAATTAAAAATTTTTCCTTTCGCTGCTAATCAGTCTCAATCCATTTGAAAATGTAGAAAGACGAAATTCTTAAGGACATTTAAATTTTTTTTAAATTTAAAAATTATCTACACTATTCATGAAATAATGTATTCAAGGGATTGATTTCCTAAATTGATAGATTTATTAGAGAAATCTTCAGTGTTATCACTGAAAATTATGACCAGTATGAAATGTATGCTTAAATATTTGACCTTTGATTCGTAACTTTCTCCAAACAATCAATAAAACTAAATTGCTAGTAATTAGTTGAAAGTAAGCTGTTCTTACAAAACAAATGCCCTGATAAAGGGTTTTATTTCTCGACTTATAAACTGGCCCAACTTGAATGAAATCTTTCTCTCTTGCAACGCTAATAATTTTTGCACTTCCATAATTCAACCTCGACATACTCTCTCCAGCTGAAGTTGTTATCTTGGAGGGATTGTTATTGCTATTGTTATTATAATAATAAATAATAATAATAATAATAATTGTAATAATAATAATATCTCTTTCATTATGTAATAGATTTGATCAATGATAACAGTACGTAAAGTTTTGGATTTTTAAGTTTTTAAAAGTTAACTGAATGCATAGTATTGACTTACCTTCATTCTCACCAAACCCGTAATCAAGAAGATTTTCGGCAGAGTTGACATCGAAAGTTGAATTGGGTAAACATATTGCTGAGGTGGATGTATCAAACTAAGAAAAGGATGATTAGTTCAAGTGGTTGAGATGAATGTTGCTGCATAGTGAAATTCCAGTAAGACAGATACACCGTGAAATTATGCATTAATGGATAACTAAGTGGTTGAATCGATTGATTGAATTTTAATGATATAGTTAAATTCATTTACCATTAAATCAGTTTCCACCTCAACAACTGCGAAATCATGTCCATCTAAGCAACCTCCATCTAAGAAACTAAAAATTATTGATAAAAATTTCTCCTCTATTTTCTGGTCATATTTTCTCAATACTTTATTTAATTTAAAAAGTTTTTGAAACGGTTTTCTCTTGTTTTCCAGTTCGTATAGTAGTGGTATAAACTAAAATAATGATATTGTTTGGTTTAGAAGTTTGAAATTTAATTTAGTTAAATTTAATTTCAAAAAGCTGATGAAATGTACCGTTTGTGGATGGCAATTTTACGAATTTTAACTGTCATGCATAACGGTCCGTCACATGGTGGCGAATCACTTCGTAAGCATACTCCACCGTATCGTATTGAAAATTGACTTATATCATCAATATTTGTAGCAAATCTAAAATTAAAATTAAAATGAATTCATAAAATGCAGTAGGAGGACGCAAATGATTTATTTTATTGTTAAATTTCAGTGGTAATTTTAAATAAAATCTTTTTTAGGCACCTTATATGCTGCTATATCATGCAATATTGATATGCGTGCAGCTATTGTGGTAACGTAGACAAATACAGTGCAATAATTGGTTAAACGTGATAGTTTAATGGTATAACTGACGTGCATGGCAATTTATGACTTTCGTATTTCATGATGCAATGTGCTGCAGTAATGATATGTCGCTTTGAGATGATCGACCCACCGCAGTAATTGTGATGTTCCCGATTGGTAAGAGTTAATGCCGCAGCCCACGGAAATTGACCTAATTTTGCAGCTGATCCAAGCGATATCTTATACGCTGAAAGAACGTTTGATCGTTGTAATATGAGGAATGACAGGAAAACGAACCAATGTATGTCATATTAAGTGTCAACATAAAATAGATGAATGTCTTCTGCACTGATAGCATCATCTTTTTAATTGATTAGTATTAAAAAAAATTGTATTTGCATAAAAATTATTGAAATTTAAAGACTGACGTGAGGAGAGCCATTGTCGACGTGTTCTACCGCAGTTGATTTTCAAATCCTCATTATCAGCCGTATCAAGTTTGCTTAGTTGCATTGCATCACCCATAGAGAAAGAAAATTATTAACTTTTTGCATCCAAGTGACATTATCAGTCAAGAATTAATTAAATACCAATATTTTTTTATCAAGTATTTTACAATTTGTTAACTTCGGTGAACGGTAAAATTGATCTTATCATATTCGAAATTTAGGATTTTTGATAATTTTCTTCGAGTTTTGGAATAAAGCATTACATTCAAGTTGAATATTATTTTCAAAACAAAGCAATAAAACTAAATTCTTGGCCAGAATAGTCTATGAGCAAAGCGTGAGTTTTAATTTGAAATAACTTTAATTATCTTAAATCCCTAACAAATCTAATAATGAATGGATAACCAGGTTTAGCATACACCACCATATCGTTGAAATCCATCGTCCGTCTCGCAAATACAATAATGCCAATATTTGTTAGCAGTGCAACTGTTGCACAACCGCTCATCGAATTATTTTAGCTTTAAGTTTGTGTTTAACAGTCAAATCATATATTATTTATGTTTTCTAAAAATTTTCTAAAATATATTGTGTCTTCTCTTTTGGAAAAATATTTATACACACATACTTGAACGATCACAGAAATAATAAAAATGATCGATGGCGATCATTTTTTCAAAACTTTTGAACACATAAATATTTTAAATCACTCATATTTCATATTTTTAGAAGTAAGCCACAGCAGTGACTTCCATCATCCATCCTTGCAATTACTTAATTAACTTTCCAGTTAATTACTGTTCAGTTAAGTGTCACTTCATTAGATCTTTCATTCTACAGCGATTTCTCTCTAACATATGCGCCTATTCAAAGCGTAAGTGCTAAATGGAAAATTTTGCTAAATTTCCTACAAATGAAATATCTGATGTTTTTAAGAGTTCTGAGTGATAGCGAGGAGAACGATGAAAGTTTTCTAGCAGCACAGCTAACCATCTTTGATAACATCCGACATTTGGAGTGAGCTCATATATCGGAAGAACTTCTTGTCGTGCAGTATGAAGAAAGTTAGATTTAATAAAGTTTATTTTTCTATTGCAACTCCATTTTTGTACTGCAAAAATTTTGATCCAAAGCATTTCTTTTTGTTATTATAAATTTCCATTTAATGAAAACTTTTTCCAAAGAGAAAGTCAACGATATATTTTTTTTACGTCACACGTATAAATCAATAGCATAATTTAGAGAAAATTCAGTAAATTTTTTCCTCTCACTAATGTTATTTCAATTTCAGTACTATGAAAATGAAATAAAATTGTGCAAAAAAAATGAATTGTTAATACTTTGTATAAATTATTTTTTAAACTGAAATACAATAGAACAGATGAATTGACTGCAGTGAGTTACACACTCACTGCTATTATTTTCCTGTTATATACATCAATTATTAATACATTCAGTTTTTCACTCCCATCTATATTTAAATGTGATTATTTGATAGTTTTTAATAAAACATGTTCAAATTCTCCTCCATAAATTTCATTCAGGAAGGGTCACTTCGTTTAATAACGTCGACATCTCTTCAAAATACTTACGATAAATGGGAAAGCAATTTTTCTTATAAATTAGACATTATCCTTTTATGTTTGCTGCTTCAATAAAAAACTCCCTTATTGTACTAGCAATGAACGTGACCGTTTTCTTTTCAATATTAATTGTATGAAAGGAATTTCTCCTTCAGAGCAGACGGTGTGATTTCCTTCAAGCAATCGTAGAGTATCGGTAAATTTGAATATTTTTCAGAGTTGGCGAGAAGCTAAACTACACCGATCAACATGTACTTCGTCGTCTATCTAATTCTCTCCTTCTCTCACGCATCCGCTCAAACTTCCGTAAGCTCATCAAACGATAGAAAATATGGCACTGCAATATTTAACAGACTTGAAATTCTCAACGTCAAGTGAAATAATTTCAGGAACCGCAAACAGAGCCATTGGATTTGTCCATGCGAAAAATGAGTGTAAAACAAATGGAACCACACAACTCACTAATTAATGGCACGGACAAAGAACAAACAGAGTCATTTAATTTAAGAATCCAAGGAGTGAATGCTGAAAAAAATTTCCTGCCGGAAAAAATGTGGACGGAAAAATGTACCGATGAAAAGCCGAACGGTTATTCGGAAAACAATAAAAGTTTATCTCAATTATCGAATTCGGAATTAATACGTGTAATTTTTTACTCTCCTATGATAATTCCTAAACCTAAAAATAGAAATTTGCATAATTGTTCGACATGCGGGAAGAGTTTTTCTAAATTATCACATTTAAATGTACACCAGAGGACTCATACCACTGAAAAACCTTATAAATGTCCAAAATGCGGGAAAGGTTTTACTGAATTGCGGTGTTTGAAAGAGCATGAGAACACCTTTAACAAAACATATGAGAAAATTAACAATAAAAAAACGTACAGGTGCACGACATGCTGTAAGGAATTTTCTACTTCATCAAGTTTGAAAAGACACAAGGACATTCATACTGGTAAAAAGCCCCACAAATGTTTGACGTGCGGTAGAAGGTTCAATCGATCGGAGAATTTCAGGAGACATAAAAAAATTCACAGTGCTAAAAGCCCGTAATATAGTCCGAAGTGTAAAAAGCGTCTTCTCAATCACATTATTTGAAAAGTTACGCAACGATTTTAGTGTTATTTTTTCTGCTATTCCATTATTGTTTTTCTTATTTCACTTGAATGATTAAAATTTTGTGTATGTGTCGTATCGCTCTACCTTCTTGCAAGGATTACATTTAATTATATTCAATCAAAACTTTAGCATTTTCTTCTCATCGTTTTTTAAAGTTATCATTTATATGAAAAAACAGTGATGTGGAAGGAAACGCTGCATTTTGAAAGTTACTATGACACAATGGATGATGTAAATTTTTACGTTAGTGGAAACTACGAGATGATAGTTCAACAATCGTTGACCTATACGGCGTTGAATAATTCTGCTCGCTTTATTTTAACTCTGATTTTGCGTCAAATGATTTTTTTTAATTTCTATGATTTAACTAAAGTTAATTGACAGTTACAGGTATATTCCCCACAGACAATGCTTGTCTTAATTCAGTTGATTATATTAGTCCAATATTCTGAAATAATTAGGACACTAACTAATCTTCGAGTATTTATTGAATAATTGTTGCGGCAAACTTTGTCGATCTAACAGTTAAATATATTATTCATTTGCTTTATATTACTTAAATAATTATTAAATTAGGTGTCGGCAACAGATAGCAATTTAAATTTTCATAAGTTAGATTTATTCCATTTATGAAGTAGCAAGAATAATATGAATGGATACCTACCTATCATCTCCTAAATGAAAAAATGACGATAGCTAATTATTTTAATTTCTTATACCATAAAAGTGATTGATGTTGCCGAAAAAGGAAGGGTTACGTGAAATATTCTGCGCTAATTCCAATTGCTACAAAAAGTTAATTTGTACTGCATAAATTATTAGACTTTTTCATTTAATGCTATAAACAACAAAAGTGTAACTGTAATTGTTGCGCAATCGTTCAACGAATTTTTTCAAATTTTAAATTTATATTTAGTAGTCAAACCATACATCACTTAGTGTTTTTTCTAAGGTTTTTAACATACAACGATTATTTGTACTCCAAACATTTATGCATTAATCATTTAAATCAATTAAATTTCACACTTTACATTCTCATACATTTTCATTATCGTATACTTATTTACTTAATAAACTATAAACTATTAGAAGATATGTATTGGCCAATTTCAGGTGGTATGTTTAATCAACGAATTATTTTTTTGTTTTTTATGATTAATTCTTTTATACAACTTCCCTGTCTAAAATTTACCTGTAATATTTAGTGTAATAAATATTACTGTAATTCTCAGAAAAACTAAAATTAACTTTGAAACTTTTTTAACTCTTTTAGTTCCCCGGAATTTCTCTGCAAAATTTTTTTTTGCATCTAAATATCTTTTGAGAAATTTGCAAGGAAAAAATTAAAAATTATTATATAAAATTTCTATTACTATTAAATTTCTATTAATTTCTATTAAATCAATTAAACTTTCTGACACACCTCACCTTAGGCACTAAAAAATGTGAAGACAAAATGTGGTCGAAATGAAACTTTATTTTATTGTGAAGAAGTTTACGGTCAATCGATGCCATAAAACAATATCGGAAATGTTGTAAACGTAGTTTGTGGATAATAAAATGTTGCGCAATACACTGGCTATCCTCGATGGACAAGCATTAATTAGATTGCTAAGACAAAAAAGAAATTTGCTAGAGGACTGTTGAAAGGTATAAAGTTGTCTTCAGTGTTAGTACTACTAATTATGATATAAGTAAAGATGTCATAGGTCACATTAGCAAGTGAACTGGAACACTGAAAATAACAGATTGACAGCCTGTCACGCATTAGCGAAATTAAACTTTAGAAGTGATAAGCTAAGAAAAAATATAGCGAATGATAAATGAAACACACTGGAAAAGTTTTGTCGGAGGATGAAAGAAATGATGGTTTACGTCATAATATTGCTAATACCATTTATTATTATTATTAATTATTATTATTATTATTATTATTATTATTATTATTATTATTATTATTATTATTGTTTATTACTATTATTATTCATTACTAATATTATTATTGTTTATTACTATTATTTATTATTATTATTGTTTATTATTATTATTGTTTATTATTATCATTGTTTATTACTATTATTATTTATTATTATCATTGTTTATCATTACTGTTTATTATTATTTGTTATTATTATTATTGTTAATTATTATTATTGTTAATTATTATTATTGTTTATTATTATTATTGTTAATTATTATTATTGTTTATTATTATTACTATTATTACTGTTTACAAAACATGTGTTTGTTGTTTGTTACAAGTAATAAGAATTTCTACATAGTCGTGCTAAGTTTATTTCAATTTTTCCTACAATTATTGAAAGAAAGTAATGAGTAATATAGATAGTTGAAAGTTTATTTTTAGGCATTTAAAATAAATAATCGCTGTATTAACACAATGATATCAATAGGAATATCCGTTAAAGTACAATCGCTTATTGAAACATTGAAGCTATTTATATATATTTTTTAAATCAATCAAAATTGCTTCAAATGTACCACATTAACTGCTCTCTAGCCTTGTTGAGTTGTATTTTGGCTTCCAAAAAAGCGTTGAATAACAACTTTATTCTAAAAAGAAATGATAAATTTTATAAAATAAATGATAATTTTAGAAAATCTGCTCAAAGTAATATATTTATTTGCCAATGAAATAATTTAAATAACCAATTCTAATTCGTTGTTTTTTTCTTTCAAGCAAATGTCATTTAATTTTCTTTTTCTCTTTTTAGAGAAAGAGAAAGGAAAGAAGAAGTGCAATTTTGAATTCAATTGTTTTTAATAATGTGAGAAAGTATCCTTTTAATGTTAGAATTAAATAATGAAATGAGGTACCTGTGGTGTTAATGTGAAGCGGTAGTTACGACCACGTGGTATGATGATAAGATCACCTCGTTCAACATTTATGCGAATCCAATCGTCCGCATCTATTTCAATATCATAGTATGCGCTTCCATCCATAATAAGAAATACGGAATCAACATCTTTCGCTATCGGATTGTATAATTCTTCCAGCTGTTAAATTGTTTTTTTTTTCTTAACTTTTGAAAAATAACGAAGTTGAACTTTATTTACTAATATTTTATTTCACTCTTTCGGTTAATAATATCATTCATAATATTTCATTTGTATTTAAAAAAATTAAGTAAATAAAAAACTAAGTAATTTAAAAAATTAAGTAAAAAAAAAATTAAGATAAGGTATTTCTGAAAAGATTGAACTATTTTGTGATTCATCATGGCGAACATTGGGAAATGTTTCTATCTTTTCAGAAATACCTTATCTTCTAGTTTCCTTAATTAATTAAAAAATAGTCTATCCTTTGACAAACATTCTCTCTTACTTTTTTAAATTACTATTATTATCACTTATTTTTAACTTACTATTATTATCACTTATGATTGTAAGACCTAATGTGAGTGATTGTTTAGGATGTTGTTATTTATTTCAAAGGTACAAAAATTGACCTTTCGATCAAAGTCGCTCATATTTTCATGAAGCGTAAAGATATCGGACGTGTTCATTTTTCGCTCGGCTTTCACTCGTGATATACGTTTCTTCATCGCATTAGCATCGTCCACATCAACCTTTGCAAGTCATTTTTTATGAGATGTGATGAAATAGGAAGTTCAATAATGCTATAAAAATAAAAAGTTTTAATCAAGTTTTTTCTCTCATAAGAATTACATATTAAAGAAAAATAAAAAATTAAAAAATTAAATTAAAAAATAAATTCTAAAATATAGCAATATTTTCATTTAATTAAAGAAAGGAAAGATTTCAATTAATTATCTTACTATACCTTATATGAAATGACACCTGTGAGTGTTTGCAACTGATCAACTGTGTACAACTTCGGTGGGTAAATATGATGAGGAAGACGACGATCGCCTAACGGATACTGTTCCATATGCCAAGCTTTCATCGTCTCTGTTACTGTTGTTGTTGTTGTTGTTGTTGTTGCTCTTTGCTACGGTCAAAGAAGACAAGGAAGAAGATGATGAAAATGAAATTTTTGTTAAAAATAAATATTTAGTTTATTTTAAAAATCGACGTATAGCAACATTTCATACATAAAGTGGTGGTGTACTGAAACATTTTTGAAATAAAATAAAACGGTGAGCTATTACTGAAAGCGACAAAGTATTGCTTCCTCTCTTTCCCCTTCCTTCTCTCTTTCTGCTGAGTAATCGCTTAAATTTTTTTAAATTTATTCATCGTAAAAAAATAGAGTTTTCTTTTTTTTTTTGAAAAGTCCTCCTATGGCAGCAGAATGATCGAGGCATGCATAAAATAAAAGATTGTCAAAATATGATTTTTACAAATTTATAAATTTGCTAATTACTCTAAAATTAAAGAAAAATTATAAATTTGAAAAAGTGCAATTAAAAAAAGAGGCGACTAGCATAAGGTGTAATTATCCAATAGTTCTTTTGTTAAATGTAAACTAAAATAGTCGAAATTATGAAATGAAATGAAAGAGAATTATGAAATGAAAGTTGAAATGCTATTGCTTACACAAAATTTTCGTCAATTTATAAGAATCTCAAAGTGCCACATAAATTACAAGCAATTTCTGGAAATATTTTAAAGGAAAAAAATTTTTCAAAAATAAAAAAAACAAACATGAAATTTGCATTAGTTATTGGGAGATCTTTTAGTGTGAAATGAAAAAAAAATAAAATAAAATAGAAATTTATGAACTTTTCCTTTCAACAGGTAATTAAAAGTAAAACGAAAAAAAAAATGCTATCGAAATTCTTATTGAAAAAAAGAAGAAATTCATGAAATGACACCGTTAAGATAACTTAGGAACCGGAATTTCTATTTGTCTCAAAGTAAAAATAGCATAATTAATTACGACAGGTACGCATATAGTTGTCCTTACTTGTAAGCTGACGCATTACTAAATTAAACTTATCTATTAGCTATCATTTACCTACAGTACTTCGATTTACTTACAGTGGAACACTTGTTTTCTTGTCCAATATTAAAACAAATTAGCTATTACAAATATTTATCTTTTATTCTGTAAAAAATACGTGAATTACGTGAATCATTATAATTAGAACATTTAATGTTGAGTTTCGGCAGCAGGAAAGAAATACGACAGGGAGAGAGAGAGAGAGAGAGTGCATGAGACTACGCTTGCAATGATAATTAATGAATAATGAAGTATTACAGTAATGGATGAAAAAACGTTTAAATGAAGGAAGAAATTGCTAAGCGCTTCCTTTTCCTCTTTCCCTTTTCTCCTCTCTCTCCTTTCCTCCTCTTTCCATTTCCCTCTCTCTCATCTTCCCGTTTTTTTTTCACTGGAAGGTGGAAACACCTTCCAGTGAAAAAAATTCAAAATTTTTGATTGAAATAAGATAGGAATAGGTAGGCTAACACTGTTAACATTACATCGTATTTAATCAAATAAAATTATTTTTTATAAAATTAAAAATTTATTTTCTAATTATTCACTCAAAGAAAAATCCTTCTTCAAAGAGAGAAATTTCAGATTTTGAAAGAAAAAAAAAGATAAGAAAAGAAATTGTGTAATTAAGTATGCTTATCTTACGGTGCAGCAATGGACGATGGACAAAATATTTCTAATTTTGCCAAAGGCAATATTTTAATGATTTTTTTTCTTTTGCTTGTACTTTTATAAATATTGTAAACATCATTTACTCAAATATTTCTGTGTACAATGTTTTTTCTTTTAATTTAAATTTCGAAAAACTTTTTTTTTATGAGCATAGATGGATATTTTTTGATAAGAAAAATGATTACAACAACATGTAACAGTAATTTATAATGCAATTTGATAGGGTTAGATAATTTCATTCATACTTGAAATTTAACAATGCAACGAAATAATATTTATAAATATGCAAATGTGCATTTTTTTAATTTAAATTTAATTTAGAAAAGATTAAATATGAATTTTCTAGCTTTAGAGAAAGGAGAAAAAACCAAGTCGTCAAACGATCGTCTCCTTTTTTTTCGTTTGAATTAAAACAACTAAAATTGTTGATTCTAAATAGGAACAAATGAACGAAATTTTAAAAATTTCAGGAAAGATTGAAGAAGAAAAGAAATGGAAGAAAGAAAAAAGGATGGGTGTAAATTTACATGTATTTAGTGGCACTGTAATATTACAACGTAACTATTTAATTATACTAAAAAGGAAAAAAAAATGAATTGAGAAAATAATATGACAAGAAGTTAGGATGGAATGAATTAGGATGGAAAGGAGGAGTGTGCTCATTTTTCATTCCTAAAATAATGGATATACTGAAAATAGAAGTGTTGCACGGTATCACTTACCACACCTTTCCACCTTTCCTTCTAACTCAACCTGTACACTTCTTTTTTCTCTGCAAGATAGTTTTGCAAATAATAGTTGTTGTCGGGAAATCCGAGAGAAATCTAACACAAAATTTTATAAAAATTCCCTAAGATTTCCTCATATAATCAATTTCGTGATGATTGTCACATCAATATATCCTTTACGTTGTAGTTTCTTTTATCATCTTATCAACGCCAAAATTAATCACATTATCTACAAGCTTTTTGTAGCTAAGCCAAATATCGCAAGACGACTAACTCTGTGCCAGTCTTCTTTACTGCAATATTAACCTCACACAACCTTTGGTCTGTTTGAACCATTCCTTTGTTCTTGGATATCGCCTTATAAGCTCCACGATGATTTCACCATAATTGGAAGTGAACAAGCTTCTTCTCTGATCATTGTGCTATAACTTAACCCTTCCTTGTTGCAATCTTAAACCATAAAGGGATATATATACCATTAGACAGTAACCACGGGGTCGGATCTTTATCTTCGCTGCAATTCGGTTTTTATCTCCCCTTCGGACTTACGTGGATCAGCCGAAGGCCTCCTCAACAATCCCATTTGGACCAACCAGCTACATCCTCAATTTCATCATCAATTAATATTTGCACCAATTTGTACCGCTGAATAAACTTATTCTTCAAAAACTACTCCGTCGCCTACACTTCTCCTACTGAAAATCAGTTGCTAAGTAAGGCTTGACAAAGTATTAATTATTGTGGATCTACAAACAGTACACAAAAATCTCATACGCCAAAAATTCACAACAGTTGTATTTCTGCTACTCATCTGAATTCCTATTAATTTTACCATTTCTAATATATTATTTAATTTCCAAATATTTATTCATTCTATTATTTCCTATTACACAAATGTGCTGTGTAATTATTTCGTTATTTTTTTAAAATTTTTTCATCCATTAAAAATACTTTTCTGCAATTATGGAAGACAAGAATAGAAGAAAGAGAGAGAGAGAGAGGAAGAGAGAGAGAGAGAGAGACAACAACAACCGAAAGTAATTAAAGAGTGATGAAATGAGCAAATAATTACAAAATTAACTAACAACACAAACATTAACAGATCATTTAATAAAATAGATCATTGATATTATAAGGCAATTTAGAGCGCATACATTACGCCTACCTATACGGATATATATGGCGCATACACACAGACACACACACACACACACCCACACATACACACGCGAACACACACGTATATACACACGTAGACACACACATACATATATATATATATAATGAAGACCTTGAAAATTCCTTCACTAAACATTTAAAATTATTAAATTGTCAAGAATCATTATGCATTGTGATTATTGCGTTTCATTTTGCTATTATTTAAATTAGTATTATAATCTCTGAACTAATTCTCTCATTAATTCAACGATACTTTCAACTCTCTCACATCAATCATAAATCTGACATTAATAATTCGGTTAAATGAAAGCAATTAAGATAATTTATGAAATAATCTGATTGGAAAATCTATTGAAGTAGCCATTGAAGGAGCATTTTCTGGAATGAAACGTGAATTTAGTAGTGAAATTTAATTTTGGATAAATAGTATATAAGTGAAGGGAGAATTGAAGTTTTTTCATTTCAAAGATAATTCAATAAAATGAATTGAATTAAAATGTACAGTATTTTGGTACATTTAAAGGAATAACGAGCGGAGAAAAAGAAAGTACGAATTGTGCGAAGATAATTCAATTTTTTACAATAACATCAATGATCAAACAAAAACAGCTTAAATTAAATGAGTAAATTAGCTTAATGAAAATTAATTACCATCAGAATGTTTTTAAATGATAATATTAACTGAATAAATTTTCTCGCGCACTCTCTCTCTCTCTCTCTCAACTTCCTATAAACTAATCCTTTTTTCGGGTTTCGAATAGAAATTTCAGAAAGGATAAATAGTTTAAAAGATTATCTAATAATGGTAATAATAATAACAGTAATAATAATAAATAATGAAAATAATAATAATAATAATAATAATAACAATAATAATAATAATTAATAATAATAATAATAATAATAATAATAATAATAATAATAATTAATAATAATAATAATTAATAATAATAATAATAATGAAATAATTAATAATAATAATAATAATAATAAAATAATAGTAGTAATAATGAACAAATTAGTATTACTATAATCATTACTATTAGTTTTGCTTTAGCAGACGTAACTTTGTCTTATACAAGAAAAAAACCGATCGATAAACAAATATTAGCATAATTTATTTGATTAGTATAGATATAATGAAAAAATCACTGATAAGAATGGATGAGGAGTGATACGGAGGGGTTAGTGCGCGGAAAAAAGCAAAAAAAAAAGAACGTATAGCGTAACGTTCAGAAATGATTTTCATTCATTTCTGAAAATCTGAACCATTGTATATCTGTCCTCATTCCTCCTATTTATTTGGCACAGCACGCTGTACGATTTTCATATTTTTAATCGAACCACCGAATGGCTATCACCTTGTTTACTCATCCGCCACACTACTCCAACTCCTACCTATCTATCCGGTAATTCAGCCTAAATTTGCATTTCTATTATTGTTATTATTACTATTGCTATTGCTATGATTATTGTATATCATCTTCTTTCTAATATAGCAGATGATATGATAGTAGTAGTAGTAGTAGTAATGATGATGATTACCAAATGTCAAAGGTTAAAAGATATATTACATGTGGTAGTAGTGCTTGTAGTAGTTGCAATGGTAGTAGTAGTAGTAGTAGTAGTAAATTGGTGATAACGAAGGAGGACTGTTATTTAGGAAGAGTTATATTTATCAAAACTGACAATTATCGAATTGTTTCATTGCCTTTTAATCATTTTTTATTTTATCTCTCTCCCACAACCTGATATTTCTTCCTTCATTTCTCTCTTCAGTGCTTCTCTTTGAATTCATTATGACTGTGTAATTTTCAAACGACAAAAAGTATAAATGTATGCCATTTGGTCGATTTCATTATTGTCCTTTCTTTTTTTCTTTTCTCAGTAATTTAGCTTCGTTAAGTTCATTTCATTCTTCCACTAATTCCTATCAATTTAACTGTCACTCATTTCCTCATCAATTCAAACATTTGTTGTTCCTCGCTATTTTGAAATTTTTTTGTGATTTCACTGATAGGAAAGTTTTTCGTTCGTATTCTTTTTCAAAATATTTTTGTAAGAAAGTAATTTAAAAGAGCTGACTAAAATAGAAAGTAAAATAAATAATTTT
>JABVXW010000189.1:0-45000 GCA_013365375.1 Litomosoides brasiliensis | reverse complement strand
CATCAATAAAACAGTAATGCACTATGACTAACGAAGTCAAAATGAAAAAGGAAAAAACAAATTTCATCTTCTTTTGCTGCATTACACTCAAGGACAGTGAGATAAATCATGTTTTATGCTCAGAACATTTGATCAAGCAAACAGGAAGACAAGAAAGGAAACGATAGAAATTCCTACTGTAATTGAAAATTAAACATTTTGAGTCCATGAAAAAATCTTTACTTCACGAAAAAAAAACTGGAATCAACCAAAATTTTTCTTTGAACTCATTTTTTGATAAAAATGCTAGATTTCAATTAGAAAAAAAAACATACGAAAGACGTCACAACAAACAAATGAATATTTTTTGTTCGATGAAATAAGAAAACATAAAAATAAATTCCACGAATCCAATACATGTTTCTACGCAAGATGAATAATAAAACTTTCATGAAGTATAAAAAAAATAAAACTAATCTCATCTTTAAGTAAAAAACTCCGTTTTCTGCTTATTAATTATGAAATTCAATATTCAAATAACAACAATGAAATTTAATATATCTAGCCAGTAATCAATTAAAGTCATCAAAATTGCAGGAAAGACAAGGAATTAGCTCTTATGTTTGAACATGTTTCATTTTTTTTTATGTATAACATTCCATACACTATATAAACCCGCGGCTTTGCCATATTGTTGAGCAAAAAAGGAAACTAAATTAACAAAAATGGAATGAACTTATCAAATTAGCTGTTTCGTTTACCCCTACTTAAACAATAGATTTAAATTGATATTAAAGACGAAATAAGAAATATTATTTGCTCTCTTTACGGTGAAAAACCATTACGTTACAGGAATGTTTTAGTAAGTTCAGCCAACTGAAAAGTATACTAGCAAGATTTCTCTCGTCAAAAGTAACAATAGTAAAATTTTTTCGACTAAATTTCAAAAGAAAATATCATCAAAACAACAAAAAATTCAAATCCTATTAAAGATCACAATCAAACAGAAACGACAAAAACTAATCCAATAAATGGGTTTGTTTTTATGAAGAAATAAGCAAACTCCTCGGTGCCTGATGTACCACTGCTTCTGTAGTCACAATGACCGAACAACCATCATCATTCGCATCCACTGCCGTTAATATCGTTCTTCTCGTACTTCGTGAAATATTAACACTAAAATGAATCAAAAATATTAACTTTTTTTCATCGCTTTGCTAAATATAATCAGGAAATAAATAAACAGTGAGACCCTATACCTTATGACTAAAAAATTGTTTCCAGAAAAGCCATGAGGCAGTTGCTGGAAAGTAATAAAAAATATAAAAAAAGATTCATTTAAATGCGCTTATAAGGATGATATTAATTAACATGCGTTCAAAAAACACGAACGAAATTCAGCCCAATATACGCGCAACTCGATCAGTTCACAAGGAACCGATGCATCATCTTTTCAAAAAAATCATTTCATCATCCAACAAAGATTTTAGTCTATTTTGTTGATTTGCAAATCTCTTGCCCACAATACAGCAGGGACAGCCAAATTCACCATAATTTATATGACTTCTGCTGACCTCGGCAACTATTTTTCAACAGCTTTGCATTTTGGTGTTTGCGACTACCGTCAAAACTGTCATATTCACTTAAACCTTCATGCAATGATAGCTATTCCTATGAAAGTTGCACCTAGCAAAGTATATTTTAACCTCGTTCAGAGTAGTGTAACTTTTCTAGAGTGAGTACTGTATTCCAATTAAGGATAACCAAGTTGGGTTTTCTTGTATCCATGTAATCAATGCTGTTCTTAAAATGCAACATATTTTGTTACGGCTGTTATACTATGCCTTTTACAGCATTGCAATATATGCATTATTTCGCGCTTTCTTCAGTGTTTCTTTTACTGATCCCACGACTTTTTTATCCAATAATTTTAATTTCGACGCCATTTAAACCTTGCTGTTTTACTTCAGTAATAAGTTGGTTATCAACATTATTACAGTGTCTCAATTAGTGAAAGCTTCAGTGCTTTTTTAGATGCATCCAATAATCCATGATTCCAGGAAATAAACATTCATACATCAATGTCTAAGAAGCATAACACATAAACCGAAACTAACTTGCTAGTGGCGCATTCACTTTCATCACCTTGCATGCGATCAGTCATTGTAGAATAACCCTGATCACTTGATTCGGTCCGTGGCGAAACTCGGTACTGCGGACGAACTGCTGCCATTGGGTTAGACATTCTCTCAAATGACGTCAGTTGAACCAATGCAACTGGTTTTTCTAAAACTGCAGTTTATATCAGTGTCTTTCTATATTATCAATGGGCTTAAACTAATTATTTGGTTGGCTTGAATTTTTAAAAAAGTAAACTAATAACAGTGCCTTTCACTGATCCGGAAATATCATGGTCAAGCTGAAAATCATCGTCTTCAAAATTCCTCCCACATAATGGAGCACCATACGAATCCGTAAACGAATTCGCTTCCACCAAACGATTAACTTGACTTCGATAACAATACACAGCCATAACCTGGAAATAAAGTATCAGTTCATATACATCAGCTCATTTAGAGATATATTATATCGTGTACTTGGGTGAATACAAAATCGAAAATTTAAAGAAACAAGAGTATACCATAATCAGGAAAACACTCATCATTCCAGCAGCAACTGGTCCAACTGGTGCACCAACTGGCCATTGCGGAACTAGTTGTGACTCACTTTTTAAAAAACCTGAAGAACGGTGTCAGGAAATTATAAAATCCTTGTCATTCAAAATTTGAAACGAGTCTATTTATAATGAATATGTGACTCACCAACATCAGTTACAAAATCGAGATAAAAAAAGCACCTCGAATACGCCTTCCTTTTGTGCCACCGAAACACTGGTCAGTGGAAACGCAAGAAGGATTCGGAAGAAGTGTTTGACCATCGCTATCGAATGTACACCACTGGCATCCCAATATTCCCAGGCAGTCATCTACTGTTTTATAATTCTCACATCTGCAATCTGCAGTTATTTCACAAGAACATTTCAAGTAAACTTGATTTTGTTTAGGCATTCATAATTTGACAATCATAAAAACTGCACATCATATTTATAACACTGATTTTTTTTATTTCGAGAAATTCAATCATTAGCTGATCAGACCACATATTGTTTGACGTCCTTAACTAAAAATAAACAGTACTTTATACTGATACATTCTGACAGTACAGTTTTTTGTAACGGCCTAGCACTGAATGGAATGATCGCAGCCATCACTGGACATTCCTCTAGATCAGAACATTCCACATTTGGTATAAAAGAGGTTTTCTGAAAATAAACCAAAATAAAACATACCGAATTATCTATTTTCTCATAAATCAGACCTAAATTTTAATTCTTGCCTATGCCCTACTAACTGGTCAAAAATCCAATGCCTCCTACAATTTTCTCTCATGAAAAATTAATGTAATTTACATTTGTAACGTCACTTTACGATGAGTGAACCAATAATACTACATTCTACGTTATATAGCAGTAAATGCAATACGATATCCATATTTAGCAATAAACTACTCGATAAATCGAAGCGTTTGATGAATTGACTGCGCATTGTGCATTACAGTTTAATGGACATTGACACGGACATTCACATTCTGCATTATCGAAACGTGTACAAAGAAGACAACGACGATCACTAACTGAACATGGACAAAATGCCTGAAACTTCACAATATATCTGAAATATCGTCGTTAATTGGAAAACACTAAAAAAATTGAGATTATATCAAATATATATGTTCTAAAATAGGTGTATAAAACGAACAAAACGTAACAAGTTGTAGTTGTAGCAAAAAATTTAAAAAAAACCTAAAATAAAAACTTAAGAGGACAAATTATTACATTTTCATGAAAAACATTGTCAAACATTAAAACATGATTCTTTCGTAGACTAAGATGGATAAAGGAAAGATATGTAAGCAAAATTGATAAGAACACCTGAATAGGATGTTGTGGGTCACAACTTTCATTTATAAGAGCAAGAAACAAATTTGTTTGTGGCACCGGGATCACTTCCGCACGAATACTCCCCACTTTCGCACCAGATACTGAACTAGCATCATCACATGGAATCTGAAGATATATTTCATTGTCGATTACAATAGGAAAAGAAGTCTTCAATTCTCTCAGGACTTGATTAAAAAACTTGTTCAAAAGTTTTTCAAAATTTTATGGATAGATGCTATTCTCTTTTACAGTAAGACCCCAATTCTTTCTCGTTAACGAGACTCGTATTTAGTGTATTCAAGAATCATAAACAAGAAAATAAACATAAATATAAAACAAGTTTAAAAAACTTACAGTCAAAGCGTCCGAATATGAAATATTGAATCGGAAAAAACGTTCAACTGAGCGAGTAGCCCATTGCATGCACTGTCTTTTTTGAACAAATTTTGTTTTCGTAATTAAATATGTTGCAAGCTGAGGTTCTAGATAACTAATATGAAAACGTTCGACAGCACTCCACGAAACACTTCTCCCGTAAGACCGAGTTTTTTTACTGCAGGCGGTTGTTTCTATTCCGCGTGAAATCACATTGCCCAGATCATCGAACAAAACACAACGCCGAGACTAATAATCATCAAAAACTTGAAGGTTACACTTGATTCAAATATGTACTATTATGTGAACTTTATTCCAATTATATGTCTCTTAAAGGAGTTTATAATAAGCGTAACGATAAACAACTAAAGAAAAAACCTTTTTACAAATACTAATCGCGCTTCGTAGCAATTTCGAGAAAAACCCAACGGTTACATCCATCGCAACGACAGCAAAAACCTGATCTTTGGAATTATGCATACTACCAGCATGACCTAAAAAACACTTCGAAAATTTGGACAGAGAATTTCTGTCATCAGCATATGAAAAGACAGCAGTTCGCACAGACCAGAAACTTAGTTCGGAATTAACCTTCGAAAACGGCAGTCGAAATTGTTACTACTTGTCCTACATTATCTTCCAAGAATGGCCCTGTCACAACGATTCTTCCAGGAAATTCATTAGCACGTACGTACCTAAACAGAAATAAAGGAAAAAAATTTACTATATAGGATAATTAGTGATTCGTTTTAAATTACATCAATCAGCCTACTGACGAAAAATTTGAAGGAGATCAAACAAACCAACAAAAGCAATGAGATTTAATAACCGAAGCTTTAAATGTAAGACAATATTGGAAACCAACCACAGTTGCGAATCAGGCTCATAATTATCGCGAATTACAGTTGCTGGGTAAGTAATCATAACACCTCGTGAAGTGGCTATATAGCGCCGTAATACAAATTCATGTGAATCACTAGCTGCTTTATCACGCCAATATGGTATAATACCAGACAGTGCACCAACATGTTCACGAACACTCAGCCGAATACCCGTATTTCGAATTAAACCAAACGGGTCCCCTCAAGAAATACTCCTATTAGAAATAAAACTGGAAATCAGCAACAAAACGTACCCAAATGACGACTTTCTCGCCAAACCAATAAAAAGAACACTTTCTTAATAACAATTTTCTCCCCACAAAATGTGTGTAAAATCATTTGTTTTCCAGTTTTCCAGCTTTTGTCCGTTTAGTCTGTTGTATTCTATGTAGAAGTTATAGTTAAATAGAAAAAATTTATAAAAAATACCTAAATATACTAAGTAATTTGCAATCCACTGTGGAGATGGTGGACGCTGCAGGGAAGAAATAGTAAAACAACTTGGGCTCAAATATACACCTCCTAATTTCATAGTAGAAAGATAACCGAAATGCGAGCAATAGAAAAGCGATGAATCTCTCTGAAATAAATTCATTCATAATATCTAAAAAATTACAGCAAAAGCCTTTCAAAAAAATTTTTAATTCCACGAAATAACCTGAATGTCGAGGCGATGGTAGACAAGATTATCTAATACATATTCCTGTCTTGAATTTTTTAAAAGTATTGACATTTTGGCCTCCATTTCGTTGACCTTCACTGCCATAATAACAACAAATGGTGCATTCTTTAGCTAAAAAGTAATTCGATAAGAAATAAAACAAGATTTAAACTAAGTAAAATGACTATCTACATATGCATGTAACTTATAGGTTATTCCATGGATAATTAACGATGATATGCATAAAATAATAAAGTATGAATCTAGTACTGCGTTAACGTTAAAAAGATTCTCTCCATGTCTCGTTTTTTCTAAACTGAGACTACTCTTTCACTCGGTTAAAAAATAATTCTAAAAATCCTTCTTTGAGAGAAATTACTAAATTGCTAATATCTAACGCGGGCAATTTTCTACCAATTTTCATGCATTATTTATGACTCTTGTAAAATCTACACTTAATTAACACCCTCTACAGTGATTAAAACTATCACACCCAAATTCTGCTGCATAGTGTTCTAAGTCAAAACAAACAAAGGATAATATACCCGCATCCATGTATACTTTAATTTTATTTTCTCCACTCCTTCTTCCTTCACAATTTCGAATGAGCCTTCACTGATTTCTTCTGCTGAGAAATGCTCACTGAGCCATAGGTCTTTTTCTGACCAAGCTTCCAACGTTCCAATATGCAAGGGCCATGGTGATGCTTTACGTATATGAGAAGCGATGATGATTCTACTAGAAAAATTTCAACCTGACAACTGTGTGATATCTCAACATTTCTTACACTGCGATAAATTCACTAGAAATTGCAATTGTGTTCCTGCAGCAACAACTGTCTTTCTACCCTCTCTTTTCTAAAGAAAAAAGAAGCAGCGAAGTCGTTCAGTTTGAAAAAAAATGCAGTCACGAATTTAAAATCTTTTGTCGAAGCTGGCTTTGCTAACACATAAATACAAAGTAACAATAAAGTTACCCCTGCAGATCACAAAGAAAAATCCGCAATCTAGTCTTTGCTGGTGTCATAAGTACTAAATCATTGTATTTGATAACATCGGCAATTATATCCAAGTTCAAGTCCATGCCAATTACAGCTGCCTAGAAAACTTCGTCCTTATTTGAGAAATTGAAAAGAATATTTCCAAAAATTAAAGGTAACTTTAGAAGATTAACATTATATGCATAATCGCACCAATTTATTATCCTTCCTGAAGCTGGTGGAGAGAGAAACTAGTGTTGCCTGATATTCGTTAAAAGGATACGACCAGAACAATTCTTTATTCGATGGGTGAATCAGCAGCTCGTCATTACTATCAATGGAAAGAAGTTCAAACATTCGTAGCAATGTTAGTGTTGCATGTTCATTAGTTCCAATTGAAATCATCTGTAATTAAGAAGTTACCGTTTAAATAGGGTCCACCCTATTTGTCCGCATATTAATGTAATGATTGTTAGTAGCATCAGAGTACAGAACCTTTCCGGGTATTATTGTTTTGTTCAAGGCTGCTTTCAGCTTTCTGCCAAGTGGTTGCTGGTATTTTGTAAAATTCATTTCCGCAATGTTTTTCAAAAATTCGTACGACAAAAAAAGAGGCGTTTCATCATCTGTAATTATAATTTTCGAAACATATTCAGGAGAAATCCTTGTTTTATTTTCCATTGATAACTGAGTCACAGTCAAATTTAAATCAATCTTTATGCATCTAACTCTACCTTTATGTACTGCATCACCTCTAGAAGCGGAAAATTCTCAGTAGTACAAAGAATCATGAAATGTGAAAATATGTCATTTCTAAAAAGTGCTGCCATAGCCAATGTGCATAAAGTAAAACAATAATATAATTTTAAGTGGTTTATGTATTATGTGAGTCACATACCTTAATTCCAACTTAGCAATCCCATCCACTTCTCAAACTTGAATTTATTAGAAAAGGACGAAATAAATAAGTCTAACGACAATGAGAAATGACTTAATCATATTTGAATATAAAGCATACCATCGCTTAATGCTACAGTGTTAATTTTTAAGCGAACATTCGCTTCTACAACAATTTCCGCCACGGCATTTAAAACCGAAACTGCTTCACCTAATTCTGACATTACACCCCGGCTGATGTAAAACAGAATATTATGATGGAATTCACTTCTATCGTCTTCTCGATCAAATGCTTCTTCCTGAAAAACGGCTCCCGTAATCATATTTGACTAACGGATAGATCAAAAAAGATCCTTCGTGATCAACATAATTCCAGGTGAAAACTGAATTTATGAAAATGCACTCATTAGGCACATATTATAGTGGAATTCTTTCCTACTACTTTTCAGAATTGATAACAATAGATCTCTCCCCAGTAACAAAAAAATTTTATAGAACGTCTTCACTTTTATGTTTTTCATACATTCTACTTTTTAATTTTTGTGTATATACTGATTTGAAAAGAATGTTCACCTACCTCAACAAACAATCTGCAGGCTGTTTGAATTGCATTAGTATGTGAATATGTTTTTCGACTACCCCGTTCAAATGCTTCTACAAACGCTGTCATTACGGCAATCTGTTCACTCGTAACACCCAAGAAATTTTGATTTTTGCAAGCTCTACTATTATCTGTTCCATTTGATACCATTACCATGTACCTGCACAATTCGATATTAGAATTTCTATTAGAATCAATGGATATCTACGCCTCCTTCAAAACATTCAACAAAAGAACAAAATTTCCAACGAAATATAATTTGGATTATAGATAAAAAAATTTTCCTTGAAACCTTAAATAAAACCGAAAACACATTACATGTTGATTGGACGATCTGTCCATCGATCATCCATAATCATAGAGATTCAGTATTAACATACTGCAGTTAGTCATTTTTAACTAATTGCCTAGACAATGACAAGGCACCAAAACTTACTTATCCCCAGGAACAGCACTGCCAAGAAGGATTTTAGCAACACTCTTTGCTTTGGCCAGATATATATCAGAAAGTAATGTCCCTGAAATATTTAAGGATTACGTCAAATACTAAGTCACACAAATTCCAAGTTCATGAGCACCTAAATTTGCCGAAATGAGTAAGATCTTAAGTCCTAAAACGAATAATTGAAAACCCGTGATATGCATTTAGCAAGCTATCATTAGCGGTTTACACTTAAAAAACATCTTTGTTTCAGAATTTTAATCACATACTCCATGATGCCGATATCAAAAGGCAATAACATTATTTTGGTTAATTTCAAAGTACGCTGATACAAAAAACTCATCTTCTAAATGGCCGTATTAATCAGTACAACTCTTCAATTTCTTCTTTGAATCAAATACTTTTATACTAACGCAATACTAACGCAAATACTAACGCATGATGCACAGTAACCAATACATATTCCTCTCACTATATACGGATGTACGACAAATTCTTGTAAATAAACAAACCTGCATCAATAAGAATCATAACACGTCGTTTATGAGGTAAAGCAGCAGCAAGAAATGGGCCCCAATGCCTTCGTTTATGAACTGGAAAAGCGTGTGCCGGATACTCGACATGCGGTCCACCGGTACCAATAATATATTGCCATCGAACAGCACTATCAAGTGCGTTCGCATGCAAAACTGAATTTTTTTTACGAGGCACTATTGGATGGATATTT
The DNA here is from genome assembly GCA_013365375.1 of Litomosoides brasiliensis. NCBI lineage: Eukaryota > Metazoa > Nematoda > Chromadorea > Rhabditida > Onchocercidae > Litomosoides > Litomosoides brasiliensis. The sequence continues at coordinate 35,458 of JABVXW010000189.1, read as the reverse complement.
TCTACAGAAGCCATTAACAAGATCGCAGACAATCATAAACAACTCACAGATAACGAAATATTTTCAGTTTTCAGAACCTTCCACTACATAATAAAATGTCTATGCATCCAAAGTACTGTAGAAAATTTCTCGCTACCTGATGTGAGATTTTTTTCAGTGTAATACAAGAATCCTGATGGCTGCTTAGCTGATATCAAGCATGCACCGGTCATGTTTACACGTGTACCAAATTGTTCTTCATAGCTTAAAACAGCTCAGTTAATAACTTCAAAGTAAAAAAAAAACTCATTAAGAAACTAATCTTTTGCAAGTTTTACTTCTTCTAGTGATGTAGCAGATAGAAAAATATCAGATGGTATTGCAAAATGGAGAATGCACTTTTGAAACAAGAAGCAAATAATAAAACTGGTCGTAGTGACACACAGAAGCAATTCAAATCAACCAAAAATTATCAATTCAGTATCAGAAAAGGCAACTCTATCTTACAAACTAGATACCTCAAGTATCCTGGCGTAATCCGTGCACATTCCGTCATTGATCTGTAATCACGAAGAGTGATCCAATCTGGTCGAGAAGTATTTGAAATGTATTTCTTTGTTTCTGCCAACAAATTGAAATATTTTGAAAACTGTGCATCAAGGCGATTCGTTATATCATGTACCAGAGAAGAATTAAGAACTATCTGCTTGAAATCCAAACCATCAATAATTGACTATAAATTAAATAGTATTACGCATGCAAAATTAATTGGCACTTAAATTATAATACAGAACTCATCTGTAAATGTTTTGGAAAAAGGAACATGTAGGCCATATCCGTAATTAAAACTTTTTAACCTAATTATCAACTGAAAGTGCAATAAAGCAGATTTGAAACTTATGTATTCGCCTTTCCCTAGAAGCAAAAATCGTAATCCTGCTTATTCAAAATAATATAAATTATTTAAAAACCTGAAGAAAGTCATACCTGTATGACAGGCACACCGAGCAACTCATTAACCTGTACTCGATGCGTTTTGTACAATTGGTCGGCTGTAAAATGTGCAGCAAGTGTGATGTAATTTTCACGTACGACATTCTGATGCTGATGATACATTGCTGTGACTGTGACAACAGTTGTAATAAGCGTTGTAATCACTCGAACCAAAAAAAGACGCATTTGAATTTCAGTGAAGACAGGGGAATGATGCAGTAAGCTCGTTTAATTCATATTTTGATAGAACCATAAAACCTTGTAGCATCAAAATCAACAATCCCTTCAACCATTTCACATCTGAAATAATGATGTATTATACTTAATCACTTCAAGACAAAAAAATTCGAAATAACCAAAATACAAATGGTAACCTTTTAAAACCTCTAAAATATTTCAAATTATTTAACTATATTTCTAGAACAGTACACTGTGTTCTCAATAAAGCAGAATAATTTATTATTCCCAAGCGAACTTCTTCATGAGCGATAAGTCGAATGACAGACACTGATGATCTGAAACTGTTACACTACTGTTTCGACCCCTTCACGTGCATCATTTTGTATCGATGCCCAACGGAAATTCTTATATCAACGAAAATAAAACTGGTAAATGAAGGAAAGATGAATGAAATAATTTGAAAGAGAATAAACTTAACAATATGAAATTTTAAGTAATTCAATTAAATCATATTTCTGATGTTATTTATTATCGAAAAAAGCATTCAATCCATTGAGGTCATTGCTAAAACGATGATTATTAATTCATAATGTATCATAACAACAACGACATATGTATTTTGGGGATCGACTAATAGAAGAATGAGACTAGTTAGTTAATGAGTTAGTTATCGACGCAAAATGATAAATTTTTGTGCTAAATAAATGAAAACAATAAAATTGCAAAAAAAATTAGAAAGAATTGATAAATTTTTAATAAATCTCTGTTAGGGTGGTTGAGAATAGTTGAGAATAGTGGTGTGGTGATGAGAAATTTTGAGCGAAATTGTAATAAGAAATTAAACAAAGGAGAGAATGGAAGCAAACGAATGACAACTTCATTTCATTTTTTTTTCCAAATAATTCTCTTAATGTTCAAAAAAATTGAAATGAAATATTTCATTCGGAATGGAAAAATCATAAATAATTTCAGATTCTAGGGAAGTGCTGCAAATCGAGAGAAATTTCAGGAAAATTTACCGAAAGAAATGGCTGTCCGTAAATTACCACAATGTCTTAGCTGAAGAGAGCGGAAGGGTGAAGGGTCAAGGCATGCACGAAGGGTTCTCTGTCACAAGAGGTCAGAGAAGGTCAGTTTCTGTTCCTCACTGATCATCATTCACCTCATCCATCCATCATATGAACTCTATCGATCTGCTAATCTTTGTGAGTTTGAGAAGAAACTGTGCATCACAGTGATAAGATTATTCGCAATCATAAAATGATCAAAATATGTCATTAATTTCAATTGCCAGATCTTTCTCGAGGATTCCTTTACAACGCTGATAGCTTAACATTCCTATCAATATTTGAATATTGCTAACATAGTACAAAAGATTCAACAGTTTCAATTTCATTTATTTAACATTTCATTTCTATCTGGTTGAGGTCGTACGACTTAAAATGGTCTGATTTGATGCATTTTAATTGATTTCATTTTTGCAGTTACTTTCCTAAATATTTTCATCACAAAAGTCTTTCTCCTTTTTAATTGAAAGTTATGTTTAAAATAAAATTGATTTGATTTTCTTAATTTGATTTTTCTATTTTCATTGAGTTTGATAATCCTTTTTTCTGATTAATTTAATAAATGCATAAAGTTGTGGTTTGGAAAATTTAATTTCTTTTCTTTACAAATAAACACAATAATTTCTTGTTGTAATGAAGAAAAGCAACTGAAAAACTGTTACCTCTCAGTGAAAACGAAAACTCAATTTTTCGTTTAAATTATAAACTTCAGGTGCATTCAAGACGTATCAGTCATACCACTAACATTAAACTGGAACCATACTCTGTTGTAAGCGATACGTCAACCGTTCCCACTGATTATGCATCGGTTGCATCTAACGAAAGTTTCACCGACACTTCGTACATTCTTGATGGCCGACCTGTTTTTGGACCTTGGCCTAAACCCATATTGTATGACCTTTTTTTCAACTTTGAAAAATTTTTCAAAAATTTCTTATTACATTTTAACATAACAAAGTTCAAATATTTTTGTTGTTGCCTTTACTCAATAATTTTTTAGGCCAGTAAAAAGTCATTCAGAATCAAATCAGATTCATAAATTAACACAATCCAGCGAGTGTGCTCTGAAGAAAAGCCCTTCTGATACAACAATGGATATTGCTATTCACAGTGGAAGTAAATTAAATTAATAATTTAATAGATTAGTAAACTTATCACAATGGATGAAACTGATGGATCGTACAGCACCGTAATTACTATTCTTTTCACTATTGTCTTCTGAGGAAGTTTAATACCTTCTGATATGTTTGGAAATTATAATATCAGTAATAAACATGAATGTACGATAGGAAGTAATTAATAGTAAGTTATAGTTATAAATTAGAACTTCCCTAAAACCTTTGAATGTATAAAAACTATTATTAGGGAAAAGAAATCACATATATGTTATTTTCGTGCTTTTTTTTTAACATTTTTATATTAACTCTTTTAAAATTTTATTGTAGCAAAGATTGAAATTTTGCCTAATAAGTTCAGTTTTAGAGCAATCAAAAGCAGTAAATGCAACAGCAACGGTGGATATTCCACTTGCTGATATCGTCGCTGCTAGAGAAAAGGTTTAAAAATCTGTTTGATAATTTTATGATTTCACTCTTATCACTTTCTTTCAATTATCGTTCATTATTGCCTTTTCAGATTTCTTCATCGAAATTATATCTTACTTGTTGTTAAATTAGTACTGAAAATTTCTAGTTATCAGAAAATAATTTGCATGAAAGAAGCACCGCAATATCACTCGAACAAATAGATCGCAACGCGGCTACATCAAAAAGTGATGGCATTTTTGTAAGTTTAAAACTATATACATTAAAAAAAAAACATTATAATATAACATTTTATATTTTGCTGCTGCCTTGTTTAGTTTGAAGAACAATCAGAAGACGAAGAAGAAAGAGACTTAGATCCTTTTTCGGAACTTATCTGAACTCTGTAGATTCGTTTTAGGATGGAGCAAAATCAGTGCATTCTTCGATTCCGATGATAACATCAACAGTATCATCAAACGGGCAGAATAAATTGCACTTTGATCAACTTCAGCAACGACTTACATCATTAGCTACACCATTCGTTAGCCTTCTTGATTGAAACATTCTTCAATGAATTGATAGATTAGCTTAGAAAGAAACATATGCACAAGCTATGCAACCTTACCACTTATTCCTCTTCTTGAGATTAATTGATAAGAATTTTCAACAAACACTTTGTACAGGTTAGGAAAGCAATTGCGACAACCGGCATATCATCCACTGATGAAAATTTTGAAATTAATGAAATTGACAATGCTAAGGTAAAAAAACAAATAATGTAGAAGGTATGAGTGTGGAAAATGAATGAATGAGCGTTATTTTTGGAAAATGTGAATTTTTTTTCTAGAGAAAGCATACGTTTCTAATTACACGTTCATTTTTGTAAAGGTCGTTCGGTATAATTACAGGAGAAATCAAAAGAAAAAATACTAATTTCAATTTTTAGAAACCAATTGAAGCAATGCAGACAGCGCAACAATCAATTAAATCAAAAGAAATCCACGATGGTATATGAATTTCCTTTACAGATTTAATTGAAATTCTAATTTTAGCAATTAATTGATATAATTAATTTTTTTTAGAAATTGAAAATGATGATGAATTAATCACGCGGAGCTCTCTGTATTATCAACAGAAGCATATCAAACATTTACCACTTAACGCGTCGATCCCTGCTACGGTAAGCTAAAAGATTTTTATTATTATTTTATTATTATTACTATTAATTAATTATTATTATTGTTATTTTCATTATTATTCCTTTATTTAGGCTTTGGAAACACAAAAATCAATGGATGCGACGTATCGGACAGCGCTTAGCCGAGGTAATATCTTTTTTAACGAAATTTAACAGTAAAAACTTGAAAAGCGTTGATGAATCCTAAGGATATATTAGCTAACACTTGTCAGTCTCTTAAATTATTAAAATGAAATAGCATAAGTCGAATTCAACTCATTTTAATAAATTGTTTTTTTTCAGAACATATACACTTATTCGCCAATTCAATTGATCAGCAATACAACAGTAATAATAATAATAATAATTCAAATAATGCAAATTTGATGAAGAATTGTGCGAATGAATTAATATTTGGAATTGGAAAAATTCTGCGTAAAGAGAATGGTGGAATTGCTGCACTGTACAAGCACACCTTAGAGAAGCCTAATTCGAGATTTGGCAAAATTTTGTTTTCCATGATCCCATAATTTTGAGGAAAATTACGATGATTGGATTGAATTAGAAATGAACTGGATAAATTACTGAATTTAAATCTCTTAAAATTTAAATTTGAACAGAGTATAATCGCATATTGCATTGGCGTCCATTGCATCTTTCTCGTTTGGCTATTGAATTAGCAGTAAAAATCATAAATTTTCAATTATTTATTATCATACAGTTGAATATGAAACAGCAATTGATAATTTAATAATAATCATTGGAAATCAAATTTCATTTGCTATAAGGAATGAATGAAATGATTTGCAATACACTCACATCACCGTTCACTTTGAATTCATTTTCATTACCTAAATTTAAATTGATTAAAGCATTCATAAAAAGCAACGTGAAGTAATTACGATAAACTAAATTGATATAAATAATTTTAGGTACAATTTTGCAATGCGAATTTGAACTATCCACGTTCATGCCAATTTTTTTCCTTTTTTTTGTTTCATGGAAGGTTAGCAAAATAAGCTAACGTTGCTTTTGTACGACGTGAAATGCGATCGGCTCATTTCATCTCTTTCGATTAGTCAATTATTACGACAATGCTGTAAAATTTAGCATAAATGTACAAAATGCAATGATTTACGAAAATACAACAAATTCAAATGCATATTTTCGTCTCAAAACAAAGGCACCGCAGAAGGACTGAATGAAATTTGCAATACAGTAATTTCGATAAATTGCAAAAAAATAAAAAACAAAAGAAACAAAAAAAGATTTACATAATTTTAATGAAATGAAGCAAATGATAAATCAAATATTTAGAAGAGAAAAGAAAATTAAATTTTTTCTAGAAAATTAGGGCTAGAAATATACAAATGCACGCATATATAACAGAATGTTAGTGGAATTTTTAAGGAAGTAATTGGGAAAAATGAATGAAAAAGGATTAGATAATAGAAAACACAGAGGGAAAATGTAGGGAAAAATATTTTTAATCAAATTATTACTAATTTTATTGTTCAAAATTGAAGTAAATTAATTAAGCCATAAAATCATTGATTGAGAAGAAAACAAAATTCAATATAAATGACTATAATTTTTTCAATGAAAATATTCATTCTTATGCAAATGAATATTTTGGAAGATATTGTTGAATAACACAAGTTATTTTATAGTTACTTCTTGTCTTAAAGCATAAAGTATTAACTTTCTCAATTCATTCATTTAAATTTCACTTGCTAATTTCAATTACTAATTAATATCGGAAATACTTACCTTATCAGCAAATCTTTTTTCTCTGCAAAAAAAGGCAATTTATTGATTGAAAATTAAAAAGCAATTCGGTAATGCTATCTGCTTAATTGTTTTTTATTTAAAAAAATATTTCAAAAAAAGCTTAAAACATACAAAATTTGTAAATCGCAGTTAATAATGAAAAAGACTATATATAATCACCGGATAATACATATATATTTATGTGTATATAAATAATATACCAATTAATTAATTCCATATACATATAGATATACATATATGTATATCACCAAATATTCATTTTCCTAATATTTAGCAAATTCATGCCACTAAATTAGCTAACACCCGTTTGAATTGTAAAATTTAAAGTATTAAATGTTAATTGCATCAGTTATTTATCATAATTCATAATGCAACTACTTATCAGTTAATACTTATCAGTTAATTTCTATCATACGAAGAAGCTATCATTGTTAGAAGTTGGAATTGATGATAGAACTCTTGGCATTGTTGCAAGTCGTAGTGCTGGCGTACGAGACTGTGGAGAGAAATGATGCGCTGGCGTACGTTGTTGATGTTCCGTACGACTTCTCGTATGTTGGAATGTAGCAGTTGGATCGGGCCTTGAAAAGATTTAAAGATGTAAGTAGTGAAATTATCGGATTGCATTGAAATATGAAATAAAATTAAAATATCAAAAATCATCTAATCATCTCATAGTTTTATCACTGAAATAATTTGTATATCAATTGTAAAAATTTAATTTTGAAATTAAAAACATATTTATCTGATTCTAAATTCGTTCAATTGCTATGACAAAATCATAAAGATTTATATTTTATTCAAATTCTTAAATAATACTGTGAAAAGTTGAAAAAAACCTTTTTAAAGCATTCCGTATTATCTGCACCTCTTCAGTAATTAACCCGTAACTGAGTAAATCAACGTGACCAAGACGCGTTAAATCGGAAATTCTATTAACACCGGCCATGTTAAGTTTCAGTGCACAATGTCCCAAACCAATACGTTTCAAAAATTCATCCAATGAAAGTTGTGAAGTGAACGAGAGCGATGATGTTGTTGCTGATCCATCCGTGTCAACTGAACGTGGAAGCGTACCAAACGTTGAAAATCCCACACTGTAAAACATTTAACCATTTTTCTTCATTTCCATTTGAATTACTAAATAAAAAATTAAATTCCAATCATTTTAGATTATTTTAAATTGGAAAGGAAAAAAGAAAACAGTTCTGCAAGTGTGTCATATTAACTATCAAACTGCTTTTTATCATTACGAATATCTAACTATTGCTTATCACAAATCATTCATTAAACTTTTCGTACGATTGGAATTTCAATGTGCATAATTAATTTAAATTCAAACGGTAGAGATAATTCAGTATTTACTTATAAACATTACATTACTTATCATCAAACTTACTTTGCCGTTGTTGAATTACTCAAATCATCGATATAGATTAGTGCAGGTTGGCGAACATATTCTTCAAGAATTTTAAGAATTTGTGCAAAAGTTGGCCTTTTATGGCGATCGATATGCCAACATTGTAACATTAAATTATGCAACGATATTGGCGTATCCATCGGTGATGGTAAACGATATCCTAATGTTATTTCACTGATCACTTTTTGATTCGTCCAATCCCAATATGGTCGTTCACCGAATGAGCAAACCTGTAAAGAAGTGATAGTTTGATAGTTATTACTTCACTTACTTCAAGACGTTTGAGTTGGAATTGAGATCCGAAATGTAATTATAATCACTTTCATCAATTTCAATTTTATTTTTAATTTTTTACTAAAAGATTTGGTGCTGTTAAAACATTTACAATTTTATATTCATTTTCTAGACTACGAGTTCTGAAAATTTTATTTCTTCTAAGATCATCGATAAAACTATCTTAAAGCAAAATGTGAAGAATATGAAGTTTTATTATTAAAATCTAAATATGAAATTTAGGAATAAATATTACCTCCCACATAACAACACCAAAACTCCAAACATCTGAAGCAGCGGTAAACTTTCGATGAGTTATAGCTTCAGGTGCTGTCCAACGTACAGGTATTTTGCCACCATTTGTTGTATATTCTTGTTCAACAGATCCATCAACACCACGACTCAAACCAAAATCAGCAATTTTACACAGCAAACTTGAATTTACCAAAACATTTCGAGCTGCTAAATCCTGAAATAAAATAATTTTAATAATTAATTATTTAATTAATTAATTGAGTGAAAAAATTGTTGCAGCAATTACCCTATGCACAAAGCCTTTCTCAGTAAGATATTTCATTCCAGCTGATATCCCACGTAGCATATCAATTATTTGCACCAATGAAAGAATTCCATTATCATTCTTCCTCAAAAACTGATCCAACGATCCATTTTCCATATATTCAATTACTATCATAACCTGAAATTAGTTTAGCAGTTAATAATAAATGTAAATTTGTAAAACTTTTCATCAATTTACATCTGAAATTGTTCTAATGAAAAGAAAATAGAAGCTTACAGGTTCATTTTTGGTCACTACACCAATTAGTCGAATTACATTTTCATGAGCGAATTGACCCATAATAGATGCTTCCATTAGAAAATCACCTTTTGCTTTTTCACTACTACCTGGCTTCAACGTTTTAATAGCAACAGTTTGCACCTGTAGATATTTTATTTTTTTTGATTTAAACAAATCATCATCATTCATTAAAATTCATTTTAAAAATTCTACATCTAACCAATTTCTTCTTCTTCCTACAAGTTCAACTACAAAGTACTATTCGTTTCCTTTGATAAGTAAATAAAGCATATAAATAGAATTTTTAATTTGACTTACAAAATGCGCTACCTGACTGATATCAGAAGAAGTCAACCTAAACGTTGGTTGCAAGACACCTTTGCAAACTTCACCAAATTCGCCGCTTCCAATAACTTCTGTGATACGTATTAGAGCCGGATCAACATCATTAGTAAATTCCGACAAAGCCTATAATAAATTTGATATTGTAAAATTATTATATAACCGCCGTTCTTTTTTTTTTGGAAAATATTTATTGAAATTTCCAAAAAATAAAATCAAAATTATCAAAGATAAGTTGAAATTTGAGAAAACTAATCCAACTTTAACTACCTACCTGACTCGGATCTTCATATGCTGCTGGATCAACGTAAGGCTTGAAACGAGTAGCTTCACCATAATTAGTTGATTGTGATGAACCATAATTTATCAATGGTGAACCTACTGAACAAATTGTTAAAAATCAATAAGCCAATTTCATCGAAATTAAAATTAAAAACAATTTTTTATGAATCCATCACTAATACACTAACAATATCAAAGTACAAGTACGAGTAATGAAGTTAATAATATCATTGAAATCAATAAAATTCTTGCATTTTCCGCGGAAAAAATTCTGCACGGGGCCCTGTGAAGTTGACACATTGAACTCTGGCGTTAATGTACCTAAAATTTAATAATAATAATATCCAACAAATTACTTATTACATTCAAATTTAAAAATTTCAATTGCAAACATGCGATAAGTGAAATTGCTAACCATTTATTTTACACAAATAATTAAAGTATTAAAAATAATTTGTGCAGCTAATAAGAAAACGATATTATAATTATTTAGTTAAGCAGGTAAGGAACATTTACAAACAAGCATTGTTTTTTCTTCCTTAAAAATTACATTTAAATAAGTTTCTTAACTTAAATAACTTTCAAAAAATTTAAATAAATTTAAGTGTTTGAAAATAATTTCCAGATTACGTTTAATTAAGTTCAAAATTTTAAACAGATGTTATTTTAAATTAAGTTAAATTTCCAACATCCCTTTTTATGTTTTAGCACTTTTAGCAAAAATAACAAATACATAAAAACATTTTCCTTATTTTTTTTAAAAAAAAGCCATCTTCACCATGAATGCCTATCATAGGAGTAATGTTAAGCTAAAATAAAAACTAAAACAAAGTATGAATTTATCAGTTTATCAGTAACTATCAGTAACACCAATTAACACAATTCGATTAGCATCTGTTCGATGAATAATTATTCAATTAACCACACAATTAAGCGATCAGTATTTCATCTTATTTCCATAGCAATAATTACGATCGGTACGCCTTCTAATAGCATAAAGATACTTTCGTAAAATTAAAATTTAAATTTCAAAAAAAAAGAATAGAAGAAATAAATAAAACAGAATGAAAATACCATTTTTGTAGGAATCGATACCATCACAATCGCTCAATCGTCTTCGATTTCGATTTTGTCGTAGGCAAATGAACAAGGTAAATGAGATGATAATCGCACAGGTACATATCAGTAAAATCCACACCCATAATGGTGGTCCTGGTGATGACCAGTGCAAATCACTAAAACCAATTAGAAATAGATGAAAAAGAATGACAAATTTAAAATAAATTTAAATATACCTTAATCGATTATTACAATAAATTGAATAATTAAAATAAATATAATAATTTACACAATGCTATTATTATGCATATAATCATCGTTATCAACAGCATTTCTCATTGATCCAAATGGTAGGCCAATATTAGGTTGGTATAACAGTGGTTCACTCCATGCACCATATCCATGCTCACTTACCACACGTACCTGTAATATTAAAAAATATATACTTAAAAAATATATACTAAAAAATATATACTACAACTCAAATATACTTAAATATATACTAAAAAAATATATAATATATACTAAAATATATACTAATATAAAAATATATACTCAAATATACTTAAATTGTTTTGTCATAAAATTATTCATAAAATACTATCACTCTTTTTTTTCTACGAAAAAAAAAACTAAAATAATTTAACAATAAAAATCACAAAGCCTTACCGAGAAGCTAATTAATAAATTTATACAAAAAAAAAAATTTCTCCAACATATCTAGAATGTATTGAAAAGAAAAAACGAAATACAATTTAAGCATAAATGCAAATTAACTTACCCTAAATGAATACATTAATTGTGGCTTCAAACTTTCAAATGTATAATAATTTCGAGACGTTTCAACAACTATCGACGAATCATTGTGCAATGATTCAATCTAAAATTAAAATATAAATTATTAAAGTAAATAAAAACAATTATAATATTAAAATTTTATATTTACTAACTTCATAAGACAGTTCGTTTCTAATCGTATCCATTGCTTTCCATGCAATTGTAACACCGTTCTCTTGTACACCTTCAATTCGAAGACCACTTACTAACGGTACCGTTGTTCTGTAATTTACAGGTACACTTCTTTAAAATATTTAAATTAATAAAATAAATATCAAATAATTATTTTAATGAATTAAAATCTCATCTACTACAGTAGTAATACAGAATATCTATTGTCATTCATGTCGTTACTTCAACCTGTTATTTAATGATTAAATAAACTTCAACCTGTTATTTAATAATTAAATAAATTTATGAGTGAAAGATGAAACAACTAACCGTGTAGTAAATTCAACTAATGCATATTGACTGATCACTGATTCCATCTTTGATACTTTATTTTCTGCAAAAATTAACACGGTATAAGTGAAGCCGGATTTTAAAGCAGTTAATTCCAAACGCTGTGCTGTAAATGTATTTCCGGTTGGATGAGCAATTGTTGTTGCCGGACATTCGGGACACTGATAACGATACCATAATTCCTGTAGATGTAAAAAAAATAAAAATGATTGGAAAATAAAATAAATCAATGCTAAATTTGATTTCATTAATAACTAACTAAAAAAAAAGACTGACTTATTGCGAATATAAATGATAATTATGGGATGATAATTTTGAGTAATATTGCTAATTAATTAATTAATCAATTATGAAATTATCAATCATGAAATAATGCTAAATATTTTTGCTATTCATTAACTAATTAAAAAATTTTAAATAATATTATCTGATGGTTTTAGGGAGCGCTCTTACTATCAACGTTACAATTTTAGGTAATATCACTTACTACGTCAAGTTAATTTTAGTTAATTTTTTTTTAGCAAACGTAAAATAAATTTGAATAGTATTATTATCAATATTTCTACACACTTTTAACAATATCTTTACTTTTCATAAATAAGAAAACTGTCATATTTATGAATAATAATAAATTTATGTTCGATTTAGAAGTCTGTGCGGTCTCTTTTTGAATTCAAATTCATCCGTTTCAGTTATAAACAGCAAATTCGAAGTGCATAACTTCGAACTAACCTTGGACTTTGAACTAACTTTGAACTTTGAACTAACAAATTTCAGCATAACTTTGAACTAACCTTTCGTCCGCCAAGCATTAATGGTTCGTCCCATTCGATTACAACCGACGTTGCGTCAATTTTTGCCACCGTAACATGCGATGGTTTCGATGGTGGCTCTATAAACAAAACATTTCTTTTTAAAAAAATTTTAAGAAAAATTTGAACTTACACAATTAAATTTTTCATATATTTTACTTTGAAATAAAAATTAATTTATGCATTATTTTCCAAATTAATTTTTAATAATTTTCAAGAAACGAAGAAACAAAAAAAAGATAACTATCATTAGAAATTATTCTCATATTGCTTTTTTGTAAATAAATTGATAATTAAATTTAAAGAAACAGAAGAGAGAAACTTACGTGTACACGGAAATTCAGGCCCTTCATCCTCGGCTCTGTAATAGCCTGCGTCACATTGACATTCTGCACTACCGATATTTCGTGTACCACTATGTCCAGGACATGGTTGACAATCACCTGATCCATTTTCAGCCTTGTAAAATTCAACGGAGCAAGCTAAAATTACTAATTCTAATTTATTAATTTTAGAGAAAAAGTTAAAGTATTCAACCAAACAAAAAAAGAAAATCGTATTTTTTCAACGCATTCACTCATTTCTTAAAACATTTGTTTTTGTTAGAATAAAATAAATTTAAAACGACAAATGTCACAGTTACAATAGATATTTTCACAAAATGATAAATTGTTGTCTTTAAATGATTGTAACGAACTTCTTATTTTCTCTCGCCTTCTTCTTCCCTCTCCCTCTCTCTCTCTCTCCCTCTCTCTCAGTATTTTAACATTTTTATTAATTTACCAGATGACGAATTTTCGTCTATTAACAAAATCTCTCTCCCATCTCTCTTAATATTTAATTTACTGTAAAGTGACTAGTACATTTTTTTGAACATTTAAAATTTAAATTATTTCGAATTAATCATTTAAGCCTTTTAGAAGTAATTTAAAATCAAATCAAATATCATAAGTATTGTATAGAAAGATTGAAATGATATACATATAGGATGACACTATAACCTATTCTCTTTCCTTTTTTTTGTTTTAAAATATTCAAAAAACAAATTTTCATTTTTAAACTCTAAAATGTGTCTTCAATGCGTCATTAAAAAGAAACGAATTTTATCGTTCTCTCTCATCAAATTTTTCACTTCCACTTTTTTCCAATTTTTTTTTGGCTTTTCTCTTTTCGCAAATTTGTTTTATTTTATTTCATTTTTATTGTCATCCGTTCCGTCAACGCTAAACTTTTTCTCCTTTTCCGGTCTTTCGCCTTCCTCTATCAATCTCTCTATCTCTCTCTTTGCTTCTATGCAAATTTACAACTAAAAAATCTAAAATTCACCATCGACATGTACTACAAGAAGTGAAAGTATGTTGATAGCTGAGAAACAAAAGAAAAAAACAAAAATTTATTTATCAACAGGTTTTATCAGTTCTAGAAACTTCATAAATGAAAATGACGATGATGATGACCTTCACAGCATTTCAATTTTACCTCTGCCTTTCTCTCTCCCTCTCTCTCTGTCCACCTTCCTATTTCGCTTCCTACTTTAAATGATTATGAAATTAGATAAAATAAGTGTAAATTCTTTCTCGATTAAAATACAATTGAAAGAAAAAATAAAATTCTTTGAAAATGGAGAAAGAAAGGAAGCAAAAAAATTATTTCAAAAAAAAAGTTGCTAAATTCATTTTATGTTAATTTTCTGCCACAAAAGGTAGTGGTAAATAACTCGCATAATAATTTTATTATTATTATTATTATTATTATTAATCATTATTATTATCATTAATTATTATTATTAATATCACTAATTACTACTATTATCATTTTTCGGCAATGAAATACAACGATAAGCTTTCCACGTATTACACACGTTTTGTCATTTGCTTCATTTCACTCAATGAAACAAATCAATACGAATGCAGACATTTCGTCCCAACGCAAAGGACACTTCGAGGTCACCGACCGCTAGTCATCAAATGTAAAAAGTTGCCGACAAGAAAGTGCAATTATTCCCATTTCAATAAATAATTTTTAACAAAATTTATGTGAAATTTAATATTCGACAGGAATTGAAGAATGGATCGATCAAGAGCTCCTCAATTTCAATCTCTCAATTGTATGACCAATTTTTGTGCAAAATACAAGCGAACATTTCACAAAAAAAATAACAAATTATTTTTTTCAAGACAAGTTGAACAAATGAAAAAAGAAACAAAAATTGAACTTCTATCAATTTAAATTTTTTCAATTTTTTTTTCAGTAAAATAAAATAAATTGATAATATTTAATGACAAATGAAGATAATTTACTATTTTGTTTGTTTGTTTATTAAAATGGAAAAATTAAATTAGGATTATTAAGTTAAAATATACATTTGAATAATTTAATTTCTAATATATTACAGGTAAATGTGTCATTTTGCCCCATTTAATTTCGAAATACTTAAAATAATTTTGACCAATGTGTCGTTGCAATTAGACAAGAATGCAAGTCAGCAATTTAATTTGTGTCTGTTCCATTTTTCTTTCCTCCCATTCCCTCATAGATTATTTGTGTAATAATTATTTCAAAAAAGCCAATGATAGTTTTATTAATGTTTATAATTGTCTGCGTAATTAATCAATCTGACATTAATTCAATTAATTAAATTTCATAGAAAAGGTCAAATTTTCAAAGAAATAGAAACAAATTTAAGGCAAATGAACTAAAACATGTGAAAAAAATAAATGAAATGTGGAATTAAAGTTAAATTTCTAAAGAAATGTAGAATGAATTTAATAGTGTAGAATGAAGTCACAGTAAGGTAAATTTGGGCGTTAAGTCAGTTAATCAAGTGTATTCTATTACAGTGATAAGTTTATTTTACTGATAAAATACCGGCCGGTACCATTAGAAGAATGACATAAATTTTTCATTTAACAATTTGCATCTAATAATTTAACAATTTTTAAACATTCAATTAGTCCATCCCTTTTTAAAATCATTCACCAATTATTGTATCAAATAATTTTGTTTACACACAAACGAGAAATTATCATTCCACGCATAATAACTTATTACAACTAAAATTAATTTTTACTTCCAACATTAGCATGAGAAATGTGCAGCGATACGGAAGATATTAATTGTTTCCCGTCATCGAAAATTAATTAATAGTAATAATTAATAATAATAATAATAACAATAATAATAAATAGTAATAATAAATAGTCATAAATTTTTTCAATATTTTGAAATTCCATCAATATCTTTGTTATTGTATAAAATTTCATCCTAAACCAATCTCTCTCTCTGATCTTTCCGTCTCAATTTTTTATTCCTTTCCTTTTTTGTCATTCACCGAAAAGAAAATCACTTCCAAAGGTGTCAAATAACATCACTAAAAAGCAGACAATACAACAATGACCTTTCTACAACCCCTTATTCAAATAAGCATAAATTAACTAATTTAGATGAATCCTTTAACCATTCACTGCCAACTATAAGAGTTCATCAAATACTCACCGACATTTTACTTCCTTTCAGAAATTAGAAACAATGGCTACAGTAATCCATACACTACCATATACCACTACTAGGAATGTTTACGATCTATTAGAAAAGCACTACCAATAGCACGAACACTAACCTTACTACTATTACTACTACTACTACTATTATTATTGTTATTATTATTATTATTATTATTATTATTATTATTATTACTATTATTATTAACATTATTGATGTGACCTTCCTTTCAAGGTTATTATTAATATTAACAACCTTTCAGATTAATAATTTTATAAAGAAAGGAACTTCTTAGTAGCCTTTGCTTGCCCTTCAATTTTACATTTACTTTACATTTCCTTTTTTCCTTTACAACTCTAATTGGCTAATGCAAATAAAAGAAAAGGTAAAAGATAAAATAGTCGAAAAAGGAAATATCGATCATCGATCGGATCATTCATTATTTGTTAAACATCTAAATCAATTCGAAACATTCATCTAATATGATCGATGGTTTTTAAAAATTTATAATTTTAACAAAATGAAAATATCAGCAAACTTTACTACAATTACTCATCTTTTGTTAGCTTAAATTTAAAAGTAATTTCAAACAGAATATAAATACAACAATTACACCTGTTGTACACGGGAAATTTTACCTCAATTTACTTAATTACATTTATTAAAAAATGATTTAGTAAATAATTTTTCGAAAATCACTTAAAATTGCAATTATCAGTTCGTTCACAAAAAATTGAATGAATTTATCCGATCATCAAAATGAGATATAGTACATAATATCAATCATTCCCTTTCATCATTTAATTTTTTTTAAAAAAAAAACAAGAAACTTTATAATTTACTAACCAGTACAGGTGTTGTATTTAATCGACGACGCATAACCTCTGTTACAGCGACATTCACCGTTTGCCATATCCCATGATCCGGTCGCTTTACAAACATACGTCAGCTGATTCATACCACCTTAAATCCATTTTAAGGAATATACAAAGAAAAAAAATCGTTTAACAAATAACAGAAAGTATTACAAAAACTACAGTAATACTTTAATGAGTGTAATACAAAAGGCAAAAATACAGTAATACCTAAACGCCAAATGTAATATGAAGTACAAGTAAAATGCAAATGAAAATTTGCTCAAAAAGCTCTTTTTTTAGCAAGAAAATTTAAGAATCAAAAAAAGCTTTTTAATGTGAAAAAAACAATTTCTTAAATATTACTTAAAATAAAATACTACCCAAAATAGATTTAAAGAAAAATTAGGAATGATAGAAAGTGCACTACCGGAAGGTGAGGAATTTGGAACGCATCTACCATTTACAGCAATAATTGAATGCACTTCAGCGCCAGTCACTGTTTCCGGATAATGTACAAATGAACGGATTATTTCCGGACATACTTCGTAAAAAATCTGAAGAAATTGCATTTTTACTATTTTACTTAAAAAAAAATTAATTTTTACTTAAAAACCAATTGTATTTAGAAGACAATATTAACATATTTATTAAATTACACAATTGATTGTTTCGATCAATTTCAGAATTAAAACTGATCAATCAACTGAAGCGAGCATTAATTAATTTTTTTTAGCTTATTTCATCAATTAAAATTAATCAAAATTAAAATGAAGGAAAACATGGAATACCAAATGTGAAATGCAATTTTGCATAAATTGCAAAAGTTCATAATTTGTGAAATTATTTCGTTCCCATTAATTCTCTTAAAATAACTCTCTGAATTGAAATATAACAAACACCTAATATTTGATAAAATTTCTCCATAAAAATAATTTATAATTAAAAATGTCAAAAATCAGTGAGCAAATTCTGAGAGGAAAAAAAGCTTTTCGCATTGAAATTTTAAAGAACTCACTTAGCTGAGCCTAAAGCTAAATAACATTTTTCCGCCTTACTTTCTTTCACTTCAATTTCTGGTCACATTGATGAAATTTAAATTTCATCTGCCAAAATGCTAAGGTTAATTTTATCGAAGGCGGTGGTGGTACAATTGAAATGATTGTTGAGGGATAGTTAAGAGGAAAGTTTTGATGGAAAATCCGCACTTCACGAGTTATTTTATATTTGTACATTTCATTATTACTACTTTCATTTTAAGGCAAATTTCACGCTTAAATTATTTTCGTTATTGTAAACTTTTAAATAATAATTACAAATAGAAAGAAATCAGAGGAGAAAAAAATGAATTCGTTGAATTTTTCAATATTCAAAATTATGTTCTGTTCATTTTTCTTTTCTTTTTTTTTGTCTAAAATTATCATTTTCCTCTTTTCCCCTTCTTCCCTTCTCTCTTTCTCTCCTCCTCCCTCTCTCTCTCTCTTTGCATTATGAAAGTTGAAATTAAAATGCACTGCAAATATGCATTTTGTATGAAATTTGGAATTAATGAACTGGTAATGTTATTGACAAAAGTGACAAGTTTTAAAGAATGATTTTTATGAGGTTGTTTAGCGTTTTCCTAATTCATTATGACCTTTTGAGAGTTGAGACGATCATCATAAAACTCTCTTAATTATCCATAAAATTCGTTGTTTCGATGGTTTGTGGCAGAAGGAGGAGGAGGAGGAGGAGGGTCAGTTACCCCTAAAATTATTCAGTTCAAAAGGAGAGAATTCACTTTTGACATCGTATCATTTGACCTCTTTCACTTTAATCTTTCTTAATAATAACTGTAATATATTTGTGATCATTTTTCTTCCTAAAAGTAATTTAAATTAGCATTCTATGAACTTAGAAACAAACATTTAAATATTAAAAAGAGGAAGTGATGATATTCGTTGAAATTAAACTGCAATATTTATTAAATCATAAAAAATAAAATAGTTTTTAAAATTATATAATTTTTTTAAAGTAATCTTTTCTTAAATATATTATTGTTATTATTATTAATTATTACTATATTTTACATTTCTAGTTTTATGAAATTTAACTAATTTAATGAAATTTGAATTTAATGTTACTAATTAGCAAATAGTAAACGCATTTCGTTTTTAATTTAAATGAAAGATTTCTGTCGCAAAATTTCACCGAAAAAAATTTTCAATAAATTTTAATTTTAAAAATATACCTTAACATTAAGTATTGATATACAGGCACCCGAATCTCGGAAAGCAAAATATACAGCATTCTTAGTAACCGTATAGCTGCGAACTTCCTGATTTACAGTAGCGGCTAATGGATCGTCCTTGGAGTGTCTTCCTGTATCGGCGGTTATTCGATCTATTAAATCCCTAAAAAAAATTCTTTTGTTTAAATTTAACAAATTTCAACCAAAGTTCCAGTATTACTTACTAATCTGTAATAATAATAATAATATGCAAATGATAATTAAATTACTCTTTATATATATATATATCGATGACACCCAGAAAAGTACGTACACATATATATCTTAAAGCATATGAGGAAGAAGCATTTTTTATAAGTATCCAAATTATTATTCATTTAATTTAAAAATTAAATACTAAAATTTTAATCAAATTAGGTAGAAGAGAAATCACAACTCGCTACTGTAATAATTACTTTAATAATTACTCTAATCGACTCGTTACTCTAATAATTACTTACCAGTAATCGGAATTCCAAACATTTTCATACTCTTCATCGTTCATTAGCTGAACAGCATATAAGCGGAATGTTTCCTTACAGGAACGAGCATTACCTGGGAATTCACTGCAATCACGCATTGTAAACGTTACCTGAAATAAACAATTAAATCATTTCAGATTGTCACATTACAAAATCAATGTTAAATGATTAACATTTCAATGAATTTAAATTATTTTAACATTAAATGAATATCTCCAAGAGTTTTTTTTCTTGTTTTAAAGTGGAATTAAATTTTAATTACTTATACAATTAATGAATTAATGATCATTTTGAAATAATTATCTATTCTCTCCTCTTCTCCTACAACTTCTCCTCTCTTACAACAACGATCGTTTTCATTTCCTTAAAATAAAATTGCTTAGTGACATTTCTGCAAAATATTTTTAAGAAAAAAAAAATTAGAAAAAAAATATTTAAAGAGGTATGACTAAAAGATTGTGAAATAAACATCCTTTTTTTCTTTTCGTCATTTTTTTTCCCGCACGGCAAGATTTAATTAAATATCATTTTATTCGGTTAATTAATTATAGCAATAATTACCTTTGCAAGTTACAATTTAAAATCCGAAATTAAAATTACGGGGAGTAATCACATCATTAAAAATTTTGCAAAAAATCCAATAAATGATTTATACGAAAAGAATTTTTCTTACCACAAACAATCGAATTTGAATTTTAAAATATAAATTACATTCATTTCATTTCTTTTAAAACTTAAATGCGTTTTTTTTGTAACGACACGCATATACAAATTCCAAAAAAAAGATGAATTATTAACAATTAACTAATTTAGTTAAATTTTAATAATTAGCAAATTTTCAAAGAATAATAATTTAACTAACTTCCACATGCAAACGATTTGCTCCTTTCACATTAATTATCGGTGTTCGCAACCAGTTATCAACGTTTAACTGATCAACGTTGCAAACAACGTACGCTCGACGATTATCCACACCTTCCGGTCCACGATACGTCTCCTCAAGCCACTAAAAACAAAAATTAATTTGAAATATTTTATTATAATTTCACGCTAGCAATTTATAATAATATGCCTAATTAAAAATAAATATATTAAAAGTTTTTTTCAACTTTTTGTACACAAAAAAAAAATTTTTTTTTTGAATTTAGTAACAAAAGAAATTTTTAAATCATTAATGAAAATAATTTAAAGATTAAACTAAAAGAAAAAGAATTTTTTCATTTCTCAAATCTTTTATTTTTATATTAAAAAAAAATTTTCAATTCAATCAAAAAATGAATGATTTAAATAATTGAGAGAAATTTTTACAATGATTCATTTGATGATAAGTTAAAAAATTTTTTTTTGATGATAATAAAATTGATAAATTTTACTGCTTATCACACTTTCCTCAGTCCCCTGTTTTTTCCTTCCTTTCCTTCATGTTAATTATAATGAAATGATGGTAGTCATATATTACCGGAAAATATTAATTGACTTTACAGGTGTTCACTCATCCGCTTTTTTTTCTTTGTTACCTTTCCGCTACAATTGCAAATTTGAATGTCACAGTGCTATTTTAATGGTTACTAATAAGCACTCTCAAATATAAGAGGAACACTACTGCTGCTACTACTACTACTACTACTACTACCTCACCTTACCAACCATTCATCTATTATATTTCAAACTCATTTTATCAGTGGGAAGAAAGAGGAGAGAGAAAGAGAGAGAGAGAGGTATGAAAAGAAAAAAAAAAGTCATTTTAAAACGAATTTTTGTTTTGTTCAAATGTCCTAAAATTTTCACATTTCCTATATAATTTTTGTATTACATCACTAATTAACACTTATCATTTATATTCAAATTTAAAAAATTTCACATTCATTTTTTACATACAAAAATTTTGTAAATTATTTTTACTCTTTTAATAAAACCTAAAATAATAAAGAAATAAATGTAATATTTTAAATTGCTACTAATAAGATTGTAGAAAAAAAAAACTTTTCAATGATAGCTTCAAATCATTCCTATTCACATTACCTATTTTTAGATATACAGGTAGCTCACCTGGTGAGACAGTGAACAATACATTAGGAAGATCTATGGTTGTTCTCCTCATGACCTCAACTGTAGGATGCTTGTAATACTTCATTAATTATTTATTAAGTTTATCAATGAAATAATTAGCCCAAAAATAATGGGATCGTTTTATTTTAATTTTCAAAAATTTTCATCTTTAAATTATTTAATTAGCAATACAATGCCTTTCTTTCTTTCTTTATAATTTTCGGCAAAAACTGAACGCTCTTTTTTTTAGGAAAAAATTTTTTCAACACATTTTTCTTTTCTTTTAGCAACAAAAAATACATCTTAAAATGGAAAATTTAAAATTACTTCATTTCTTTGTTTGTACCTATTTGAGAGCATTTAATAATTTCACAGAATTAATAAAATTTTATTAAAATTAAACAAAATAATTTGTATCGATTATGAAACATTTAAATGACAACAAATTTTAACAATACTCATGTAAAAGTATTTTTCATAGTTTATTTATTAATTTATTCTATGCAAAAAAATTAAGCATAGAAGTAATTTAGTAAATTATCTATTTAAATTAAATCGTTTGGGCACAATTTGAAAGTCAATTATCTCTTCTATCATAAATATTTTATTAATTTATTCTATCTTATTTATTTTAAACAATTATTTCAGTTCCGATGTCGCAAACAACAACAACAACAACAACATTGATCGTATATGATCGATCACAGATAACGCACTTCACTTAATTCACTTCACTTAATTGATTGAAACAAAAGTTAATCCTTCTCTGCCTAAAATCATTTTACCATAAAAGATACTTCAATTATCCTTCTTCACTCTACCTCTTCAACTCTTTTAACCTCTCTTTTCCCTTGCAAGAGGATATCCTCACCCCTCTCATCCCTCAACCTTTCTCTTTTCCTTCCAATAAATAATCATTTACACATACCCATATATACATATACATTTCTTAAGTACCATTTCACTATCAATCACTTACGATCGGTTTGTATAACTTATTTAATGTATTCTATTCATCCGTTCTCCTTCTCTCTTTACAACCACCAAAAAAGGAAGCAATTAATTACTTCTGCTAAATTTAAATTCACCCCATCTTCTTATCACTTCAATCTATCAAACAAAAATTATTATTATTATTATTATTGTTGTTGTTGTTGTGGTTGCTGTTGTCAGATAGTGTTGTTGGATAATTGCACTGAATTACAACCATCCATCATCACAAAACTACTATTGTTACTATCCTCTAGTAATACTTCAATAAACCTCAAGGTTAATTGACTTAGTTAATGGGTTCCTTCCACTCCACAAATATTTCTACACATCATAAACTCGTCGTCAACTATTGTAAATTTTGAAAATTAAAAAAAAAAGAAACAAAACAGCAACAACAAACAACCTATATAATTTGTAAAAAAAAAAACTGAAATTTATTTTGTTAGATTAATTCCATAAAATATAATTGGATTTTTTAAAAAAAATGAAATTTGTCAGAATTATTATTAATATTCGCAAATGAAATATTTTGAAATGAATAAATAATTTTTGATAATTTTTACCCCAATTTCGTCATCGTCCATGTTTGAATGAGTCTGCCAGCGTAATTCAGTGGTTGAATTTGATGTGTCGAGCAGAACAACTGAAACAAATACTATCAAATATGGCAAAATGAAAGTCAGCAAAAAATTTGAGAAAAAAAAAATTAAACTTTTTTTCCTATCAATTTGGATTGCAAATAATTCATAGCTACTATTTTCAAAATTTCGAAATTGAAAACAAAATAAAAATGACAGTCGAATAATTAAGAATAGCATTAACAATGGTAATGACGCTGTACAAGCACAAATTAGCAGAAAAGCCACAATTATAGATTACAGGTGGACTGTTGTTAACAATTAACATTGTTTTATTACTACTATTAGTTATTATTTCTTATTATTATTTATTATTATTATTATTATTATTATTTATTATTGTTATTAATTATTATTATTATATCATTATTTGTTATTATTATTATTATTATTATTATTATTATTATTATTATTATTATTATTATTATTATTATTATTATTATTATTATTATTATTATTATTATTATTATTATTATCTTTATTTTTATTATTATTACTTTTATTATTATTATTGCTATTATTATTATTATTAATTATTATTATTAATGACAAAAATAAATATCTTTGTAATAATTGTTCAACTAACAACAGTTCAAGATTTGAATATAAAAAGGAAATTAAATGTGGAAATATGCATTTATCAAAATTATCATTTCATCATTGAATATTTGATAATAATTACTTCTATTAAGTTAGCATTATTATTAAGTAATATGTCTTTCATCACATGCAACAGAGCTTTGGAACTGAGAGAAGTGCAGTCGACTACTGCTTACTTCATTCACGGAGATCCGTGAATTCATTGAAATTGATTAACGTAGCACATCACCTTTATCAATTTTCATTTAATTAAAATATCTTAAATCAGTTACAATTAGCTAGCTAATTATTAATTTGCAATTAAATTCCCTTTTTCATTCAATTTTTCAAATAAGCCATTTTTAAAATTTTCACTTTTTTCTACAAAATTGTTTTTTTCCGCCTTCCTGTAAAGTCTTCTCATCTAATTGCCAAGTTAAAAAAGACAAAAGAAAAAAACAACGCATCACAGAAAATTATAAAAATAAGACGGAAAAGAAAAGCAAAATTTTTTATGAAATTTTCCAAAATATAATTCGTACAAAAAAAAAATGACTATAATATTTAATTGCCAACTTCTTTTTTCAAAAAAAAAGAAACGCACCGTTTTCAATCACTCGACGAATAAAAAGAGATGAAAAAAAAGCGAAAAAAAAATTTCAAAATTTAGGACAAACACATAAATGCCTACGGTGAAAAACATTTATTACGAACAAAAGCAAAAAAGTAAAAACATTTTGAAAAAAAAAAATGAGAAATTAACGAAAAACTTTTTTTCCAGTTTTTTTCATTCCAAAATATTTTTATAATAATTTATTTTCCTCTTATAAATTTACGTATTTAAAGTTATTCAAAGTGAAAAATTTTTTTTGATTTCAATTAGCCTTAAATTGACAAAGTTAATTTCTACAAGACAGAGAGAGAGAGAGAGAGAGAGAGAATGTTGAAAAGAAGAACGAAGGATATTTTAAGTCAAATTTTCAATAGCTTCAATAGAACTGAGGAAGGCTGTGGAAAAGTGAACAAAAAAACAAAGCAAACAGGTAGGCCTTAGTTTTTTAGATTTAAATAAAACATTTTGGTAATTCCTTTTCTTTGTTTCCTCAACAATAAAATTCCATCAAATTTAAATAAAATTTGAATTTTATTTTTAAATTATATTTTAAATACAAGAATGTTTGGAAATTTCGGCACGTTCATATAATTAATTATTAAAATTGTTTTTTTCAAAAAAATTTATTATCAACAAAAATTATTCATTTTATCACAAATAATTGATTATTAAATTAGCGGAAAGAGTGAAAATTATATTTTCAATTTTAATTTTTTACATCCAACCCTTCTCAATTATTATTATTTTCCTTTTGAGATAAATGAATTAGGCTAAATTTTAATAATAGTCAAATACACAGAGAGGGAGAGAGAGAGAGAGAGAGGATGCTAAAAAGAAAAGGATAATTTGGATAATTTAAGAATGTAATATAATAATTATTAATAGTAAAACAACATCTGCAATGATTTATGACAACTTCGATCAGAGAAAAAAATGAAATTGATTACCACTCATCCATCCAGCAATCTCTAAATTCATTCATTTGCATAATAATAACTGTTGAAAAAAAATAAATAAAAAATAAACTGTTGAAATAACTGAATAAATAACTGTTGAAAATTCAGCACAGAAATAAATTGTAAAGAGACGAAAGAAATTTATTCGAAAAAATACAAACTAAAATTTTATTATAAAAATAGCTAAATTAAAATAAAAATTAACAATTGTAATTTGTCACGGAAAAAAAACAAACAAACAAATTTAATAATTTATTATGATTTTTTTGTATTTACTATTTCAAAGAAAAAAAAAATGAAAAACTTCTCCAACCCTTCCTCTCTTTCTTTTTTCCCTTTTTAATTAAAATGCTTGAGAAGAAGAAAATTGGCATATTTTATTAATTAAACGAGAAAAATAAAAATTTAAATTTTACAAATTAATTTGTCAAAAAAAAATTATTTTCATTTGATTTCCAATATTAAGTATTAATTACATTTAGCACAAACGTACGTGTCGTACTATACTTTCCCCTATTCCATTAAGTAATTTATCATCAAATTTGACATCTTTTTCGGTAAATGAATGATAAATGAATTATTGTTGCACAGTGGCAAAAGGAAAACCGACACTCTTTGTTATCGATAATAATAAATTTACATTGAAAGAATAAGAGAGATAGAGGAAGAGAGAGGGAGAGAGAGAGATAGGAAGAATTTTAATAATTATCACCTTCTGTGGCACATAATTCATAACTCTTATCATTAATACTATTAAATGTTATCATCGTCAACAAATATCATTTGCATTTGTAACGACTGATTAATGCGATCATTCTTATCACTCACTCTCTCTCTTAGTATTATCATCTGTCCAGTAACATCCTTATCATTATCAGTGCGGTTGTTTACATCATCGTATGAGGCAATATGTTTATCCAATTCTTTAATCAGAAATTGCTTTCCAACCTTCACTGACAATAGCAATAGGCATTATTATTTATGATCGTTGCAAAATACAACTAATAATTTTCCATCAAAAATGGAATCTGTCATTTTAATGCCAATTAACTAATTAATTAATTGCAAAAGAAAAAAAGATGTCATAGCGGAAAAGAACACTGTCAACCACAGTGATAATATCAGTGGATAAAAAGATCTGAGCACAGATTTTCAAAACATTTCAATCTTTCATTTCACATTTTTCACTTCAACACGAAGCGAAAGATTTTCATCATTTTGCAATAAATTAGAAAATAAAAAAAAAACTTCATTATTTCTTCGCAACTTATTACTAAAGTGTTACACTCGCAAAAAGAAAAAAAAACTACCAAATAATTAGTTAATTATTTTTAATTTTAAATTTTAACAAAAATATTTGCCTTAAAGTAAGAAAAAAATGATTTTTAACACAAAGGGTGGAGGAAAAAAATTTTAATTTTTGAGGAAATTCTGTCAAATTCCGTTTGTTGTTTTGTTATCTTTCAAATTTCTTTCTCATTTCTTACTAAACTTTTCATTCACTTCACATTTAATGTGTTCTCTTCGTTTTTGCAAACTTTTTATTCATTCCTTCCCAGCACTCTTCCACCTATAATTCTTCCTTTCCCACTCATAAATGTTCAAAAAAAAAAAAATTTCCACTTTGTTGAAATAAAGCAACTATTGTATTTTTGCACAATTAAACTCATTCTTCTCTAACACAATGAAAAAAAAATTTTTGAAATATTTCAAAATAAAATAATAAAATGATCAAAATCTAATTTTAATTTTATCATTAAAATTAAATTATTAAAATATTCCAAAAATAAATGATAAAATATTAAAAAATTAATTTATTTTATCAAACATTCAATTATTTTCATATTATCTAATTGATACATCCATTGTTTTGTTTTTTTAAATTCATTCCAATCTTATTTATGTAACAGAATTTAATTATTAAAATTTAAAAATGAATTTTTTTAAATGCCATTATTTAAATAATTAATGAAAAAAAACATTTGAATAAAATAATAGTTAACTACCATTTGTTTCTACTAAATACAATCTTTTCTTATAATTAGTGATAATAAATCATCTTCCTCTTCTGATAACAATAATAGTGATAGTGATAATATCACTATTATTATTTTTTCCTAACAAATATTTGCATGGGTAATTAAACAATTTACTATTATCCAATCTAACTCTTTCCCATACATCATTTATGAGAGAAAATGAGCAAACGATCTTATCAGTGCCTTATCTCATCTCATCTCATTCCAATCAATCAGTTCCACTACTCTTATCAAATCACACTTCCTTTTCAACCTCCTCTATTATTACTATACAATCTAACGAACAGGTAAAGGTGTACACCTCCTTTATCTGTTAGATTTTCTTGTACAACAATAATCGATCTGTTTGTGTCCTATCCTTCCTATATGCTAACAATTTAAAATGATTGTAATTTATTTTTAAGCTTAGAAAAAAAAACATATGTACACCCATATGGTACATTTTTCTATTAGCCATTTATTGATATGCAAATGGCTGCACTTTCTTTTTAGCATACCGTAATCAATCAAATGATTACTATTTATTACTGTGTAATTTTTGTTAATTTTATAAATTTTTAAAAAAAAAAACAAAAATAAAATTTGTAACAAAAGAAATAAAAGTGTGAAAGAAATGAGGAATTTCGTGTGTGTGTGTGTTTTTTTTATTTTGAAAATAATTATTAAATTTCAAAATATTTGTCATATTTTTCAATCATTAAAATCTTTTAATTTTTAATCAAAAAAAAAAATCACTTCATCCTTTCTTCGCTAAATTATTGTCAATCTATTTGTCTGTACGAATGAATGAATGAAAAAAAAAACAAAAATTTGCTTACTTATCACTCATTCAACATGGCCTATATTTTTGAAGTATTACTAAATACAAAACCATTAAAAAGACAACTAAATTTAATTTCATATAAATCAACGGAAAAATTTTTTGAAAAAGAATTTCAAAATTTCTTTTTTAAATATATTCGTAATTCTTTCTTTTTTTGTCTATCAGCGATTCAAAACTTCCATAATAATTAGAAACAATTTTTTTTTTGACAAAATTAAAGACATTTTGGGTTTATCATTTTTCGTCCGTTCTAATTGTATGTGTGAGGACATTTTAATGATAATTTTCATTTCCACAATTTCTGCAACACTCGAAATTTTGTTAGAAATACCGCCATCGAACATCGCCAAAACAACAACAAATTGAGCTCATTTAAATTGAAATAGGTAAAGTGAAAAAAAAAAGATTTCTTTTTTTTGCAGAAATATTTCGAAATGCAAATAAATGAAAATTAAAATGAAATAATTTCTAATATTTAAGTTACGTGGAATGAATTATTGTGATATTTCAATTTTTTATTTTTCAATTCTTTAAACATAAACAAAATGAAATGAAAAAGAGAGAGAGAGAGATAAAGACACACAGAGAGAGAGAGAGAGAGAGAGGGAAATAGAAAGAAAAATTCTACATACCTTTTTTAGATGTGACCACAGGCCATAGTGTGAATAGTAATAGCAGTAAATAAATTGAAAATGAAATTAATTTAACTGTAACCGTCGGCCACAATACCGGACTCTTTACAGGTGGCTGCATAAGCGCCACTAGTGGCCTAAGGCTAAGTGCTAATTTGTCCGTTCAAAAAAACACTCGTCCACAAAATGAGCCAAGTGAGAACAAAGTTCTCAGCTGGAACATACGAATACAGCAACGATTGAAATGACGCTAATTACAGTTAGCTTCTAAATGATTTGAATATTTGATGGCATTTCTTTTTCAATCGATCATTTCACGAAATAAAGTTAAGCCAATAAAATCCACGTAGTCAGCAGTGTTACTTCCAGTAAATGGCCATAATAATTTGTAGAAATTGTCTGAAATTAATAAATATTTTATATTATATATAATAAATTGTTGTAAAGTAATAAGTGCGTACGTACGTGTTTGATGATGAAATAACAAAAAAAAATTGTTGTTACCACAAAAAGCTAATTAATAAAATTAATTAAGCAAATAATTTCATGTGAGATCATTTGAAAAACTTAAATTAGCATTTGTATTTAAAATGACATAATGCAATTAAATTTTTTCACCACAACTAATTAATAAATAGTACCTATCCGGAATGTTTAATAAGCTTTAATTAAATAATGAAATATTTAAAATGAAAATAACTGTACGGATAATGGTAGGTAGCACTGTGATAAAAATTAAATAATTAACTAAAACATTCAGTGAAGAAATTTAATTGATGAAAGAAAGTAGACAGATGTTTGATTGGAATGAAAGAAAAGAAAGAAAGAGATGATAATTACAGATGTTATCAATGATCAATTGATAATGTCAGTTATTCAGCTGTTGAAATAAGCTGAATTCAATTGTTCACAAAATATTTCCAAAAATGAACGAAAAAAATTATTTAACAATCGCTAGAACTGATAAATAGTAAATGCTATCATAGAGAGAGAAAGAGACAAAGACAGAGAGGGGATGAGAGAGGAAGAGAGAGAGAGGGAGAGATTGTACGAAGAAAGTTAATCTGCAAAATTCACATCTTTGTCTTTGTATCAAAAGTAAACTACGGTATCCCTCCTAGCTGGATTAATAAATTTAGCTTGCAAATTTCCGTATACTGCTCGTTCAATCCGGATCAATGAAATGTAGCTTATCAATCTCGGATCGGATTGATGAATTGATCTTAACGCTAGCAACATTTCTCATTAAAGAGATAGTATTTTTCTTTTTTTTTTCATCTCAATCGGATATCTTACACCAATAAATCATCCGACAATGATGGAAGATAAGCGTAACAATATCCAACATATGCGAAATACGTTAACGTGCACTTTGGCGAAAGTGACGTAGATGATACTATTTGACAGAACAAAGCAAAAATATCCATATATACAAATACACACGCCCACACCCACACACACACTCGTGTACACACCCACGCACATACAGCCACATACACACACACACATGCACACATACGACGAATTTCCGACAGGCATTCACCAACGACACAACAACACACGCGCAGCGGGCGGCTGAAGCTGTCCGAACTGATCCGTTGAGGTGACTGCCACTGCCCAGTTCATGGGGGTGGGAACAGCGGGGAAGGGCGGTGCTGTGAAGGACAAGTGTCCGTGAAATGCGTGTGAGGCGATACACTGCAATTAAAAGTCAAGCATGAAATAGCGTCAAAGAATTCCTGTATTTCAATTTCATTTTTAATTGGCGCAAAATTGCCATCTCTCCTCCCTGCTACTGCCATAAAAATTCTTGGCAAAATAACATTCAAACACTTATTAATTAATTTAATTTTCTTTGTAATGAAATTTTTAATAAATTTAGTTTTTTTTTTCAAAATAAATAATTTAATTCTATAAGTTCTAACATGCAAGCATAGCAATCAACGAAACGATGAATGTAATTCAAATTTTAAAAATTTTAAAAGAGAAATCTAACTTTATTTATAGCTTAAAATTGAAATGAAGAAACTTTATTTTCATTACAATTGAAATTTATGATGCATATATTGTTATATACCAATATAATTGCATAAATGAACTTTAAGATAAAACAAACTACTTTTAATTCCTAAGAGAGAAAGAGAAAGAGAGAGAGAGAGGAAGAGGGAAACGAAGAAATTTTACACTTTGCAACACTAATATGCTAAAAATAGCTTCAAAGTAACAATTATTTCTTCAGGGCAACTATCATTTCAAAATTAATAAATTACATTCTAATCAGCTAATTAGTAAAGCAATGGTTAATTAATGAGTAAAAGATAATTTATTCAATGGGAGACTTCGTTGCACTACGCATAATACCTTGAAGTAAATGAACAAGGAGTAACAATCAGAGATTATTTCAATTTTCTGTAACATTCACAGTGACAAAATGCAAATATTGAAATTTCTCTAAATTAAATTTAATGAATTTAAAAGAAAGAAAACGTATGATCGCATTCATCCATCCGAAAACATTAAATATTCCAATAAAATATTAAATATTCAAAGTAAAACGAAGGATTTTTTCCACTAAAATATTCATTTGAATATTAATTTTGTATGAAAAAAAAATTTTCAAAAAAATAAAAAATTCATTTCAATATGAATTTGGCTATAATGCCTTTTGCATTTATAAATGATTTTTGTAATAAAAAATTTTTACAAATTGAAAATAAAAAAGATTGTTACTTACATCACTCAGATTGTTTTATGTGTGATGAATGATACTGTGCGTCGTAAAAACGCATGTAATACGACGCGTTAATCACGTAAATACTTTATTGTTTATGCAATTATATATATATGTACATATATGTGACATATTTAGTAAATATGCACATATCACGGATCAATGACGTAAATACGCCATTTGAATAAGAGTAATCCATCATACTATAAGTGTGTAAATGAACGATGAGAACTTTAGCTGTCGCTGTTGTCATTTCTTTTTTTTTTTAATTTCTATTTTTGTAAATAGCAATTGGATTGATCGTTGCATTAAAATCTATGCAACTTCATATTCATTTCTTTTTACTTGCATTAATTACATATAAATTGTTTTAATTTATTTAAATTCAAATAAATTTAAAAATTTATTTAAAGCAATTAATTTCTTCAAAATTTACAATTAAGGAAATCATTACACTTTATACATCTTAAAAGTAATTTGAAACAAATGTTGAAATCAACAATATTACCAATGGAATGCCATACTAAGCTAATTTTTTCATTCATTTTTATTTAAAATTACCATTACAACTTAAAATTTATTCATTCATTCAAATAAAAGTAAAAATAAATTTTGCAAAGTTATAATTCTAAAATTCAAAATAATATGCAAAACATATGAAATAATTAAGTAAATATAATTCTAATAAATAACATTTTAAAGTTAAGTGAAAAGAAAAAAGTTTAATTAAAAAAGTTTAATTCGAAGTAAATGAGTGGAAGAGGAGGTAGTGCGAGTGAAAGGATAAGTGTTGTAGAATGAAATGCCTAAATTACAATATTCAGATGATTTACGATTGTAATTGCTATTATGAAGGATTGCAGTAACAAACGATTCAGATGGACCGTCCATCGATCCGTCCATCCATCCAACCGACCAACCAAATTCATTCCTTCCTTCATCCATCCATCCTTACAACATTTTTCACAATGCAACAGAGCATACCCACTTCGATCATCTATCGTACTACCATTTACAATCATTTAATTATCACTTATTACCTCTAATATGCATCGATCATATATTACTTCAAATATTCGCTCTTACCTTTTCTCTGATTTTTGTAAAAATTGAATTAACAATTATTTAAAATTAAATTAATTTATTTGATTAATTAAGCATGTTTGATCATTTATCGATCTATCTAAATTATTCAAGAATAAACTGATCAAATTAGCAAGTATAATTGAATGAATTCAGAGGCAATAAAGAAATGAAAAATATACGAGGCATTTAATTTTGTATTAATTTTATAATTTTTCGTTTATATTTAAATTATTTTATTTAGAAAGAAAAATTTAATAAAATTTGTTTTAAAATAAGACAAAAAATATCATCCACATTTTTTATTTTTAAATTTCACTCAAAATGTGCAGTAATTTAGTACTTCAGGATTTTTTTTTCCTTTTGAGAAAAATTTTTAACAATAATTTCCGTGCATAACGAAAACGCTATAATATTATTTAATATGCAAATTAAATGTAGTAAAATTTCAAAAATAATTGAAATGTGAAGTTTCTTTCTAAAGAAAGCTAAAGAGTGTAAAGGGCGAGAGAGAGAGAGAGAGAGATGATAGTTAGTTGACTTAAAATGAAACTTTTCCAATCGTTTCAAAATGAATTGCGCTCAGTAAAACTGATAGAAATGAAAAAGATGAAATTTTGATAGTAAAAGATGCCGCAATGGATGCTTATCAGAATGCTAAATCTGGTCGATGGAAGAGATGAGAAGTGAAGAAACAGTTGTCTTTCATCCTCCTCCATCTCACTTCTAAACATTCTTTCTAATTCAATTCAAAAATCACTGCACGCATATTTTTCATCCTTTTTTTTTTCCACTCATTTTTGTTAACCGAAAAATGGCGCAATTAATCAGAAGAGCGCACTCTGCCATTTCCTACAAGGAACCCCGAAAAATTTTTCACCTCTTAAATTCACCGATCTTCACATCCTTATCAGCTGATATCAAATGTCGAAATTTCCTCTCCCCCTCTCTCTCTCTCTCTCATACATCTCACGAGAAATCCTATCCTCTTTTATATTCATTTCAAAATTAGTCCCATTATCGGTCCATATTGGTCTAGGCATGTATCGTTAATATACAAATCAACTGATGAAATATCACATTCTTCCTAAAATAATTCTTCCTAAATTATTTTTATCAATTGATAACGTTCCACATACCACTTTGATAAGTGATAATTATGCATGAAATCGTAAATATTTCATATCGTATATTTTTTATAATAAAAATTTTTTCAATTAAAATAACATTTAATTTAGAAAATTTATCAAAATTTATTGAAATTGTTAATATTTCAATATTTTGCAGTTTTAAACATATATTTATTCATTCAATTTTAAAAATATTTTAATTTAAAAAGTTTAAAGGCGCCCAAGTTTAAAATTTACACATTTAAAAATTACATAAATTAGCTTAAGGAACTTAAAGTCTTTACTAATTCCAACTCAAAGAAAAATAAAAAAAGAGGAAATTAGCAACAAATTAAACAAAAAAAAACTTTAAAACAAAATAAATGAAAGAAGAAAAATGGAGCAAAGACCATTGCGCACGAAAGTAAAAATAGCGCACAGGTTGAAATTTCAAATCAGCGAACATCCCGACATACTACACTTAAGTTGGTAGTAGTCGTCGTTATCAGATATCAGTGACTAAAAAAGTTTTCCTATGGTCGAATGTAAGTTATTTAAATGGTAAGAAAATTCCTAAGGAACAATTAATTAGAGGAAAATCGTATTTGAAGTGATAAACAGATTTACATTTAGGTAAGTCATTCAAGTTCTTGAACGCCTTAAACGTTAAGTAATTAATTACTAAGCCTAGAAGAGTACATTTTATAGAGTAGGATGGATGAAACAGTTATTCTATGAACAGTAAATTTGCCACCAAATATGCCTCATAGTAATTAATCGATAATTAAATTAATTGAATTAAATACTCTGAAATGCGTTAAATATTTTGCTGATAAATTTATCACACATTTAAAACAAAAATAATTAAAAATCATTAACATTTTCACTATTTTCTTTATTTCGTTAATAATAATAATTAATAATAATAATAATAATAATTAATAATAATAATAATAATAATAATAAATAATAAATAATAATAATAATAATAAATAATAATAAATAATAATAATAATAATAAATAATAATAAATAATAATAATAATAATAATAATAATAATAATAATAATAATAATAATAATAATAATAATAATAATAATAATAATAAT
>JABVXW010000018.1:0-357549 GCA_013365375.1 Litomosoides brasiliensis | reverse complement strand
GGGGGGGGGGGGGGGGGGGGGGGGGGGGGGGGGGGGGGTTGCTTTACTGTGTTTCCCTTGTTTCCCGACGACGGAGTTGTGACGTTGTGAGGGCGTGTGTTTACTGATTTATGTCTTGTAATTGATCGGTCGGTCTACTCATTGGTTGTTATTGGTTCAACACATTTTAGGCTAATTATTGTATTGAACTTAATGATACCTTCTGTTAAATTGAATTCGCCTATCGAAGTATGTTTCCTGTAAGATTTCGGATAATGGAAGCATTTCATGACGCTGACATTTTAGATTCAAACGCACCTTGTTGTATGGGGATGAGTGCCACCCATAGGTCTCATGATCTTTTTATGTCATTTCATTCAGGATAAATTCGTTTAGCTCTCTTTTTAATTTAGCAATTGTATTAAAGATGTATTGAATAAATTCGAACGAAGTGTGGTTGACATAGTGCGTTTTCGTGGATGTTTGTTACGGAAAATGCTACACGAAATGACTCAGATGATCATTTCTGATAGTACGTTCAAATATATCTGGCTCACAACCTGAGATGTTAAACTTATCATTAAAATGCAAATTGTCTTCAAGGTTCTTGGATTCTGTGGGTAGATTGGAAAATTGTATAAAGGATGGCAGAACAAACGGAAAGAGCCTTCCAAAAGCAGCCCACCATATTTTTGAATAGTAAATTGCGAACTTTGGGAATTGGTAAGAAATCGAAGAAGGATGTACGTTATGTTCGAAATGTTGGGTTAGGATTCAAAACACCGCGTGAGGTGAGTGTCAGGATAGTTCTCATTATCACTTTTCGTATATGCTCGATTTGCCCCATTTCTGTCTTATTGGACCTTTGTATGCGGCTATTCGTAGTGCCCAGGTTAGGTTATCTGAAGAGGCCCTCTATATCGATAAGTCATATCTTCGGTTCAAAGAAGTTTGCGGTATATTTCAAAGCCCTTGGGAAATTTTTGTTTGGAACTGTTGTTGTTCATTCTTGTTTTTGTTGGAAGTACCTGAATAATAGGCTTTCAAGTTTTGTTTGGTTATAGGCCATAATCGGTACATATATTGATAAAAAATGCCCGTTCACTGGGAATGTTTCAATTCGTGGACGTATATTGACTGGTGTTGTTGTGAAGATGAAGATGCAAAGGACAATAGTAATTCGACGAGATTATTTGCATTTCATCAAAAAGTATCGTCGGTATGAGAAACGTCACCGTAATATGTCTGTGCACTGCTCACCAGCCTTCAGGTTAACGACATCATGTGTCATTTATGAATTTTTCAGTTACAGAAACATGCCTATTTTTCTCTCTGTATTTTCTCAGATATAGTTCGCTGCCAACCTAGTGTAAGCCTAGCAGTCCTTTAGTTACATTTGTTCATTTCGGTTTTATATCTAGTAGCGACCATCCCATTAATAAATGTTAACTTTATTTTACCATGCAGAAATTTTCTACTTATGGTTCTCGAAGTTCATCTGGCTATCTTGTTTTAGTAAATTTATTAGCAATTTTTTAAAAAGTAGCTGTTTCAGAGACATAGCAGTGGGAGATATTGTAACAGTTGGCGAATGTCGTCCATTGTCGAAGACCGTACGGTACAATGTGTTGAAGGTGTTGAAGGCATCAGGTGCTAAAAAATCTTTCGACAAGTTCTAATAAGGATATTTTTATTTTTTGTTGTTATTTGACTTTGCACTAGTAAATTGTTATTATTGGTTTAAAGTTTTTACGCGAATCGGTCAATTCAGATTTAGTATGGACAAATCCGTCTTCTCGGAGAAACTGTAAAGATCTGAATAAAAGTAAGTAACTTCGGAAACGCATATTTTATGAGAGTGAAGCTCTACCATTTTATGGGAAAAGGAGAGTGTGATTCTGATGGACTGATGGGGGCCTCCATTTGGGTAATTATTTCTAAGGATATAGTAGTTTGGTTGTGAATTACTTTGCCTTCGTGTCTCTTCATTTCCACAGCATTGCAAGCAGTGAACTAAATTTATTCAATGTGATGCTGGGGGTCTTCTGCGAAAGGATTTAAAATTAATTTCGGCAAGATTTTGAATTTTCAACTCTGCTAGAATGCGGATCCAGTTCTTTTTCGCTGCTATCACGAAACTTCCGAACAAAATGTTAACTTCTATACACTGTCGTGTCAAATTTGTCTTCGAAAAAATTGGTGGGATTATACTGTCTGCAAAAACGTTGATCACATGAAATTGGTGAGACAAGCGAATTCATTTCGATAACGGTTTTGTTTATTGCCAGTGAGAGCTTCACTAATGCAGCTATATATATATTTATGTTTGGATTGTGTTACTGTTGCTGGCATCGTTGCTGTTATTTATCGACACTTCATCAATTTTCATGTTGTATTTGCCAAGTGAAGTTTGCTTAACCCATAGGGAGAACATCACTGAAGGTAGATTTTTATAGAATTTCATATTTTCGAAATTGGTAGTGCAGTTCTTAGTAAAACAGCCCTGGAAACCTATGCAGTGAATGCTCAGTAGTCGCGACCATTTCGACATTGTTCTTTTAATTGTTGAGTGTAACGAGGTGCAGTTAATTCGATGAATTCATCGCCGAACAGCATCGTTATTCAGGACTATCCATATTTCCTGTAGTCCGCATTAATCAATACAGCTTAACACATTGCTGATAGGAAGATAACCTGATACAATGCATTTTCTTCCAGCAAAATGACAGTTCTTTATATGACAGCTGAACCTTTTTGCATTTTTATGATGCAAGTTGTTTATTTAATTGACTGATTGACTTTATATGACGTGCGAAAGATCTAGCCTTCAAATCACTGATCTTTTAGTCCGGATTTTTGGGATTAGCAATGTCATTTGATGAGAGTGGTCAAGGGAGAAAGGAGAGAACGGGAAATTGACAATGGTTGTAACTTTTTATTACGATAGGATACATTTTTTCTCTTTTTTCATTTGAACCAAATAGATAATAATATGGAAAAGTTCTACGCACATACTGCAATGAATGCGACGATGTTACATCCGCAATAAAGTGGAATAAAATTTTGCTGCGAGGTAGTTAAGTTGAGTGTTGATATTTAATGCTGCCTCTGAGTCACTAAACTATGTTGTGGTATTATTGATATACGATTATTGACACATACTAGAATAGTTTCAACTGATGATAGGCTGTTTAGAATGGGAGTCGGACTGATTGTTATTTCTATAATACCTCGTGAATTAGTTAAAACCGTAACAGCTACAGTTTTCCCACAAATAATTACATTTGGTACTAACAGTTGGAATCTATCGTTTCTTTGTTTTTATTTTTACAATTATTTATAAAACAGGTCTACTGAAATTCGTTCTTTTTCCTTTTAAACGGAGAATTTTCTAAACTGTCAAAAATATCGAAGTATCAGGCAATTTTGGCAAGTGCAAACCTGACCTTCATCTGACAGTATATGGAAGTGAAATATAATGGAACTAGAGGGATTTTTCAAAAAAATTTGCCTTTTATTCTTCACTTCTTCTAAAACCACTCCCCATGGAGCACATTCTGCTTGATTTGAAACACGGAAATTATGTATTTCTCCTAGAATTTTGCAAGTTTGCAGTTTCCTATTTCCTTCCTTGAGTAAATAGAAAAAAGAGATTTCAAGTTTAGGCTTTCCAAGCATTTTTTTTGAAATTTTTGAAAATTTTCTTGTTAGCTCAATGAATTTGAAATTTCACATTTTTTCTTTTTCATTTTTTTCGAACTTTATATCTCATACACAGGTTTGACTGGAATTTCACTTAGTCCACATTATTTGTGAATGTTCCGACCTCTCCTCACAGTTACAATTTCTTCTCTAAGTCATTGAGCGGAATTAAATTCACAATAGAACCATTATCAGTTTCCAAAGTGAAGCATCTTCTTCTGAAGTGGTTATTTCGAATTTATAAATCATTAAAATTTAGATTTCATAATGCATGAACGCATAGGTTTAGAACTTTTAGTGATTGCAACGTGTTCGTGTTTTTCTGTTTTTCTGCCGTTTGTGCTTGCTTTGGAGAAGTTTATCAAAGAGTGAATTTAAAAAATGTTAAAACATTGACATTGTAAATGATTGTAGAGACTGTAGAGATACTGCAGAGACCTAAAACTAACCTGAATTTAGCCCGTAAACCACAGATCACGCAATATTAGAGAAAACGTTGTCAGTGTAGATGAGGGAAAAGGGAAATTAACTTACATTTCATGTATGCCATGTTTTAAATGAGGAAGAAGGAAAGAGCTCAAATCTGATATGATAAGACTGCTTAGCTAGTCTATTGATTCTAAGAGATTATTTAACTGTTTCATCTTTATTAGATATTTCATCCAAATCCATTTTTGTTTCCTCGATGCACTCACCTAACCTTATCACTTCTCTCATAACCCTATCACTTGTTATCACTTATATTACCAACAAATGATCTTGTGACTTTTTTTATTTGATTTGATTATGCGAGTGAGAACTTTATTTTGCACGATGGAATAGTTGGGAAAGGATTGCTGTATAGAAAGGTCGATTCTTCTTGACGTTATAAGATAACTATCTGAAATTATCAGTAATAATAGAATGGAATTGGTCACTTAATGGTTTGTAGGAATTTATGAATATTGCCAACTGAATGATACTCGTTGATGCGGACGAATACACTCTGAAGTGCTGGTGGGGAGTAGTGGCGTAGTGCAACGCTGAAACACTTGGAGATAGCTTTTTATTGGTGTTTGTGCATATGAACTGGAAGTAACATCGAAGGGTGTTATTTCTACTCACTTAGACATCAAAGACAAAGTTGAATAATTTGATAAAAGTTTCAAAATTCGTTATAAACAAAGAGTCAAAGAGTTATTTGATACACGGAGACCAGCGATTTGAAAATTTCAAGCTTAATCATGCAATTGAAGATATGGTTGACAGTATTCATAAATTCCTTTAAAACACTTTGATATTTTAAGATTTTTTATAAGATTATTTCGTTTTCCAAAATTCAAGGCGAAATGGATGAAAAAAGAAGAAATTATGTCGCACATCCCAATCTCTCTTTTCTACAACATTCCGCTGTCTTGCATTCGCTTTTTGAATAAATTATTCATTATATTCAAGAAAAAACCTTTTAACAAACTAAAGAATAGATCGACCTTTCGATTCTCAATAAAGCGTTCATTATTCACGCTATGAGATTCTACTTAACAATTTTGAAATGGTTAGTGAATTACAATTGATTCTCTACATACCACTGAATCATCCGCCCATGCACTCTTCAATTTTTAAAAAAAAATTCCTGGTGTGCATAATTCTCATCTCACCCAAAAGAGATACCTCGAGAGCGAAATTTCGTAAAGTCACCGCGGTGTGTGAAGAGATGAAATATCACAGCAACTAAATCGTTGTCGAGAAATCGAAATAAACATAGACATGAGGTTATGTGGTCAGACGAGGAAGTAGTGTTATAATCAAGAGAGTTAACAGAGACAGAAGAAATAAAATATTGTTGAAATTTGAGGGAACTTTCGGAATGAATAATCGTGTATTGCAATTAAGACAGTACAGAGAACTGAAATACTGTTAGAAAGCAAGAGAGGGCAGGAAATGATGAGATTTGCAGCAGATTGATGAAACGAGAAATTGAACGAACAGTTGGTGCTGAACAGCGGAATTCATGACCCGTACGACCCCTTCATCATTCCTTCATGACGTCATAAAGTATAAATTTGAATGGTTTAAGGAAGAAAGTGAGATGTAGAAAAAATGTGTGCGGGAATTAAACAGAAAAATAGTGTAAATATGGTTGTTTACGTGCTATGCAGAAGTT
The DNA here is from genome assembly GCA_013365375.1 of Litomosoides brasiliensis. Lineage (NCBI taxonomy): Eukaryota > Metazoa > Nematoda > Chromadorea > Rhabditida > Onchocercidae > Litomosoides > Litomosoides brasiliensis. The sequence continues at coordinate 351,725 of JABVXW010000018.1, read as the reverse complement.
ATTTTTCTGGTCGAATTTTTTAGTATTCAATGTTTAGTTTTGAGATAACTGATCGTTGTATGAGCAATTGTACGTGGGAATGTTGGCTAACAAGGTATAAAGCATAGTTCGAAATTTAGCTCTGTTTTATTATACGTTTATTAAAGATATATATTGTTCGTTGGCATATAATTTACAGTTCTTCCAATAGATTATCGACTTTGATAGGTGTATATGAACGGATGAAATGACAGCTGCGAAATATTTTGGAGAGGAGAAACTAGAGGATGCAATTTATGCGATATACCTACGTAAAGTACGCTACGTATCACCAATAAACGTCGAATCTCCGGTATTTCTTTTTTTTCAACGGGCAGTTTTAAGCGATCAAAACATATCTGGAAAAAAAGCATTTCTATGTTTCCATTATTGCAAATAGGCACTTTTAGGATGATCGCACGGCAGATGTAAAGAAATGTGGTTGCTCTGTGGATAACACATCTGATCACTTACATTGGGAAACCATTCGAGAACGAGTCATTCGTGCTGGGACATTACAGAAATTAGTGGTAAATTTTTGTAATAAAGAGGGTAATTTCTAAAGATAAATGTTTTCCAATTGGCACTGTCCTTGATTTTGTGGTCATATTTGAGTTATTGTACCGAAATCAATAGCTTGTTGATCTCTTGATTTTGGTCGAAGCAGACTTTTTCCTGATTTATGAAGACGAAGTTGAAAAAAATCTCATTAATAATAATTTAAAGGTTTAAAGGTGAAAACAGCAAATTAACGATGCGATTTTTATTGAATCTTTTTAAGCTGCCGCGGGAATAATGGAACATCAGAATTTTCAGGAATGTCTTATAAGTGATGATATGCTTATGGATTCGAGACATTTTAATGTTTTCTTCTCAACTTATCGTTCTTTTGCAACATGTTCAAATGTACTCGAACTTTTACTACAACGTTATGTATCGCTTGATATGCATTCGCTGGTAATTGGCAAAGCGAAAGCTGTTACTATGCAATGGTTTTTTTTAATTCTAAGATAAAAGCAATGCTTTATCTTTGATTCATGTACCCCTTTCTCTCTGAATAATTGAGGGTAGCACTTTTACTTAGTCAGTTATTTTTATTTTATGATTTGCTAGCCAATCAGAAATATATATCAGGTTGCAACACATGGGATTTGAGAATGTTTGATCTTAAATTCTTTAAACTTAATTCGTGAATTCTTAAAATATATTTGGTGAGAAGAATTTCAGTTCCCTACGTTCTGTAATAATGTGTTGGTTGGAAATGTATCCTGAAGATTTTAATGAGCCAAGTGACGACTTTGCCACCTTGATGAGACTGATTGAGTTTGGCAGAATTCATAAAATTACCGATTTGAGGATGAAAGCTCGGCAGTTGCGAGAAACCTATAAGCGTCAAGTTATGGATGGGCGTTATTTAGGTGTGTGCATGTTGATTAAGATCTACAAATATTAACTTGATTTTGCCTTTCTATTCTTACATTTTCCTGAACTCTTCCGTACAGTCCTGCTGTGATTTTTTTAGTAGCATGAAAGATTCCAGTTGAACTAGAAAGGTATTTGTAGAGCCTTATCCAAACCAGCTTTGCGTGGAATCTACTTTGGTTAATCAACTTCATATCGCATCTTCGTTTGGGACTTTTTCATTTAGTATAATTTGTTTTTGATATTTACATTTTATAGCTCAAATACCTTCAATGGAGCAGTATGTCTTCAGCACAGGCTATGATGCACCAGATTTCGATGCTTGTGTACAGAGGGCTAATTTGTTCGACATTGGAAGGGAGAATTGTGTACAGATTGCTGAGCAACTCACGTTTTGGGATTCTGTTAGGCTTTTATGCTACTGGTTTGCTCAGAAGGACAAAGGATTTCATATTTATTTAACGATTATGGAAAAGATTTGATTTAAACAGTGGTTTCTTTCATTCAGTTGTTTTTTGTAGGAACTGTTCAAAGAGCTATTGCCACAGCAGTGCCAAGGTTGTGTGTGGAACAAAAGGAATAAGCGAGGACCAGAAACAGTGTACACTGTGAGGGCAACAATTGATCAGGTTCCTATGATTTGTGCAAAGTATCATGCCTTGATTTTTAATAAACAACCCTTAAATAAATCGGTAAACGCTCCTGTTAAAGTTTTAGGTCATTTGTGGTTTTAAAGCATTAAGATTTTCAAATCTTTGAATATTAAAACTAGTCATGTGTTAATAACATTATACAAGTGTGTTCATTGATTCAGGGGTAGCATCACGCAAATATCTTCGTCAATTCAGTCTGCTAATAAATCAAGCTCTTAGTAATTTGTTGCAAAATATTCATGTATTTATTTCCAGTTCAATGCAGTTGTTCAAAAAGTAATGACAAGTGTAGTCTTGCCTGATTGTCGGCCCGATTTTCGAGCGAAAATAATTGCAAAATGGATCGATGTTGCAAGGGTATGTGAGCATTAATACTGGTTTTCTTAATACAGTTCATTAAATTATAATCATTGTTTCTAAACTTAGACAAAAAAAAACTTACCAGTGTTTTGGTCTACCAGTCACGTGTTTTATTCTACAACGAAATGTTCTTTCAGGAACTAAGAGCTTTGAAAAATTTTTCGTCATTAAAAGCAATTATATCAACACTTCAGTCCGAACCGGTTCACAGGCTGAAATCGACGTGGGCGCAGGTTCCTAGGTGCTACCTTCGTATAATACTTTTCGTATAATACCTTGGTATAGTTAAGAAATTTGCATCTATTCTGTTCTGAAACGAAAAAAAAATCACTGTTTTGCAGTGCATCATTAGCTGAATTCCGTGAATTAGCATCAATATTTGATACGGATGATGATGGTGACGAACGTCGGGCTAGGCAAATTCTTGAAGAAGTACGATTTATGCGTTCGGTTGTTTTTGCCTCAGTGCTTCAGTATCCTTAAATTATACAAGTGTATCCTAGAATTCAAGGATTTTGGGACTTTTTGTGCACCTTGAGTTAGTTTTATTTTAGGAAGGTACTGCGAAAAAATCACCATTAAGACGACCACAGCTCATTCAGAATTGTCGGAGAACAAAAAGTGATGTTAATTTAGCTGAATCTCAAGGAACGGTACCTTATTTAGGTACTTTTCTCACCGATCTCTCTATGATTGACCAGGCCAATCCAGACTTCACTGAGGGTAAGCTCATTTCACAAATTCATGAATTATTTGACTGAAAAGTGGATCCTCATTGAATGACATTTTTGTTTTTTCTAGAAGGTCTGATAAACTTTGAAAAGCGACGAAAAGAATTCGAAATAATTGCCAAAATTCGTCTTTTCCAATCTGCTTGTCGTGCCTATAAGATTCCCATGGATATGGCATTTTGCTCATGGTTTTGCTTTCTTCCGGCACTAGATGAAAATCAGTGGTTAATTTTTTGTGTTATCTCAAAATTTATATGCTGATCTACTCTTGAGATCCTAGAGCTCATCTTTCACGATTCCCGGTGTTTGTTATCCAACCTATTGAATATTTGAAAACCAGTTTATATTTTCCCTGTCGTAAATTTCATTGGAAAAAAAATTTAATGTTGCAACCATGTGCATATAACTATTGAAGAAACCTTTTTGCTCATCTTGATTGCAGAGAAACGATTCCAATAACTGCGAAAAATATTCTCTTCAGCAATAATGCTCGTTTTTATTGAATATATTGCATAATTTTTCATTTTTTTTGTAACGTTTTGAAACCTAGGACTGGTATGCTATATCGCAAGAATGGTTTTTATTACCAAAATTTCAATTTTGACACCTTATGATATATCTAGTTTTAAGGTATCACTGAAGATTAGTTCCGAGGAGATATTTTTAATTCTTATTTCTTTCGCAACTCATGAATTCTATGCAAACTCGATGCAGGTTATTCGAGTAGTTTTATCGCTTTGGAAATAAGATTGTCTAGCGCTATGTTGCTGGTTGAAAAATTTTTTTATGCGAGTCGCTTTATTCCTTGAAGATTTAGATTGAATCTTTTTCAGTTTTATAAGGTCATTAGAAGTGGAAGTGCCAACTAATCAAGCAGATTCATCGAAATCATTTCGACCACCACAAGTACCAAAGGTGTAAGGCTTTCACTTAGTCCTTTAAATAAAAATTTAAATAATGTAGAGAGGAACCGTTCCTGGTTCTCGGAGTATCTTTCTTTTCTTTCATGTTTATTCATCTACCGAAATGAAAAATAAAAAACATTGCGTGCAGTATAAGATACAATTTCTAATGGCGAACTACCAATAAATCTTTAATAACACAGGCATTTTTGTAGGTAATATGAGATTATGTCGCTTTGAATTATATATATCATGTTTTAGGAACACATTTTCGCGGTTAATATCAGGTATGAGTATTGACGAGAATCCAAATGATACTGGCCAAATATCTAATGATTCTGGTATTGTAACTGAGGATTTATGGTACGATGGTGTCACTAAGCCATTTGCGGAGAAAGCATTAATAACTGCCTGCAGCCCGTTTGGTGTCGTTTCCTCACGATCATTTACTGCGCCTTCAGCGCCATCTAACACAGTTCTATGGAAAGGTGGTCAGTTTTGTGTTCACTTATGATAATATTCAATTATTTTTTGATTTTCTTATTAAAAACTGTCATTGTCTTATCTACAGATAAATTGTCATAGCAAGGAATAGTTCAGATTTTTTTAGTACAATAAAAAAGAGTTTGCTGAGATGAATTTTATCAGGAACCAAATTTATGGTTTTTAGGCAGTGAATTTAGTCCTAATGCAGCTTTTTCACATCGACGGTCAACAAGTGGTTGTTGGGACAAAAAAAACCTTCCTTCGAATGATGGCAGTGTTGGTAGTCCATTGAATGCTCATAGTAACATGGTGAGTTTCTATCAGTTTCACTGGCAACAATCTGAATAGCATCGAAATTATCTGATATGCACTGTGTTGACACCCTAGTAATTTTGAAGCTGAGCTTGTATGAAGCTTTTGATGTAAGGTACTCTGAGTTATTTTGCATTATCGCTTGATCGCATTTCTTAAATCCGTTTCTTTCGAAAGAGTTCGCTGGGTGAAGCAAAACATTGGTTTATTGTAACATTGCTCGGAGTGTCCAGGCTTTTGTTCAAAAGAATTAGCGATAAGAACGCAGTTGACTCCTAAAACAAAATTCTTCTATCATGTTTGCACGGCGAATCATTAAAAATTTTAATTGCATGTTCAGTTTCCGTCTTTGCGGACACCAGAAACATCATCAGGTTCAGGCGTTTCGGCCAATTCTTTGCAACAGACAGTGCCTTTTCATCTTGCTCGAATTGCTTTAGATGATTCAATGAAGGATGATGCTGGCACTGCTAATTATAAATGTATTAAGGTTTGTTTAGAAAATTCAATTGTTTTTAAGCACATAAAGAATGAATCTGGTTTAGATGAACTGCTAAACGAAGTTAATATTTGGTAGATTACTGCTCACTTTTTTGTTTTTCTGGAGCGGCAAAGCTGTGTTTTCAGATCATGAATGGTGATAAAATGGCGGAATTAATCGAAAGAACTTTAGAAAAGCATCTTATCTCTGGTGATCATTCAGAATATTGTCTTGTGCAGCTCTTGCCTGATGGATGTAAGTCTTCAGTAACATATGAATTTTATAGGAGAGGATATTTTTAAAGACCTGGAATCCTTCCAGCTTTTATTGTTCTTACCCGGAATTTTGTTTATCTAAGTAACGAAAAGAAATTTATTGGAGTGGTAAGTTTAGTGACACATATTATAGATCCTTTAGAACTGATCGATTTGAGCTTTAATTATTGAGAGATTTCCACGCTTTTTTTGAAAACACACTAGGCGCTGGATTCAAATTTTTTCTTTTTATTTAAATTTTGTCTTGTTTAGGTGAATTTTGTTTGCCGGAAAAATGTAACCCGTATTATGCTGTAGCACCAGATCCCACTTCAACAATGTTGAATTTTGTGTTGCGACGAAAAAGCGATGTAGAACGATCAGGCAGTATTGCATCATCTGCTAAAAAATTAAATAAAATGAAACGATGTAATTTGCTACGATGGAGTAGCGGTTACTTATGAGCTCGTGGGTTTTGAAAGCGGGCAATTGTTAGTTACTTGAGAATTTAGATTGTTAGGAGAACGTACGCTACTGCCATTTCATTTTTTTTTTGCTAACGGCACTACATTAATATATCAGTCGGACCACGAGAGTCGAAATGAAGATAGTCTTTTTTATGGAATCTAGTGAAGATAAGATAATCCTCTTTATGGGTACATTTGTAACGAAATTATTATTACTGTTGGTGATATATCAATAGTCAATAGATTCAGCATATTTTTTACAGCATATCTTTAGGCATCATTATTGATTTTATCCATTATCATCATCTGACGACACGAATTTTACTGTGGCTAATATACATTTTTATTGAGAGAAACAACTAAACAACTATGAACAGAGAAACAACTAGAATTTGGAAACTAAAATAATAACCGCAAGAAAAGTTTCGATGTTTTGTTATGTTGTTCAACTTGCATATAGCAGTTATTGCTAACGTACGAATATTTTTATATACTCACAATTTTTCAAAAAATATTGAGAACATAAAATTCTAAAACTTTCGAATACTTCTTGAGAATTGGAGTTGATGAAACTTTTCTTGCATTAATTCCTCTTTTATCTTGCTACGCGTTAGATTTATCATTCCCTTCCGATTCGCAAGTTAAGGGAATGGGCTGGTGATCTTCAGACCTTGGAAGTATGCAAACTGTTATTAGCTGTACCGTTGTTATCATCAGAGAAAATATTTGTATGAAAATGTTATTAAAAGTTTAAAATAGTTTATTATACTAGGTTGGAATCCTTTTACTGATAGTTGATAGCAGGCTTTTAGCATCGTTCGCATGTAAAGGTTTTCTGTTCCTTCTGCAGCGACCGTATTTTAATTCAACACATCAACGACTATTGCTAAAAAACAATATAATTTTACGTGCGTCAACTTAAATTTGTGATTTATTACACTATGATGTATGTTTCAGAGAGTTTTTTCTTTGCATGCATAAAGATGACGAGATATTTGATAAGAAACGTTTAATATGCTTTTTTTAAAGCGAAATGTTTCAGATTTGAAAACCTTATTGCTGTGAAACAATTAATGTAGATAGAATTCCGTGTTTGGGAGTAATTATTATTACTGATAACTGTTTGTTTTTGCTCATTACATGAACACGTTCATTACATGTTTTTCATTGTCTTATATAATTATTTGGATGTAAAGATCAGGTTAAGTTTTAATAGGCATTATCACACCTATTACCTCTGCAAAATATTGTTAATGAAATCTTGAGCCAAATTAATAGCCCCATAAACAACGTTATTTAATACATTGTTTTTGTAATTTCCTAGGTATTAGTTTTTGTTCATATAGATTAAATTATCACTTTACCTCTTTTTATATTTATTTTTCATTATAAATTTTGGCATGCAAATTGCAAACTTTATCGAGAAATCGAAATATTTCAAAATTAAAAAACTTATCGCATCTAACATTTCATCCGACTAACCCAGTCAAATGTAAATTATCAGGTGTAAATTCCTTTTCTTTGTTAGCAATGTAAATTACCACGTGTGCATTCTCTTTCTTAACATCAGCCTTATTATCAGTGTAAATTATTACCTGTAATTCCTTCAAACCACTCTCTACCAACGATATATACTCAGTTTACTCAGCGGACTCCCCTTGGATCACTCGACCTTATCTCAATGCACGATTTAACCCCTCCCCTGAAATCGTTGGAATCACTGGTATTTTATTGTGTACTTTCCTACCGTTGTTTTAAAAACGCTTTCATTGTTATAATTGCGTGCTTCGATAAACTGCTTATAAATTAACTCTGTTCCACACTAACGACCATCCCTTACCGATCAAATTTGGTAAATAGAATGGGAGCAACTCCCAACAAACAATCAGCAGCAATAACCCGACAAGTTCCCAACATGCCCGAGGTGAGGTAATGTCTGCTATCATAATCAAAGGAGCCCAACCAGCAAAGGAGAAACTGGCGAAACTTCTCGAAGAAGTCAAGAAGAATGGACCTGACACCGTTGGACCCAATGCTGACCCAAGAAGACCTATCAGCAATATGAAATCAGGGAACGAATTGTCGAAGAGAAGATAATGCGCATCGAGTTTTGTTATTATTTCGTCAAGATAGTCAAAGAGATTATGTTGATATTATCATTAACATTATCAAAATGCTGAATAGTTCATTTAAATAAGATATGCAAATTTTGCCTGAATCGTATGACAAATGTAAATTTTTTGTTCTCTGTTTGTAGACTATTAAAATGACGAAAATGAAAACTTCGGCACTTATCAAAGTTAGTTAAAGTATTCTTTTCGTAGCATTGATGTTGCTTAAGATAAGATTGGAGTGTGAAGTGTTTCGTTTTTAATATTACCATTAAATTATCAAAATAATAAAATTGCTTTACGAGTCTTTACGACGATTTCTTATGTTTGTAATTCAAAAAATTTCGTTTAGATTTTTTAAAAAAGAAATTTAATTCTTTTCTTATATTATTCGTAGCAAAAAAAACCAAAATATTTATAAGTTAGTGGTATATTTTAATTTCAATTATTATCGGAGCAGATAAATAAACGATCAAAGGATCATTCGATCTTAACTCATATTTTCTTAAGTTATGTCTAACGTGGGAGAATATATTCTGGCTGAAGATGATACTTTTCTGCTTCCATCAAATGCCATTTATCGGATCAACGACAAATTAGATGATGCATCAGACCGCTCGTCGGTATACTCTGCGGAACCTGAATTTGCAGTTGCCGATGGACATGATGAAGATGAACTGTACATGGATGATGCTGAATTCGCCGAAAGACTTTACAAGTTCCTTAGAATTTAAATATTAATATACTTGTGATTGTTACCCAATAATATTAACAAATAGATAAATCTAATATTTCTATTTTACTACTAAAAAATCATCGATCACTTATGAGTTTTTTAATTTCAATTAGGCAAAAATTTTGAATTGTGGAATGATGTGAATATATTAGGTTTGTTCAGTAGAACACTGCTACCACCACTACTATTACTCTGAATTATATAGATTTGGCTTAGACACAAATGGCCTTCCCTTACGAGATGACCTGCTTTTCAAAACATTTGAAAAAGCAGCCAATTTTACCTTAAATGTAGAAGAAATTCCATGGTGGCGAAAACTCAAAGGAATCAAAGCAAATCCAATTCAGGTAAGTATTCCTTTTTCTTTGCAAATATTATAAATGCAGCGTAAATACGTTTCACTACAAAATCTTCAAGGCACAAGTAAAAAACTTAAAATAGAAGTTTGAGATATATAAATTTCCCAGACATATACTTCGGATATCTGAATTTTACTAAAATCAGAATTCAATGAAGTAGGATTTATGGGAAAACACTGATTCCTTTTATTTGGAAGTTGAAAGTGTCAAAACAGTCAGTCGATGATTAACGTGAAATTACTTCCTTAGTTTCTTGCTTTCCTGCTAATACCGATTATCTTAGGTACCACATATCGCACTTTGGGATTACTTTGGCGGTACATCATGTCTTGACATTAATTGTACTGCAGGCGACCAAATTAATGTTCTTTGCGAAGAATATCAGTGAATTTCGCATATATTTTTTCATTTTCATTTTGGCCACTGTAGACATTTAGCACAGAACTAAAAAAAAATCGTTAGATTTTCAAAAATTCAACTTCCAAGAAAATATAATATCCGAAATCGATCGCAAATGGATTTACATTAAATGACAAAGTTACATTTCTTTTTTTCTGGTAATTAAGGTAAAATAAGACTTTTAGAGTTCGCAAAGTTGATAGTATTACGTCAGATGGTCGAACATTTTTACGACTTCCAATGCAATGGTCATTGGGTCGATGGATTAGAAATCGATCGTTCCAACCAAATGTTGGACTTATACCATCTTGTTGGCTTATTAAGAAAAGTTTTTACGATGGTGAAATTTACGTTTACGTTTTATAACAAACACTATTGTATGCTATAATTTAAGCAATTTGAAGATCGCTTTTTATTGGACAATTAATGATGTGTTTTAGCAAATAAAAAATTGTTTATTAATCCAACATGGTTTCTGGGAATCTGTGATATTAGCACTGCTTATGATTATCTTCTGGAAGATCGTAGCTCTTACAGGCCAGGTAAGAAAAGTTTTTTTTTGAGTGATTTTCCTCAAATTATCGAACAGAGAAAAAGAGTGTAATCATTTAAAAGCAGAAGAATGTTTTTTTTGGTGTTTTTGAAAAAAAACCTTTTCGCTTTTTAGTTTTTTTAATTTCTTTTGTCTATTAAGAAGGATTGAAGAGAAATAAAATTGGCATATAATAAAAATCATTAGCTTTTTTCTTTAAGGGTTATTTGTGATCTTTTCACCAATTTGGTTAAATATCGATGCTCGCGATCATCGACCGTACATCATTCTTATTATGTGCTGCAAAAGCAGTAATATCCTGAATGAGACAATAAAAGCTTATACGAATCAAATTATAAGTAAAAAATACTGCTCAAATATTCATTAAACTAATTTTCCTCAAAGGATTCTAGTAAGGAAGTTATTTTGACAAAATAATTTGATATCATTTTCTGAGTTGAAATTGAAATTTAATGATTGCCTGAAAAGTTAATGTTAATAACAATTATTTTGATTTGGATTTTAGTTTGTAAAAAATGATAATATTACAGCGGGAAAAGAAGCACTAAATGACTTCAGTAGACGATTAGTTTCTGTACTGCAATCATCTGCTGCAGTAGATCAGACACAAAAGGTTAAAAGTTAACTAATTATTTACAAACAATGATTGCTATTAATCCTACGTTGAAGACATAGAAATGCATCTATTTCATCATCAATCAATATGAAACTGCAAAAAGTTTTCAGTGATCTATCAATTAAAATCCTAAAATTCCTTAAGCAAAAGTTGAAACACTTCCTATCCTCTGATGAAATTACAGAAATTAGTTGAGCAAGAAGAAAAAGATGGAAATAAATTTTGTGCCGAAAAGCAGGAAATTGATGGAGAGCGTGTTGAACACGTGTCATTACCATTTTATATTAAAGTATGAAATATTAAATTTAATACAAGAAAATCTAAGAAGTTTTATTTTCGAAATTTATCACTTCAGTGACTGACATAGTATATGTGCATAAGAAGACAGTTGAAACGAGTAATTTATCAATTAAATGCTAATAAATAATTTAACTAAATTAATATCATTTAGACTTATACAATTCGTCGTAGTCAAATTGGACGCTATTTACTGTTTAATCGACAATTTTCAACACTTTACGACTTAGTCTATTACTACACAAATTATCAATCATCATTTCCGCATAAACTTAGTTACGGTCCAACAAAGAAGGTAAATTTAACCTTCTATTGAATTTAACTAAATTTAACCTTCTATTGAGCTAAATTTAACTAAACTGCTAAATTTAACCTTCTATTGAGAGATACGTCTATTAGCTGCTAAGATTAAATCTTCTTATTTCACGGTCAAATTTTATATTGAATATTAAAGTGATTTAAGAACAGATAAGTAAATTAAAATCGATTAGAATTTTGGCTATTCTACATTAAGGTTTCAAATTAGAATTTAGTTTTTTGAAGTAAAAAAATGCCTATTTTTGGTATTTCAATTTTACTTTCAGCAACAAGTTGCTTACTTTCACAGTGTTCCAGCACCGTTCACTTCACCAACTCGCGATATTTACGCAATGACAATGAAAAGTGAGCAGTGGGCAGCGCGACATTTCGATCAGGTAGTACTAAGTTCATGCAGGAAAATTTGGAAAGTACCTCATTTCCCTCAGATGAAAATTTATGAAAGTGAGAGACAGAAGGATTGATTGCTTGAATTGTTTTCATTTTGATAGAACAATAATATTTAATTGTATTTCAGATAACAGAACCGGCGCTTCTGTCGCAAGCATTTTCATTTATTTCTCGCTCAGTTTTTGATCCTTTCAAAAAAGCACACATGGAATTTGCTCAGGCTGCACAACTCAGCAATGATGCTATCAAAGAAGCTCGAAATTACATGAAGCGTTCCAGACCAAAGGAAAGTTTGAAATCCCTGAAGGTTTTTTAATTTCCCTCTGTCATTCCAGTTTCCCAGATTTATTCCGTTAACTGTTAATACTTCAAAAATTATTTTTAGAATGTTCAAAAAGCGAAAGATAGCAAGGTATGTGGTTGCCCTCACTTCTTTCCTATTCTTTACAATAATTATTTCATCACTTCAACTAATTACTCAAATTGATATGATAAGTGGACAGATTGGATAACATCCGATCAGACATTTCTAAATCCTATTTTGCCTGTGTGCTATCGAATTATTATATAGTATAATCATCCTTGATTATCTTCGAGAGGGGAAAATATTTTTTCAGGACTCAATTCCTGATCTTGTAGCACGCGACGAATCGGTGCTGAAAACGGACGCTGCCGTTGAAATTAACATTGCAAATTTGGTTCACAATTCGTGATACTTTTCTATTTAGCTCCTTAAACATATACATTTGTCCAAAATGATTTCACAGTTTTCTTATTGAAACATAACAGTTCTCGCCTTCAACTCAACTTTAGTTGAAAAGTTTTTTATGTAATTTATAAAAAAATTTCAACTTCTGAATTATAGAAATATTCGCCAGAAGATATGCTTGGTTCAGGAGCATTCGGTGCAGTGTATCGTGGAAAACTTGAGACAGTTGATGGCGAGGTAGTTGATGAATGACTTTCAAATGTAGCCAGTAAGTTCAGAGACGGCAGATGGAAATTTTTTTGCAAAGTAATGGATCAATGCATAAGAGTAATTTAAACGGAATTCTAATTCAACAAAATTCCATCCTTTTTTATGCACTTACACCTTTTCATTGATATGGAAAATAAGATACTCCCAGGTAAATGTTGCAATTAAAAAACTAAAAGTAGTTGCATCGGATGCGGAACGTCGACAACCATGGATTTCTGAAATGGAAATTTTGCAGGTTATTTATTAGAAATTTGGAATATAAAAATTTATTAAAGCTATACAAACACAATTCGGTTTTAAAACTGTGCATTTAACATACATCAGAAATTCAATAATTTATTGATCGACAAAAGAAATATGAGGTAGAGGACAAGGAAATTTTTGAAGTTACTGAAACAGGAAAGAGAATTGAAAGGAAATTTATCAACATATTACCAAACTAATTGGCTTGGAAATTTCAGGTAATAAGTCATCCAAATGTGACGAAATTCTACGGCTTTTGTTATAACGAAACAAAGGAGTATGCAATGCTTACATTCGAACTTATGGACATTGGATCGTTAGCAGACTTCATGAAGGTTTCAACATTCAGTCTTACATACAAATCCGAGAAATATATAAATTTCCTCATCAGCCGTACAACCCTCTTTACGCAATCAATTAGACGTGGAATGTGTCAGCTTTACAACCTTTTCATTCCACTTGATAGAATTAATAAGAATATATGCTAGGCACATGAATATAACATATCTGCAAATGAACATGTTGATTTTCTCACGCAAATAGCACGTGGCATGGCACATCTTCACTCACTGGACCCACCAGTTGTACACGGGGATCTCGCTGCACGCAACGTTTTAATTTGTCATCATCCGAAAGATGAAACAAGGTGTGTTGAGTTTTACTGTACAATTTCATTTTAGATCACCATCTGTCATAAATTTATTAAATTTTCACAGACTATCGAGCATCATATATAGAGTGAAAATTCTAGATATCCGTTGATATAGTACTGATACTTTACAGATACCTGCTGAAAGTAAGTGACTTTGGTTTATCAAAAACAACTCGTCACGAAGTACACTTCTTTCCCGATGACCCACAAAAAATGCCGTAAGTTGTGCGTTGATTTGATGGGATGTTCACTGCGATCATATCTGAGCTATATTTCATTACTGCATTACTGCAGTTTCAAATGGATGCCACCGGAAGTATTACATCGCCGAGAACTAAGCACAAAATCTGATGTGTGGGCATATGCAATACTTGCTACCGAAATTTATGGTGTAATTGACCCATATGGAATGCTGCCGAACGAAAAAGTACTACCTTTCCTGAAAGGTATTCATTTCGAAATTGGTACATCGATAACTGCAGGATCTTATAAATAAAATACTTCATTCGCATCCGATTCTAATAACTGCAATAATCTTGATTCAAGTTCATTATTATTCACTGAACTTTGTCTACCTTTCTTTTTCTTCATCAGGCAAATTCTTTCTATGATTCAGAAACTTTCAGACGATCATCGAATGGAAAAACCATCGGCGATGCCTTATTATATTTATAACATTATTTTACAGTGCTGGCGAAAACAGCCTGTAGATCGACCAACTTTCAATGAAATTATTCGTGATTTAATGCCATATTACATCGAATATGAAAGTAGTCATGTCGTTCTGTTAACATCCAGGATAGTGGCCGAATCCATAACAAATAAAAAGAATTAAGAGAAAAAAGAAAGCTTCTTTTTATTCCAAAATCACAGATCATACAAATTTAATGCTATCAGATGTGTCTGCGTTGATGATATGTTAAAAGCAAGGAATAGAAACCGCAAAATATCCCACAAGCATTGGTTGCTAGAGTTCATAAACAAACCACAGCAACCCCCATAAAGAATATTTTTCAACATTATCAACTGGTAGAAAAGAAGAAAACACAACCGAAAAATTCGACCTCTAACTATTCACATGAAATCATCAGAGTCATTGCCATCACTATGATTAGAATGCATCTTTTCTTCGCTGAAAACACCGTCGTAAGAACGCATTTGGCGTTCTTTTTCTCTTCTTTCCATTTCCGCTTTTTCGGCTTCTTTGAGTCCGCGTTGCTCTTGCTTCTGAAAGGAACTCAAAAAATTATCAACTCCAGTGATCGAAACAGAAACAATCAGTTCATAAAAGGTTCACAAAAAAGTCAGTTGGTACAACGCTTGAAACTACTGCCCCAAAAGGCTTGCAAATCAAATAATAGGCTTATTTGTAAGATTTCATGAAAAGTTGAAGCCCCTGAAAATTTTTGTTGTACCTAACGATAGCATTACATTTCTCTTAAGCACTTTTTCAGATTTATAAAAGATTTAAACATCGATAACTAATTTAGCATATTTCAGTTAATGTAACTGCGACTTCAGGTTACTCGGAACTAACAGGAAATAGAAGCAATTAAATTTAGTTTTAATGACTCTCCGATAACTGTTATGATCAAAGTTTTGAGAATTTCTGGTGCCAATTAAACGCCTGCACCTGCAATACAAAGAATGCAAATATTACCTTAATCTGACGCTCTCTTGCATCCCTCTCTTCCTTTTCAACTCGATAATCAATCTCTACGCGTACTTCAGTCTTGCTTAACCTGTTAACAATATCATTTATGCGTTTTGCAACGCGTATCTAAAAAATATAAAGATTTAGTTTCTAGAACTTGAATAACGAATAAAGCAGAAAAGAAGTGTTATGGACAGCTAAAAGGAAAGAACAAATACTTGGAAGAAATAGAAACACCAAATAACAGTCAAATCCAGAAGAAATTGCAATTTCTAGATTGCATTTATTAAATTTAAAATTTAGACATTCAATAGTAACTTCTTTCGCAGCCAGTTAGTAGACCCATTATCACACTGACTTAAGAAATATACAAGTGACCTAACAGAATAACCATCTTAGTTCCTAAAAAAATCACCTTTTTCACTTTTTTTTCATCCTTAAAGCCAACTTGTCCAACATCCATGCCACCTGTTTTCTTTAAATTATCCCAAGGAGTATAAATTACATCAATATTATTCATTTTATTGCCCTGAAAAGGAATGAAAAAAAATGAGATGGAGTTGTAAGTTGAAAACTTAGAATATTTAAACAAGTGAAGACCTGGATACTGTTAGCTTTAACCAACTGAGCACAGTCTTCAACTAAAGCTTCCGACATATCGTGGATTGTCTGTCCTGCAGGTAGACGCGCATATACATGTGCTGATGACACTTTGTCAACATGAAACCAGACATCTTCAGGCCAACCCCATCTGAAAGTGACTGCATAAATTTTCACAGCTTTTCCCTATATATTTTTGCTTATAAATTTATATTACATGATTGAAGGTATCGAACGATTAGTTTTCCAATTTTTTATTGTACAGATTTCAAAAACTTGCTGCTCAATTTTATATAAACCCTTCGACTTCTCCGCAACTGAACTCAGTATTACAAGCAAGCAAACAAGTACTTCGTAACAGCCTTCTAAACGAAATATTTTTAAAACAATCTTTACCTTATCAGATTTTCATTTTCAAACTTATCAACGCCCATATATAACATGACCGGTGGATCGGTAACATTTGATGTGAATCTAATCACCATAACCTGCAAGTATATACAATAACATTAAGATAAACTCCATTACAGAAACATCCCATCGCTTCATATTTCCTTAGCAAATCAACCATGCCGCTAGCATTGCACAACTTTCTTTGTTGAGTTGATTTCTTTAAAATTCTTACATGCAATTTATAAAAGTATGAATAGATAAAGGTGCAAGTACACGTGCAAATCAGTATATATGTGAACGGATTTACGTAAATATAACTGTGAAGTACTTCTTCGTACAAAGGGATAATAATGGGAACAGTAACTTTCTGATAACTTTCATCTACCTCCATCATGATTTACATAATCGACTTGTGATCCTTTAAAGCGCGAAAAAATTCACCCCGCCAAATTTTTAATCCTTTAATAGCAAATTTTTCTCAACCTAATTTTTTCATTAAATAAATTCTTCGTCTTTCCATTTAAACTGATTAAAAAACAGTGATCAAAATGTGAGTAAGAATCAGTAATCTATGCGTATAAATGTGTAAGTGTACAACATTACATCACTGATATAGTTACATTACATCACTATCTGCACAAGTCACACTTTTAAATGGAAAATGTGGTGGGTAATTCATCTCACCGTTCTTATACAATTAATTTCTCCTAATTTGTTGCACGTATGGTCGGTGAAATATCCTGAAAAGGAGGCGCGCAAAAACTAGCCTTCAATAGGAGATTTTTCGTGAAAAAAAAGATATGAAAAATCGGATTTATTTGTTTTTAAAAAAACAAGATTAAATATAAATAAAGACAGAATGCATTTAAAGCTTTCACATCGACTATACCGCATGCCACGCAATGTGTATCAATGAAAAAAAAGATATAATGAGATTCAAACAATAAGAAGCGAAACCCGTGTATAAACTGAAAAAAAAAATACAATTCTATGACGTCAACGTAAACCATTTTTATAACTGGATGATCCAAGGCATTTCCAACCTGACTGGTTCAAAGGTTATCATAGCACCAGGAAAACATATCATTATCATAGAACAGATATTTTCAGAAGTTTGGGAGAATAAAAGTAGATTTGTTAAGTTCAACTTTTCGAGCAATAAAGCAATGAGAGATGCGAGACCAGAAGGAAACTGAAGAACTGAATTGGATGGTAACTACATTAGCTATTTTGAAAAATAACGGTAACTTTTAATGGGAAATTTGTTATGAAGCATAATCATTGGATATCTTTTGATTTCCAAACTTCTTCAGTTAAACCATTTAATAGAATGAAAATAATAACTAACAGCACTTGAAAAGACAGTTTAATTGACAAGAGAATATGCAAGTAGGAAAGAACGGAACTAAGAAAGCACACAATTGGCAAAGAGCATATAAGGGAGAAAAACTGATTTTTTTGCTAATTTAGAACTCCGCCAAAGAGCTCGTCAAAAAAGATAATGATATAAATTCATGAAACTCATTTCGTATTTAATGGTTAAAATGAAAACAAAAGCACCAATATTTAACAACAGTCGCAGTATCACAAAAAAATTAAGACAAGATCTAGATTACAAAGCAGTCACTAATAACATGCACAACTATAACACTAAAATCAAAATGCTAACAAAAATTTGTAAAAACGAATTTTTTATACAAAGCTAATGTGATCTTCATATCATACAATGTTTATGCTCAAAGATAAATCAAAAATATCAGATAAGATTTAAGAAAAATTGGTTCTACGCGCACTTTCGGTAAAGAAGTAAGAGAATTCACGAAAGTTATTCTTAAAGATACAGAACATTCGGAGAGTGTCTTATAAATCCGAGCAACTGAAGGAACCTTAAAATGTAAATAAAACAACGAAAAATAAAGGTAAACAGATAGTGATCAGAGGATTAATCCTAAACAATTCCTATGATAGTAATTTCTCTGTTTTACTCAATATTTGAGCAAAGTAAAAAAGAGAACAGATTTCTTTTCAATACAGAAATAATTTTCTTTATAGCTCTTTTGAGTGAAAATAAACCTGTAGAAATTTTGATCTCCAAATAATTTTGGTAATTCAGTCAAAAGCTGGGAGTTTAGCCGATGTTCCAAGTAATGCATTTTTAATAGTTGCTCGAATATGCTTGTACCATTCCGTAGCATCTGTTTCATTCTTGCACATGTAACGGTATATTTGACCTGTAAACCAATAAGTCAATTTGATAGTGATGAATTAATGAGAAATAAAGACAAAAAGTTTACCGCTTGGTGTGTGGTGCACTTCAAAATACGACTCCGCCGAATTAATGTAACATGTAACACCCCATCCACTTTCTTCTAATTTTAATATCTTGCTTGCTTTTTTATAGTAGGCATCGCGATTATTTCTGCATCGAATGCTAACACTTCGGCGACAAAACTGATATAAATGTGAACTGCGTAATTCCAAATAGCATTTTTGACTGCACTTCATCTGAATAGGTACAAAAGAAATTGGAATTCAATGAAACTTAGTTCCAAGAAAATAACTTATTCAAAAGCAATTGCCGTAGGACTTTTTCATAAAGTCCAATTAACAAAGGAAACAGATACCATGGACGATCTTATACTCCATTTGTGAACAATAATTGCAGCAGCCTCGCCTTCATAGTCTGAAATTTTGCAATCACCGCCATCATCAACAAGACGCAATCGATCTGTATTACTTTCACGACCAGATGAACTAGAAAGCTAAGTAAATATGAGTTTGAACAGCAAAGGAACAAAAACTAAGTTCGTTGGAGCTTAAAATCTCATAAAAAATTAGAAATATAACCTGAGCCGAATTGTTGGTGACAGTTTTGGTGCAAGTCGAAGAGGTGTAGATGTTTTCAGAGGAACAAATGATGACAAGGAGTTGATAAAACGTGGCGAATGTAAAGAAACGGTCTTATTTGCGACAGATGTATGAATCGACGACATTGTTAACTCTTCGTCTGTAAAATTTGCCTATTGTTCACTTTCATTATTTTCCTTACTGATCATATTTGTAACGAAATAAACGTATGAAGATTTTCTGTTGAACATTATAATCTATTAAATCATGTATACAAAAAAAATTACCTTCAACCTTTTCTGAATAAAACAAGTCTGTGTCGAAAGAAAACGACGGATTTATTTCTCTGAAATCAAGCAAAATGCAATTTTTAGCAGCAAAAACATTTTTCTAACTTATTACAACCTCTATTCCAAGAAACTTGGTCCTCATAAAATATAGTTTAAACAATGTCTCTTGTCACAGCATTTGCTTAATGTTTACAAGAGCTGTAAAAACATGTAAATATGAAAATCCCTGAAAAAGATTCAGAGGTTTTCCAAAAACATACTTCACAAAGCCTACCCAGTATTAGATCTAATACCTAAGCTCCGAGCTCTTCGATGATCAGAAATAGTGGCATGATGACTACGTTCTCTTGATGAAAGCCTGGGAGTCAGTGACTGATTAGCTTTTGCAAAAGGTGATAAATTTGAACGAAGTCGATTGATTGCTGACAGTGTTCGCGACAATGACGCATGGCGTAAGAACCCAACCACCGGAGATGAAGATGCAGTGTGGTGAGCATCACTTTCACGAGCCAATGACAGCCGAAAAAAAATACAGAGAACTTGGCAAAAATTTATCAACTTTCTTATATTAATTCTGTACCTGTGAAATGAAAAAAATTGTAATGCTTAATCTAGGTATAAAGTTAATAAAACTTTAGTTTCTGGAATGACGATCGGATACAATGTTGAAAATCTAATCTAAAGCTACCTGAATAAATCATCCTCTATAAATTTAGCTAACTGATCATAAATTTTGAATGACTGAAGATAACTCTGCACATATTCCATGTATGCCAAATTATCTGAAAAAAACATTCATTTGCTAAAATAGTAGAAGCTACTGTTTAATCTGGAAAGCAAAAACTATAGGACGCAGTAACTCACCATAAGATGATTCTTGGAAATATAAAATGCGAGCTAAAATATCGCTTTTCTTCCGGTGTATGTTTTCAGATTCTGTACAATTTTTGTTTACAGCGCCATAAGCAGCGTCAATAAAACTGAGATCAGTCAAATACAAACCTAAAACTAATCAGACTGAAACTCGAACTGATTTGAACTGGTTACTGTCTAATCTGGAAAGAAAGAGTTATAGGAGGTAACAGTTTACCATGAACTGAAGTACTATTGTTGTGGTCTCCTAAGCTTTCCTCAGTATCATTTATCAAAACCAGAGCTACTGAATCAATTTAGAAACGTTTTTAATGCAATAAACTTGCATGGATGGTACAGATCCTTTTAGAAAATATGCATATATTTGACTCTCCAAATGTCTTTACATAACTTATTTCAAATTAGGAAAACAATAGAGTATAAGCGTTAGCGAATTTGAAGAATTCTTAAAATATTTTCAAGTGTATCAAATCTTTAGAAAGTAGTTCGCCATTATCAAAGTACTGTCACCGTAAACATGAAGTCGAGCGGCTTAAAACATATTGAAAAATTCAACTTAGATAGTTACCTAAATAAGGTATGCATGGCAATTTCGCTGAATTTAGATGCTCTCGTAAGCGTTCCCAATTACGTTCACTGTCAAACAATAACTGTAACTTGGTAAGGACTCCATGTTCTGATCGACCAATAAGCTGAAACCAACTTATAAATAATTTCAGAAAATGCTGAAAATCAGAACTTTTAAGTCCATTTGAATTACCAGAGATGTCAGAAATAGAAACCAAATTAAACCTACTCTCCATGTTTTCGCCAAACGATAAATGGAAAGACTCTGCAAGGCACTCACAATGGAAAATGTTGAGTTGAGGTTATTCAAGTCGTACAAATGCTAAAAAAAACTTACATTAATAACGTAACTAACTAACTTAGAAGAATAAGGAATTTCAAATCATATTTTACAGAAACATACCCTTGCAATTTCAATAAAATGTCCAAGAACCTCAGCACGTTTAGCTGCTCTCTCACGTGATAATATTTCCCGTTGACACCACAAACAAACTGAATTAAAGCGATCAGTAAATGCAACTACATTCGATGCATCAAGATGCTTATTCTTCTTTGTCCAAGCTCCCCCTAACAGTTCCTTAAAAATCTAGCATTAGCCATCAACAAAGTATAATAAGACTGCTAAGACTCCAATAATTTTAGAACATATTGTTTAACAGAATATAAAACATATGCAGATATGAAAGAGTAAAAGCGTTGATCATACCTGTGAAGTGATTGCCTTGAAAAGTGGAATGTCAATGAGGGTGATCTGATTAGCAATATCTTCCGGTCGAATTTTTAGCACATCGAGCATTGTTGTATCATATTTCTCTTGAAACAATAGCTACAATGAAGCTTAATGAGAGCATTCTTTTTGTCTCATGATTTTCATCATAATAGGGAGCACCGCATAACCAGGTATTCCATTTTTTCGTGAATTAGTTTTTCGGATTGGAATGTATAAGTTGTGCAAGACAATTAGAATATCCACGAGAAATTTAGAACACAGAATTGTAAAGCGAAAAGTAGGATAGAGTCTATGAAGAATATGTGTGTTATCATAAAATAATGAAACGATGGCCGGTTGTCTTACCAACTTTTTGTCTTTCGTCAAATTCAAAAAAGTTTTCATCCTGTTTTCCGGCCAGGATCACTTATGCTTAAAGGAACAGTTGTACTAATTACTGTACACCCTGTAATATCCCAGTGACATATGCCTGCCGATACCTCCCTCTTTTCTCTCCACGAAACTCCCACCTTACCTTATCACCAAACTTCCACTTCCTGATTGCAAACTCCTCATCATCTCTGTCCTCATTGTCGCAGTACATTATGCAACTCAGTTACAGCACTATTTCTTAGTCCATTTACTCTCATTGCACTCCTCATTTTCCACTGCATTTCTTCTGGAACACCACGGCTTACCCATTTACTCATTTTACCCGTGTTAAATGTTGACAAGCTTGGCTCAGTAATAGGTACTGCCCTCATGAAATAAATTTGGGTCGGAATGGAATAGAACGGTCGTCATCCTGAAATACGCCTGATTCGGTGTATCCGTCGACTGTTAATTAAACAAAAAAGAGCTGTAGGAATTTGTCATTTTACTGCGTTAGATTGTATTTAGTAGACAAAAGATAAGTAATACCATGAAGCTCTTAAATTTGGGAGAGAAATGTACAATTTATCAAAGAATTTATCAAAGATCATGAATGAAAAGCAATAAAGAAAATGGAATTGAAAAGAAAAAGATCAATCCGTAAGAGAATCATAGCGTACGTGAGACCCATCCTTGCATTTGCTGCTTTATTTTACAGTAATAATGCTGGGATGATATTTATTTTCACATTATGAAACAATTCTTTTTTTTGCACCAAAGTTTGCGATGATTCTTTTCTCATTTCATTTAAAAGAGTAAAATGTTGAAGAGCGCATTTAACGAGCAAACGCTGTTGAATTTGCGATGCAAAATATAATTTCATCTCCTCCAAATACTTTCTACTTCTTGTCGAAGACATCATTACCCATTCCGGCAAGCGTTTGATAATTGGGGTCAAATGTTCCTGTTATGAAATCACTTTCAACGAAATATATTTGCCAGTTGTCAGGAAAAACTCTCAACGAGAAATTGAGCTTTCTTTCTGAGTGATAAAAATAGGGAAAAAAGTTAAATTCTCGGAGATTTTGAAAAGACTAACAAATAGGCCCATAAATCAGTGCACATATTTGTAATCATCCTGGAAATATATCTTCATAAAAACTTACCAGCGATACCACCTTGCTGTGGAGGTTTGGGTGGCGCACCACCTGCACCGCCTGCACCGCCTGCACCACCTGACAAAAAACCACCACCACCGCCACCACCACCTTTCTCTCCAAAGACATCATTGCCAAGACCAGCCATCGTTTGATAGTTCGGATCATAGGTTCCTGTTACACTTTAGGAGTGCAATGAAGTGCTTAAGTTTATTAAAAAAGTTAAAAAAGTCTCAGAGGTTTCAAGTGTTTAAATTGAAGAATGCTCCTAAGCATATGGATGTGCTGAAGGAGTTTTTCAACCCAAAAGACTTCAGTTTTCAGTAATTTAGCGAAGTGATTTATTTGCATTTAAATATTTAAGAACTTAAAAGAAGAGATGCAGCTTACCGGCGATGCCACCTTGAGCTGGAGCCTTTGGTCCCTCAGCGGCTGGCGGAGCACCGCCACCTCCGCCACCACCTGCATCTGCTCCTCCCTTGTCGCCACCGAAAACATCATTTCCTAATCCGGCCATGGTCTGCAGTACTTTTTCTTTGAATTCATATAACAAATAATAACTATTAATTTTCAATTAGTTAAGACTTTGTCTGTGTTCCAGTCTAACTCTTATTAACATTCGAATTTCCGTTTCGGAACATTTCATCGGTGCACGCTCAGGAAGTTATCGAGAAATTAATATTTCAAACGTAGTACCTGATAGTTTGGATCAAAAGTTCCAGCTATCCCACCTTGTGCTGGTGCCTTAGGGGCATCTTTTGCTCCACCACCTTAGCAAACAAAAATGAGAAAACACGGAAAACAATCGCAAAAATTTTTTAAATCAATTTTATATAACGTGAAGATAGTAAATTTTGCTATTCTCAGGCTAACTCTTATCGACTACTTTATTTCATAATTCATTTCATTGGTCAGTTTTTTTCCTGTGACCCGAAGTAGTGCATATCTTAGTTGTTGGTGTTAATTTGGGGTATTGAACAAGTAGGATTCAATTTCGATCAATATTGGGTGAATCGTATTTGAAAGTTTTATTTATATTCTTCACAATTTGATCTAATTAAGCTACTCATTTATGACTTAGCAAATATTTGCAACTCTTTGTGATTTTGGAATTGTAAAATAAAACGGAAAAAAGTTTTGTTTTTTCTATTGAAAAATTAAGATGATATTAGCAAAGTAATTTAGCATACCTTCTTTCTGTTTGTTTTTGCCTTTCTTCTCTTCTTTTTTTTTCTAAAACTTCTTCCTTCTTTTCTTTGGTATTAAAATTCGATTTTCAAAATTTCTCAGCAATAAAAGAAAAAAGGGAACAGAAAAAGCTAATCTCATTTATCTCTCAAAAAATTTCATTTAACTGAGGCAAATATTGAGGCATTTTGAATTTATAATAAAGCTTGAAAACTTTATTATAATTTTTTAAGGACAAGAAAAGAAAGAAAAATGACAAAAATCTGAACTTTTTTTGAGGAGCAACAACCGGGAACAGAATTAAGATTGACAAACATCACAATCATTAACATCACTGCCCATAGAAACGAAAAAGCAATCTCATCCATTGTTACTTTCTTTTACCTTAAATGATTTTTTTTTGCAAAGTTGTGTTCCCGCAAAGTGACATTATCAGATTTCTCTCCTACTGTTAAGGATTTAATTTTGTAGCAATTTTGTAGCAGTAAATTTAAATCATTAATTTTAAAAATGTCAGTGACATATTTTTCTATCGCACATTGAGATATCATTGAAATTTGATCAAATGTATTTTATACATTTCAATTTTTAACCTTCTAATAACTTTTAACTTGTTTGAACTTTGTTGATCACAGCTAAGTGAATAGCTCAATGCGAATGATTTTAAAGGGCAACTGCTTTACAGGATCCGGAATTAACAAACAGAGATCAGCTGTCTAATCTACGAATAATATAACTGCAAACTTAAGCCAGGGAAATTTAAATAATGCTCCATTCAAATTTTAATATTTAAACTAAATTTTAACATGAACGTTATCGGCTCTTTTTTTGCGTTTAAAATATCCATCATTGTCACTTGCTCCCGGTTCATTCTATTTCCTCTAAAAATTATTTTTTTTTAAAACATCTGAATAAAAAGCACAAGATTTCTTAACAGATAAAGTTAAGTTTTGTCTTTTTTGTCTCACTACATCTTCTTACGAAACACATTTTTTTTCTCATCGAATTTCTTTAGCCAACGCAAAAAAACAGAATTATCAAGTGATTTCATCTTACTTCGAAATTTGCATAATTGATTAGTTATCGTTCTTTTTTTTCACTTATCGCTTTTTAACCTATTTATTTCTCAAATTGCTATATTTCCTGAATTTAAGATTAATGCGAAATAATTTCTCACCTTCTATTACTAGTAATTCAACATCAAGCAATTAAGTATAACTTATCAAAGAAGACATGAAATTCAACGCTGTATCTTTGGGTATGAAACTTTCGTTTGAAAAGAGCCGAACTGAAAATGTTTTGGTAGGTATTACTTTTGATGCTCCTAAACAGTAATAGGCGAATCATCTCAAATGTGCGCTCTTTCCGAAATAAAAAAAACAGTGGGAAAATGTGAATTTTATTTTTGAAATATTCGCTAATACAATAAATGAATTAAAATTAATGTACGGAAGACAAAACATTAAGAAATTATTTGCAGCAATGATCAGAATGAACAACAATATTTCAAATTGGCTTGATCATCTCTTTTTCACCTATTCAATTATTCCATTGAAAATTCATTGAATTCGTGGAATTTCGATTTGACTCGTCCTCTAGGGATTCCAGCAACGATGCCTGACTCAATTCCGCACTCATCAATGCCACGAAGGATGCGGAAGTAACCTGAAAATATTTTTACTTAATTGTACTGTAAACTCTGTAAAAAAATTCCATCTTCAAAATTAACGATTGTAACACAGTTTAATCAGTTAGTTCGGTTTTGATTAAATTAATTCGTAAAATTTAAACAACGTCATTTTTTGAATTTTTGATATAGTAAGTTGAGAAAATTGAAATTAATTGCGATAAAATGACAGACCATCTTCTCCCCAATCAGTGTTCCATGAATTAGCTGCCAACCAGAATGGTACTCCTTGATCGATACCCCAACCTATCAATTTTACCGCATGTCCGCCACCTATAGGTCCTGCTATATGCTGAAATTTTTGAAATCGTATCATTGGAAAGTAACTGTTTGGCTGCGATACAATTCGATACGAGCAGTTCTTTCATAAGAAAATTTCGAAAATATTTGAAAATTATTCAATAACAGCATAGATTCATAATTGAATATAAATTGAATTAGTTAAATTAGAAATTACAAGATGACTTGTGAATTCGTTGTAATAACAAACGCTGTTAGTGATAAATGAATAGTTCGATTGATCAAACTGAACTCATAAATAATAAGAAATGTCTCCCTTTCCTTTTCATTGCAATGCAGCTGTTTAGGACACTAATTATTTATTTAAAAAAAAAACTAAGGCATTAAGAAATCTCAAAATCTCCTCAATTTAATATTTTTTAAACTCTTTCAATCCATCGTTTGTTTAAATTTGTGAAAAAACCCTAAGAAGCAACAAAAATCAAAGGTAAACAGCACAATTTTCAAAATGAATATTATTCTATTTAAAGACAGGCCTAACAAAGATTTTTTGTTTTTTCAGACTATCCCTATAAAGTTTCATAACTCGATGATTACCTTGTAAATTCCTCCTGTATATTGCAGGAAATCACTGTATACTTCAAACGAAGCTTCAACTGGACCCATCGTCATAATTTCTCTCTGAATTGCTTCTACATCATCATCAACACCGTAGGCCTTTTTTCCTGTAAATTTTAACATTCTCATTAAAATTTTTCAGTCTGTAATTATTAATACTTAACAATTTTTCTTAAAATACATAAGTTTAACGAATTGTTAGCCGAGAAAAAAAAACAAAGAGGAAGATTTGAGTGGATATGACTCTTTGTTATTACTTAATTTCAGTATCCTACAAATCCTCAGGAACCTGCAAAAAGATTATATTTGAGAATTACTCAATGAATCAATAAGTTTGAGAAATCAAAGAAAATGCCGCTATCACTTATCACTATTTCTCTACTTGAAATAATCTATCTATCAGAACTCACCGTAATACTTGTCACTTCTATATGCCTTTTTGTAGTTTTTGTCACATTTCCGAATGCATTTTGGTGTTGGGTAAAGGTCATGTTTGCATGGTTTATAACGTGTCTTATTGCTGTGATGTTCACAAGGCGGAAATGGATAGGGTCGACAACCGGTATGATTTGTATAGCTGCTACCTGTGACAATACCGCTTGAGACCCAATATTTCCAAGCTGCTACTGGTATACCACCGTAACAGCTGCAAAATAACATACCTTTATTATTAGGCTATTTGATAACACATTAAACATTTACACTTATGAAAGAGATTTTAGAGTATGGCAAGGAGGATTTCATCGAAATAATATTAATAATAAATTTTGGCACTCATTAAGTATTTCAGATAGGAAGGAAAGTAATTAAAAATGAACGATTAAAACTTAAATATAAAAGAAGGAGTTGCACTAATCGATTTGCATTTATCATAATTAAGAAGAAAAAAGACAGATGAATGTAAAATCTGTAGAAGAATTTAAATAATTTACCCAAAACCACAACTTTTGCAACAGCTAAGAAGATCTTCTGCTGAAAGTGTTACTTGTAACTTCCCCTTCGACATAATGCAAATTCGATCTGACATTGCTTCTACAGCAGCTACTGCCCAACATGACCCTAAATTTGCATACTCTTTCAAATGCCACATTAAACATTAAACTTTTTTTGTCTCATATACTTCAAAAATAATTTATTGTTGTTATTTTTATTAAAATGAGAGTTGAAAGTTTTACCGCAAGAAGATTGGTCTCGAATATTTTTAAGCGATTCACATTTCGGCCATTTTTTACGAGCATCAAATGATTCCGGAATGTAGGAAGCGGAATATTGCATTACTGGAAGTTTCTTCTTCTCTTTTATCGACTTTTTCAAATCACTTACGCCAAGTAAGCCGTATTTTACAATACTGCTGTATGAATCAAATTTAGTATTTCCTGCCTAAAAATACATTCGTTAACAAATTTGATATAAATGTTCCAAAAAAGAAAAAGAAATCTCTTATTTTATTTTTCAACATTAATTTATGCTAATCGCTTTACCTTCCACAGTGTTTGATGTGAATTAACGTAATCGATAAGTTCTTGACCGGATAGATTTTTCGTTTCCGGATCTATTTTAATATTTCTATATTCATCAAGGACAGGTCTGCAAAAGAACAAATAATAAGCTAATATTTTCTATGAAAAAAAAACTATAATTTCCAGTTCCATTTTGAATTTCCCATTTCATGCAGTTTCACATCATCTAACATATTAATTATGCACGAAATTAAGATATTCCTACATTATCTTCGTTTCTGAAACTTTCCACAGCGATTTCTCAGGACTGTCTGGAAGGGTAAGCGATGTCGTCGCTGCCAAATAGTACAACAGAAAGACGAAAAACGAAATTAACGATACCGATGATCTTCGATACATTTTCGCGTTACCTGAAATATTTTTTGCAGCGTATTTGGTTAAAAACGAACAAAAGACGATGCGAATGCTTCCGGCGATTTACCTGAGCTGCTCTGAAATGTTTTTTGAACCGTAGATGGAGGAAAAAGTTATTACCTTTGCTGCCGATCATTGCAAATTTTAGAATGCTATTATCACAACTCTGTTAAACAATGTTATCAGCAGGAAGCGGAACAATAAAATGTGTGATAAAAGTGAAGCAAGAAAATTGTGGTAGTAAGAAATGCATTTCGGAAGAATTGATTTCTAATGAAAAGAAACCATCGCTCAATGATTGGAAAAGCAGACTTTTTCTTAATTCCACGTCTCCCTGACAATTACTGTGTCATTGATAATCTTCGCTTTCATCAAATAGTTTCTAATTGTACTAACTCTTTTTGATTACAAAAAAAAACGGTAAGCTCGAGTTGTAGAACAGAAATTTATAAAATCGATAAGTGTGAAAAGGTAATCCAAATGAATGCAACGGTTTTTTGCAAATTCTAAAAGATAAGTGTTAGGGGAGGACTGGGACCCTTCTAAACGAGGTGAAGCTGAATCCTTAATGCTTCTAAGAATTCCGATCTTCCTAGCCAAAATGCACTTGCTGTAGAGGTGTAGTGCATCCGAAGTACTACAAGTAATCTACGAAATTAGGAAGGGATAAATTCAAACTACGTTGGCTGTAATTTTTACCGCTAAGGTCAAAGCACGAAAAGCAATCTGTCTCAATTGATTCACAGAATTCATTAGAAACAGAAGTGTTATAAGGCATAACACTCCGATCAATAATTCCTGTGGGGTCAAAGTAGTAAATAAAATCAGTGTAATTATGAAATTAAGTGTACATTTAAAATTGAAAAAATAAGTTGTTTTAGTAATAAAAGAGCTCTAACAACCTCTCAACAAGAAATTGAAGTAAAGCAAGCGAAAAATGTGTAACATTGAAGAAGGCATCCTGCACCAAACCAATGATTTTTAAGTCGTTGATAAAGACTTCAAAAGCGATTATCAGAGAGTGATGTTCACTGCCAATATTAAGCTGATAAAAGCATCTTTAACACAGCTTATCCGGGATTTATCACGAGAACTTTGTGATAAAATTGCTGCTTTCTACCTCTTCCTTTCATCAAATATTTCAATTTTTTTAACATATTGGTGTATCGTACAACGATATACCAATATCGTATGTAAATATCAGTATAAATTTTTAATATTTGGTACAGATCATAAGCATCGATATCGATTACAAATATCGGTATAAATTACAAATATTTATCGGACGAAATGATTCTTGCCATCATCAAATGGTTCATATTACAAAAGTTTTTTTTTTCTTAAATCGAACTACCATCACCGATACTTTCTCAATTTAAATAAATTTGATTTTTTCATTTTTAAAATTAAAGTGTATTTTGAATTTTTAAACATTACACTATCTCTGCTGAAGCAATGACTTAATTATTTTACAGTGTTCAAAATTACGATCAAAAATATGAATAAAACTTTGGCATTAATTTTTTTGAGGATATATTATGGATAGTTTGAGAAATAAAGATTTATTTAACAGTGTAAGATGCGAAATTAAACCAACAGAAAAGCAAAAATATATTTTTTAAAAAAAACACTTGTCAAGTGGAAGATAGTTTTAAATTTTTTTTAAAATAGTGAAGAAAATTTTTATTGCACAAAAAAATCATAACAATAATCGAAATTTCCCAATTAAATTTTAGTCTTTTCTAAGAAAACTGTTTTTTAAAAAATAAAGAACAGGAACGGAAGAAATCAATTTGCACTTACCATCATTTATCTCAACTGAAAAAAAAAGTAAAATTTATTTAATATCTGCCTGATCACTTTAATGCATCCTCTCCTCTCCTTTTCGGTTACTTTGAGAAAAATTATTTAAAAAGGGAAAATTGAAAATGTTAAAAATTTATTTTCAATATGCAATATTTTATTAGTTTCATATGTATTGAGCACTGATTGTGTAGTCGTATTGTATAAAAAATTCTCGGTGATAAACGGCTGCTCGATGTGTTAATTCAACAGGTGCAATCGTTCGTCACTTTCCATCACTTCTGCGCCATTTAAAAAATTCTTCAGTGCTTTCTCAAAAGAGTAGGATTATTTTTGGATTTCAATTTTGGATTTTTTCCATATTTAATTGAAAATTAACAAAAGAAAAAAGAAGAAAAGAATCAAAGAATGTCTGCAACTATATGGATAATTTTTGAAAGAAAGAAAAATAAGACTTCGAATATTTTGAACGATAAATTAAGTAGCGTGATAGTTACGCCAGTTAGAAAGAATGATTCAGCTGAAATCGATTAAATTTTAGGCTATCTGGAAAAATGTTTCGTTAATTGAAGAAAAGTTGTATTTTAGGTAGAAAATGATGACATCACCATTATGCATCAATCAAGCAGTATTCGCCTTTTTTCTTACAATTTTTTATCAAATACTTGTAAGAAATTCCGAAATTTCATAAAATAGAAAGGAGAGAAGAGAGAGAGAGAGAGAAAGAGGGCGAAAAATCTCTGAATAAAATATGCATAAGAATTCTGCGCTTACCCAAAAAACATGTGGCTATTATTAGAGTAAGACAAATTAGAGAAAACTGAAAATTCTTTAACCGAAAATGAAATTAATATAATAATAGAACTGTTTCATTTCAGTTAGGTGTTGCAATTACCATTTCATTAATACAATGTTCGGGCAAAAAGGTTCAAGTTAATGAGCAGAAGGAAAAAATTGATGTAACTCATTTTTAAATTAATAAAATATATTTAACAACTAAAATTTTATTATACCAAATCTAAAATTTTCCAATAATTAAGTAAAAGATTATTTATTTTCCACGCTATCATAAATAATGCTGACATTTTAACAAAAATAAAATTCGCTTAAAATGAATGGAAATAGTGTTGAAACACCTATGTAATATTATATTGGCCCAACTCATTATGGCAAGGTAATTTTTAGTTGGGAGATTTGCATAAGTAGTGATATTACTTCAAAAATTTAAAAGAACTACGTAATTAATTAAGTTTGCTTCAACTAATTACACGTTTTATCGATAATTCCAATTCACATATGCGTGTATCAGTTAAATTTAATTGAACTACTATTCTTAATTTCCTCACCTCATCGAAAATGACAAAGAATCAAGAGAAGAACTAATATTAATTTCAATATTTTTAAATAATAAATTTTATTAGCCTTTAATTAGTGTTATTTTAGACAAGGGAAAAAGCGCAAAACGTGCAAAGTCCGCTACCCGAAGAGAAAAAAGAAAAACAGGACGAAAGTAGTAATGTGGACAAAAAGGACAAAGGACCACCGGAACAGCACACTTCAGCCGCTGACGATGGTATTTGGAATTATTTGAAAATTTTACTTACACATCCCACACACAAATGATACGCGACAAATAATCATAAAATGAAATTGGACATGTAATATGTTATAAGAAAGCTCGAAAATTTTAGTTTTAATTAGAAAAAGCTTCTAATTTAGCAAATTTTCTTTTTTTGAATTTAGCAGAAAAGGAAAAACGTTTAAAGGAAGCGGAAGAAAAACATCTGGAAGAAATAAAACCTAAAATTATGCAGCGAAACGCTAAAGAGGTTGTGAAATTTAATATCATCTTTAAAAAGAAAAATATTTATTTAAGTGGCACTTTGAATTATTTAAATCATAGAATTGCTAATATTCAATTATTCAAATTAGGATGTCAACAAAATTAATGGAAATATTTAACACATTGGATATTTGCAGGAACGAATAGCAAAAGGTAAAGAAACACGCGGCAAAGGTGACTATCCGACGATGGATGATGTACTTAGCGATTGGGATTCTGAGAAGGATGGTAAAAAGCCAAGTAACGAGCGGAAAGAGGTGAGATTAGGTTATTGTGATCTATAAGATAATTCCCACCTGGCGTACTCAATTAGGCACATTTCCGAATTTATAAATTCTCAACATTCATAAATGATAGCACGTAGACATTACGTGATATTACTAGTAACTCTCACATCTTAGTCAGTAAAAATTTAAATGCTAAAATTAAATAATATATTGCCATAAAAAATGTGTTCTATGTCGCTCACAAAAAACTCTCAAAAAGAAAAAAACGATGAAAAAACTGTTTTTTAAACTTAAATATATTCGTAGGATGATGATCAAAAATCAAAGGTCAACACAAATCTGGAAGACGTTGATGAGAATAAGAAGGTTTATAACTGTTATTTTTTCTTACATTAAACAAGAAAATAATTCTCATTAAAATTATTACTTAGGTATTATTTAAATTGTTGGCCATTTTAAAATTTAATGCTTAAATTAACTTCAAAAAAAACAAAATTCTTTAAAATAAGAAAGATAGAAGTTGATGAGTTTTTTCTCAGTAGGAAATATTCTCGATAAGTAAATAGATTTTCTTGAACTAAATTTTATTTGAAGAATGATCAAAAGCAAGCGGAAAGTGGTGCCGCGGAGGCGGATAAACAAAATGATAAAGATGGTAAACGCCGATTGGTTTGTTGTATGAGGGAGAAAAGCTGATTAATAGTTATAAACAATTTGATCTGAAATTATTCCCTGAAACTTGAAAATGATATTATCACAAATGAGCCATAATATCCACTTCTTTAAAAAAAAAAGAAACTCTTAGGGATGTTGAAAGTCGCGTTTAATTAATCAATTAGTTATTAATTGATATTTACTTAAAGATGAGAAAAAAGAAGCGGAAGGAAAGGATAAGGACAAAGGCAATAATGGAAATACCGCAAAAAGCAGTAAAAAAGAGGGCAAACAACAATCAGGTAGTGTCAGAAAATTGGACAAAACAGCTGCCAGTCAATAAAGAAATGAAAAAGTAAGTTAGGCTTTAACTGTTTTTTCAAAAAATTTTCTCTTACAAACTTTATAAAAGTGAAAAAAAAATTAATCGATCAGAAAAATGTATTTAAGTGAAACTATCGAATTACTATCTGTTTATTCTACCGGTCGTTATAGCAGACAGACAGACAGGCAAGCATTTATCATTTGATATTATCAGGAGGAATGATGTTATCACTCTGTTTATTGGATATAAATTTCATTGCACACTTCCACCCATTTATTGGCAAAAAGAATGCGCAGCATATCAACTGATCCGATCAATTTCATGTTTTTCATTATAATATTGGAAATCATATATCATTGTAATGGAATGGAATTGGTAAATTACCTCAACGACTCATTCATCGCATTTTACTGACAGCATGAAAATTGAATGAGTGCAAGTTGGAATTAATTCCAATTGATTTAGTTTTCAATAAATATCATAACTTTTATCACTTTTAAAACATTAAAATCAACAATAAAAGAAAATTAAAGCGTTGCAAAAAGTATAAGAATTCAGCCGATCATTTTTGTAAAATAGCAATCAATTTGATAAGTATGTAAGCATACGATTATCAAAAGAGAGCACTAATGAAATTAATGATAACCTTTGAAATTCAAAGAAAAAATTTTTGGGAGATAAAAGTAGAGATCGAGAAAATTCTTAACAAAAAAAAGAGAAAAAAAAAATTCAAAACGATTGATTATTTGAGAAGAATATTTGGCACATTTAATGGCTGTTCTGAGAAAAATGTTGTATGGATGAAATGTTGTACGTGCGGTATGCTTACATAATGCAATAAGGTCACTTTCATGAAAAGGATGATCTCTCAGTCCCATTCCATTCATTAACGCACTTATTAAATTATCAAGTAATAATTTGCTAATTAATGCAAATTGACATGTTTGGGAGAAATTAGTGAAGTCACTGAGAAACAATTAAAATATAAACAAACATAATACATTGTAATTCAAAAAAAAGAAAAAATAAAAATCATAGCATATCAATACCACGCAACACATAGAGAGAAATTATTCATTTATAGAACACCAATAAGATGGACATACAACTCCTTCTATCCTTAGCCAACGGTCACTCCTGTCTCTGACTTAATTGACGATAAGTCTTTCTACCTCATCTAAGCGCTATCTTAAGAAAAAAAGTGATAAAATCAATCCTTTAGCAATAACAATAACAGTTGACACCTGTGTACTGGTCAACTTATCTTTCCAGACATAATATTAACTAGAAAATGAAGGAGTATCATCCAAAAGATCATCAAATACAAACTTCAACAGGAAATTAGTAGACCCAGGAAACTGGTATCCATTGTGGACAAGCATTAAGCTTCTCCACAACAAGTTCCAACTGATGTATTGTCTCATCAATATCATTATTTAATATGACGTAATCAAAAAGATGTCCAAATGCTTGCCGTAAAATTTCACTTTCTCGTAGCAAACGTTCTAAGCTACCATCTGGCTGTAATAGTTCTTTTATTAAAAATAATCGCAGCTTTAAAAAAGCTTTAGTGGCAATGTTCAGCTATAATAAAATATTATGACAAAATAAAACGCTATTACCATTAATGCTTTTGTTTTTCTTCAAAAGTTTAAAAATTAAAGAAAAACTTACATCCTGTAAACCTTGCAAATTTGGTGCAGCGATGAATACAACAAATGGAGCATACTCAGCTGTCTTTAGAACTTTTAACGCCTAGAAAGTTTAATTTTTTCAAATTAATAAAATGCAATACAATAATAGCGTTGAATAGTAGTAATATAATATAAAATTTGAAATTTTACTTGAGGTTCGACATCTAAAATAGCCATCTTTCCCGTGCGGTGAATGTTACGAATTGTTTCTAACTTAGTGCCATACATGCATTCCTCATGTGTTCCATACTCCAAATATTCATTCCCTTGAATATCAGCAAGCATTGAATCGTTGGAAACGAAATAGTAATGTTTACCATCTATTTCATCTTTTCTTGGCTGCCTGGTTGTATCTGAAATTAAATAAATTTAAAAATACTAGAAGAGTTATAGGAATAGTCAATTCATATAAGTTAAGCAAATAAATACTTTCTCTCTGTCCTTCTCTTTTCCCCTCTTTCCTTTGCTTATAAAGAAGAAATTTGTGTTTCATAATAACCTCTCAACAATTAGCGTCAACTTTTATCAGACAATTTATTGAAAGTTTAAACTTTAAAATTATCAGTGCACTTACGTGGTATGGGATAGGCAAACCTTTGTGGATGCCTATGAATAAGTGTATTTTTGATATGCCTTCGACCAACGCCATGAGCACCCAACAATACCAGTGTTTTACGCCTGTACGTTGCTAATCGTACAACCTAAAGAGATAAGAAATAAAAAAACACTTTTTAAATTTAAAAATTTCCGATTCAAATTAAATCGAAAAGGAGAAAGTTGTAAAAAATAGATGAAAGTGAAAAAAAAACGAATGAAAAAGATAATTTCAACCTCTTCATAAGTGACGAGATCAAGTTGATCGAATAAAGCGGAATGTTTTTGAAGATACTTCGTTGTGTAATATTTTTTCTTCTTATTGAACCACATACAGTGCGCTAAATAAAATTTAATCATTAATATTCAAAGCAGCTTAAAATTATAAAACTCACTACGTAACTGACGTGAAAAACTGATACAGTTCCGTGATTATCAATCAATCAGGCTAATTAATCCTGAAAATCCTACAGTTCCATTAGGCATGCAACAATTTCAGTCCTGAAAAAACCGAAGATCGTAAGGCCTGTGAATAGACTCACTAAATAGTCCTTAAATTTAGGCATTTTATGCTAAAAAACACCAAATTAATTGATTGTAATCGATTTGAACATATTGTTGAAAATATTATTAAAAGAATGATTGTTAGTTTTCTTTTCGTCATTTAATTTAAATTTTAAGAATTAATTAAACTAACTGTTATCTTTGGCACGTTCCATAGCTAAACAAGCAGTTCGCCATTCCTGCAACTCTGGCGATGGTATTAAACCGGCAACTGATGCACCTGGTGTATAGGTACCACTGTTTCCCAGAGCTGGAAATTGTGAGATATATCGCGCTTGCCACCAGTTATGGTCGTCTTTCGATATCACCTAAAACTATCCTGTGTCTAAAATGATTATTAGCAAATGAATCAATAAATAATTTTACATTCACCTGATCAATTATACATACCTGTAAAAGAGCACTTCTAGAACCCATCTGTAAAAGTTGAGGACTAAACATAGTAAATTACATTCCATACCTGAAGAATGTCGCCTGTTTTAAATGGAACACCAGCTTGTGGACATGGAATTAAATCATCTTGTCCCGGATCATAGTCAAATTGCGCTCGGACAAATATCTCGCATGCTGGTGGAGCACTACGGTACGATGGAACAATTTTGAATGTTACCGCACCACGTGCATCACGTAGCAATCGTTGTAGCATTTCAACGCTTTGATTCAACACACTAACACCGTTAATTTCACGAATTTCGTCACCAACATGAAGCGTTGCTATAATTTATCAATAAATTCCTCTATAAAAAGAAAAACACTAAAAAAGTTGCTTGAAAGAATTTATAGAATTAATTAGAAAATCATAAGTTTCAAACTATTTTACAAAACATATTTACTGAATAATTAAAAGAAAATGTCCTGTCACAGGTTAGCAATCTCAAAAACAGTATGAAAAAGCTCTAAAAAAGAAGATTGCAGTGAATTGCCTTAAAACTTCTGAAAAAGTAGCGAATTTTAGAACGCACGATTTCTTTCGAACGATTTGTTTTCGATATTATTAAGAAAGCTAAAAAATCCACCACATACCTTGTCGATGTATCAATCCTCCGTGCATAATTCTTGCCACTTGACATCGACCATCTTCTGTCACCTTAAAATTAATATTTGACCAATTTGCAAAAATTATTTTCTTCATTAAAGAGAATTTAAATTTTTTAAATTCGTTAATTTTTTAATACATATGATAAAAAAGCTACCTTCAAAGTAATCCCCATTGGTTCTTCGGTATCCTTCTGAAATTGCACCAAACGTACCCGACTAACGGAATCCATCATTAGATCATTGTCATCATCAACTAACGGTAGCGTATATGATTGTGCTAATTCATTTGATGTTACGCCAAATGAAGATGCAACTGCGTGAGATGTTTGCGGTCGTAATACACCACCATTAAGATAGGAAAATGGTAATTGTGATGATGTTGATGCCTATAAAATTGCTTGTAAATTTTATTTTTTTTTTTGAAAACACAAAAAATATATTTGAAATTTATTATCACAATGAGAAAAGAAGAAAATTTTTTGCTTTAACACGAAGAAAAAATTTCGGAAAAAATACACCAATATTATTGATATATTTCTTTTCAGGAAATGAAATAAATAACAACGTATGTTCTGGAGACTTTAAAATTAATTAATAAAATATCATTAGTACAATGTACTGATATGATAGTAAAATTTTTTGCAATAAAATAGGTAGCAAAATTTAATTTGTATAATTTAATCAAAGATGAATATAAAAAACAAACTTGAACAGGCATTTGTGGACGTACACTTTGTTGTTGATTAATTGCATTTGTATTACTACAATTAGCGCCACTCATTTCCGCTGTCGTACAATTACTATTACCCTCATAAATTTCATGAATTATTACATCGCATGCTTGCAATACTGCCTAAATGGTTCAATTCAACAATAACTTTCATCACCTTTTTACAATGTGCTAAATTAAACAATTCCAAAATTCCAAGAATTACTTTAAAGGTTTTTTTTTCTGTGACAAGTAGACAAAATCAATTTAAATGTTTTCATACTCTAAATTTTAATGAGCTAACATGGAAACTTATTAAATATAGGAAGGAGAAAGTACAAATAAAATTAATTTTCATAATCAAATAAAGCTTCAAACCTGAATTTCTTGTGATTCAAGTAACTGCCGTAATTCTACTGCTTCAGTTGATGGTTGCAGAAATCCGCTAATTTGTAAGCACAACTAAATAAAATATCCATTATATACAAAAAAAAATTTTTTTCAAAGTTTTGTAAAAGATTGAAGAATTTGAAAAAAATAATTATGCAGAAAAATAAGGCAAATAAACGGTGATGAATAATGAAACCTCTTTAGCATGTTTAGCCGAATCATGCTCCAGTGCTACCGGATGAGCCGATAGATTCGATATCCGATCATAAAGCTGCAAGATTCTCATTTTATTCTCATTTACGGGTTATTTCCTCTTTTAATGAATGATTTGAAAAGTAACCGTAGAAGGATCAGTTTGAGCTAAACATCAAAGTAACTTTAACATATGGTCAAAGTTTATTAAACTTTATTTAAAACTTTTTTAATCCACAAGCCTTCCCAAATTATTAGAAAATAACAATCCATTCAAAAATTTGCTTTCACTCATCAAAAAAAAGCCGCTAGCTTAATGTAGTATCATAATGAGTCACAACCTTCTTCATTTTGTTTAACTATTATGAAAATATAAAATAAACAGCACCCAAACTCAACGGATACTGAAGTATAATGGCTACAACATAATAAGTGTCAGGTAAAACAATGTCCAAACTACCTGTGCTCAAAGTAATACCGCTCAATCCTTCGGTAGTAAAAAGAAAAACAAAACTATAAGTTCAACAGCACAAAGGTTGAGACTACATTTATTCAACATAATTGTCATAAATTATTTCTTAAAATAAAATTCTTTCATAAAAATTTCCTTCCAAAAAAAAATCGACAAAGAAAAATGTATGATGGCAGTTTCAAATTAGATGAAATTTCAATTTCTGATAGTAATGAAGTGATAAGAAATTATTATTCTAGCAATTTCCCGTGTTATCCTAACTTCTGTCAGGACGGACAACAATAAGAACATTTGTTGAGCGTATGACGCACAAGCTCCTTCATCCTTCTCTCACTTTCAAAATATCAACAAAATTAGCTATTATAGAAATAAAGAAAATTAGATTGATAAGAAATCATAAAACGATTATCCTTAGGATAATATTCAGCAACGCCTGAAAAATGCGTCAAAAGTGATGAGAACAATTCAAAATTACATTTTTATCATATAGTTATTGCTAAGAGACGTAAGGTTTTACTTAATCGATACGTTTCATTTCCATTGATTTCAACTCAAAGTTAGGCGGAAGCCTATTAAAAAGACATTTTTCAACAAATTCTCGCATTTCTTAATTCTTTCGCCATCTTCACCAGTTCTTTTAATATTTAAAGATAAGAGAATGAAATATAAAAAGCGTTAGATTTTTGGCATTTATCGCATTTCTTCTTAAATTATCGAAATCAAAACCATTTTATCAGAATTATCTCTCTAAGTATTAAAACAAAGTATTGGATAAGTGAAATTGGCTATGTTTCTAACCTTCGAACCGATCTCTACTTTCTCCTTCCCACAAAATATTGACAGTTTCGGGAAACGAAAATAGCAAATTGAAATGTTATTTCAATAAAATCTAAGATAATTTGAACGCAATTTTCTTTCCTATCAAATTATTGAAAAAATTTCTTCAGTACCAATTTTTTATTCCTAAGCTTCTCTTTACTGCCTCTTCCGCCTCAAACAACAACAATTCCATCAGTCTTGTTTCCCATCCCATTAGGAAGAAAAAGAAAGAAAGGTGAAAGATTAGGCAAATTTTCACGTTTACAAACGTGAAATGACTCACTTCACGTCAAACTTCAGTGAAAGAAAGAAGAAAATTTTTACCTTTTGTTTAAGGGTAATAGTGGTGAACTCTTCCAAACAATAACTGTCATCATTCATCTCTTATCATCATCCGTCTGGAATGTTCCAAAAAATTTTCTTCAAACAGAACAAAAAAAGAATTGAGAAAAATACGATGCGTTGTAGTTCAGAAAAGAATTCATGCATCATAAGTGATAAGTGATAAGCGAAGAGATAAGAAGTTGTAAAACACATAACAACCACATAAACTTCGATGTAATTGTTGGAAAGGAATCAAAGATTAGAGGGTAGGCGTTGATGATAAGAGGAGAAGGAGAGAAATGAGTGAAAAAAGGACGATGCTTGTATTACGTGTCCTGGAAGAGAGAAAACCAATGGTAAGGTTGCCTTTCTTTCACCGGAAATGCTAACAGTAACAGCAACCGTTCCGTTCATACGTCACATTTCATATGTCACATATGCGACATTACGAATTGATGACATTATCCGTAATTTTGAACTTCTTGATGGATTGTAAAACAATTTAAAATTCATTTCTCCAAATGACAACGATGAGATTTAATTAGTTTCCACTACGTACTGATTGAAATCAAAATAATATAATTCAACATTTAACGTTCAACTAAACCTTTTAATTAATTTATAATTTGTGAAATAATTCGCTTCGCAAAAAAAGAGAAGGCCTCAATGATAATTCATGGAAAGTGGTAGGTAGTGGGATAAAATTAAAAATTTTTCTACTTAATGATAATAATGTGATTTAATTATTTTCAACAAAGAAAAAAAGAATGATGAAAATTAAACAAAGAATTAATTCTATTTTAATATTAAATATTATATTATAAAAAAGAGATTGAAATTAAAGTAAGCTTTAATGAAAGTGAAAAAGTCAAGAAAGCCAGAAGAAAATCTGAAGATGTAATTAACCCTAAGGCTTAGGCTCAACTGCTATAGGCTTAGGCTCAGCTGTTATAACTTCCATTAACTTTAACCTTCAAGCATACACACACACAGATACACACACACACACACACATGCATATACATACATACACATATATATGTATATATATGTAAACGTTTCACAGGGAGAGAGAGGGAGGAAGGGAGGGAGGGAGAGAGAGATGTATGGTTGTGAAGCATATGTTTAGTTTGGATGTAAATCGGTTTAGAGGGAAAAGAAGTGATGAGGAAGGAAGGGTTAGGTTTGAATCAGTGAAGGATGTTTGTTTAAAATGCTGTAAAATCGACGAATCGTTTGATGTATAATATAAAAGCGCTATGGAAAATTGAAATTTCATTAACTTTAAAATTAGCCAATGCTTGCTGATAATTTTAATTATTTAAAATTTTTGCAATTAATATCTTTTCTCTCTTTCATCCTTCCGTCTCTTCTTATTTCCTGTAATGTTGGACAAATAACATCAAATTTGCAAATGACATATATAATGAAATAGAAATGTTCGTTCTCTTACCATTTCTTAATTAAAAAAAATTATTTTAAAAGAAAGAAAGAAAGGGAGGGAGTGAAGTAAGAAGAAATATTTTTTCTTTGCAAAAAATGAATTGATCTGAATGAACGAGTGGAATAGCACTGTTGCTACGCAATGCTTTCTAATTTTGCCGACGGCATCATTCCAAATGATTTTGCTGTGGAATGTTTAGCAAAGCTGTAAGAAGCGCCTCACTTTTTAGGAGTGAAAATTAAAATATTTGATGAAAAGTTGAAATTTAACAAATTGCATGAAAAGTTTATTTGTTTGTTTTTGGCAGAAATTGTGATATATTTTCAATCTCAAATAAACCTAGAACGAAACAAAGAGATGGAAAGAGAAACGGAGAGGGAAAAGAGAGGAAGAGAGAGAGAGAGAGAAAGGAAAACAAAGGAATTCCAAGTTATTTTGAAATATTTAAAAAAATCTGCAACAACAGGAAATGAGAAGTGAAAGGAAAATAATTGGCT
This sequence comes from Litomosoides brasiliensis, assembly GCA_013365375.1. Lineage (NCBI taxonomy): Eukaryota > Metazoa > Nematoda > Chromadorea > Rhabditida > Onchocercidae > Litomosoides > Litomosoides brasiliensis. The sequence goes on along the minus strand of JABVXW010000018.1, from coordinate 309,328 downwards.
GTAGAAGTGACTATTTTTAGAGATTTTGAATGAAATTATAGAAGCAATGAGAACTCGTCAAGCCAGTAAATTTGTCCATTGTTATCAAAGTTACGCAGTTTAGTTAGCTTTAATCATTTCAGCCTATTGAAGCTGACAATTAGCTTTAATGAAGCACAACTAGTAGTAGTGAATTAACGATTGGGTCTGATCAAGCCCAGCAGTGCATTACATTACACTAACAACAACCCTTAGCATTCCTGAAAGGTGAATGATCAAGAGAGGGATAAACAGTCGAACAAGCTAAACAAACATTCAAAGGAACAGACAGCGTGGTAGGCTAATTCATATATCAGTTGTCACGGCATACGTCAACAAGCTCCTCAATCTACGTCCTTTTAAAAATATTCCTTAAAGGGAACACTTCGTGAAAATTGAATCTGCAATTTTAGTTCAAGATGAATTCAATATGCTTATCCACACCCATTTGCAGTTTAATTTTAAAATCTGAAACATTTTCCAATCATTTAATAATTTTTAAGAAACTTTTAGACCTCTGTCATTGATATAATCATAGAAGTTGCCAATAGAAAACACGAGAATATAATGATTATCGTTGAGTTCGTTATAATTGTTATTGTAGTAAGTAGAAGATTTTGGTTAATTTTGAACTTAAAATTTTTAAAACTAAAAATTTAATTCTGTTAGGGTTTTAAAAGAAAGTTTGTAACTGTAACCATCATGATCATTTGAAATTTCTGATTTGCTTTCTCAATGATTGTCAAAATGTTAAAAAATATTGGAAGAACTTTCACGTCTAAAAAAATAAACAAGAAAAATTCGCCGAGATTTCTCATATAGTTCAACAGTGATATAAAAGTATTAAACAACTGTTGTAGTTTTTGTTAAGTATGAAATTCACAGAGTGAGAAAATTTAGAAATATCTGCAAATGGATAATGCCATTTACTCAACTACTAAGAAAGCTTCTCTATTAAATTTGAATAATTAATTAATTTTGAAAAGTACGAAACTTACCATCAGTAGTGCTTTTAAATCAGCATTTTCCAATGATGAATTCATTACCCATGGATTCATAACTTCACCATCAAAAGGGGCATCCGTAAGCGCAGCTATCTGATCCAGTGATGTTAAAATCTATAAATATATTATCACATAATGTTTTTTAAGAGATTTAAATAAAACCTAAAAAGACCTGAAATTGAAAGTTTTTTCGGAAAATGTGTTGAAATTTAGGACTCAAGTATACAAATATTGCTTTGGGAATTGACAAAAGCAGGCAAAATAAGCATGATTACTTTTTCGCAAGTCACCAATCAGCAAGTTGAAACTTACCTTTTGGCAGTATGGTAACTTAAAAGAAGTTTATGTTTGCGATAATGTTGCACAGCGGCTAAATTACGACCGTATACATTTTCCTTTTCCTATTTCTGGAATGATGTACCTTTTCAACGCCGGATAAATCCTTCGGTATCACTTGTTCCGGACCACGTCTCGTACAACCATCAGCATCACACGTATCACCACCAGGAAACAGATCACCACTAACCACAGCATCCGAATGTGTTGCAACTGCTGTAGCTGTATCAGTCGTGCAGCCATATCCTTCCGACCATTTCTTGTTGTTTACAGCCGATAATATATTGCTCTGTAATTGTAATTGTAAATTTGAATTAAATATAAAATTGTTTCTTATAAAATTTTCAAAATTCTCCAGCATAAATTAGACAGCAATTTCATTACCACCAAAATAAACTCGAAAATTTCCAAACGTCCAGTAAATTGGAAATTTATCGTTGTTGACCTCTCTCAGCTACCAAACAATTCATTAAAGCCCGCTTATCAAAACTATTTTTATCCTTCATCTACTGCGAACATTCAATAAGTGGGACCCTGCCCCATTCAAGGAGCAGACGAAATGAAATAGAAATATTAAACTAAAATTAATAACTTAATTCTTTCAACAAGTAGTAGTACGAATTACTTTTTCCATGCATATTATTACAAATTAACCTTAAATATTATTACAGCATTTCGAAACCCATTTATCAAATTATTTTGCTAATAAAATAATAACTTTTTCAATATAATAGCATCCATCATTTTTGTTAAAAAACATTTAGCAAAGTATGGCAAATTTAAACCTATCAATTGCAAATTATAACTTACCTTCAGTTTTCGACGTGCATTATACCTTCGAATTTGTTCTACAGTACTTTGCAAGTGTCTACGAGGAGCAAATCGACTACGTTCACGTAACCATTCATGATTTAAGGCACCTTCTGCAGATATCCTATTGTTTGGATTAACGGTGAGCAATCTGATTAACAAATCTTTTGCCGAATCGCTGATCTGTTGCCATGTTCCACCATGATGCTTAAAATATACACTTTATCAAATAAATTTATTATAAAGAAATCTTACAAAAAAGTAGAAAATTCAAATTTTCAACAATTTGATTTAAATAAAATTTTCAATAATTAACTGTAGTGATAAGTGAACATAATAAATAATAGTAATACTAAAGACTTTAATCGTATTCCTTCAAATTTAATAAAAAAGATTGAAAAATAATTAACACATAATTTTCTATTAAAATTTTGATAATATAAAAATATACCGAATATCTTCCTTCGGTGATACCTTCGTACACATCCTGTCGTGTGCCAACAAATGGTAAGCGTCCACAAAGCAGTATGTACAGTAGCACACCAGCACTCCACATATCAGCTTTTGTTCCATACTCTGCGTTGCTTACAACTTCAGGAGCCATAAAATAGGATACACCGACACGGCCTGAATTTATTAATAAAATTCATCAAAAAAAACAAACGAAATATTTAAGCATTTAAATAAATAGAAGTAACTTAAGTGATACCTACCAGCTCGAATAGTTGCAGTTGAAGCAGGTAATTTGATCGAAACACCAAAACCAGTCAATTTTAGTGGTGCTGAATTATCTTTACTGCAAATTACCATTAATTATCTGTAAAAGTCATATAATTTAATGATAAAAGTATATAATTAAAAACTGGAAAAGTGTAATTACCTTGCAAGGACAACATTATGCGGTCGAATATCACGATGAATGATCCCCTGGCTGTGCATGTATTCTAATGCTTGCATCAGTTGTCTCATATAATGACTGCAAAATTACTTTTTAAATAAAAATTTACTTGCTTATAATCCTGAAATGAGTAATTAAATAATTAATAATCAAATATAAAGAAAAAGATTTGGAAGTGGTGAGATTCTACCACAAAAAATGAATGAATAACTTAAGTGATAGGAATTTTTAAGCATTTTCATACCTTCTAATTGTTATTTAATTATTGTTTGTTTGATACGATAAAGTAGTTTGTGTTTCGTTTTTTTAAAAAAAATTTAATTCAACTCTAATACAATCAAAATTAAGATTAATAAAACTATTAAGATTTTCTTTTGCACCTTGCGACAGCTTCACTGTAAACAAAACCGGCACTGGCCCGTTTGACAATTTCAAAGCATATATCGTCGCCATCCAGAAATTCGAAAACCATATGAACAGCCTTCTCGCCAGCTATCACATCTTTTAATTCACACAAAAATGGATGTTTCAGTACTGCACAAATTTCAATTTCATTGTCCACGTCTGTAGAAATTTATTTATCAAATGACTGAGAGATTGCAATTTATTTATTGTTGAAGGAATGTTGAACGTCAAATAGTAATTTAGCAATAATTTAATTTTTTTTTAAATTTGCTTATCAAATAATTGACAACAACAATATTATTACAACGATGATTTTTTTCTAAACAATTCTGCATATTTTCAATGCCTAATATTAATTAAATGATTAAAATAAAAATAAGGAATAATTAATGGTAAGAAGTGAGATGATAAAGGCTCTCAATTGCTAATAAATTTCTAGGAGAACAACCTGTTCGAGTTAATCCTGAAGTGATGGAATATTTCTGCAAACTGATACTTTTTACCGAATAAAGCTTGGATGTTATACGATGTACAGCACGGTAAACCGTACTTAATGGACCACTGCAAAATAAGGAAACGATTAATTATCATATCAGTTTTACCTGATCATCCGATACTTAATTCCTTTCTGTTGTAAAATTTTCCAAGAACACCTAAACGACTCTCTGAGAAAAAAAGGAAGGTGGAAATAAGAAGAACCGTTCGATGACATCCCCAAGTTGGTAATGATGATTGAGCAGTACTGTTTCTTCGCTCAAAGTCCATGGTTGACTTGCGTACATTACTTAAAACGGCCATCCAGTGGTCCCTATCTCTGAGGACAATTGGCGTGATTAGCGTGATTAGCGATCAGCGTACGCTTAGGCATATGAGATTATCACAAATCATCAAAGTGAAAAATATCTGAAAATTTACTTTGAAAAGAAAAATGAAATGAATGCAAATTGAAACGAATCTAACAGAAAAGTATTTATTCGAATGTGTGAAAAGTATGTATTGCCTAAAAGAATTATTAATTCAGAAGTATTTCTGAGAAAGGATATTTTCAACAAAGGAACAAAGGCTATCGTAGGCATCAAAAAAGGCAAAGGGTAAAGTTCACGAGTGTAAGTGATGTAAAATATCTTCTCAAAATTTTCTCAAACAGATTTACAAATAAACAAGGAAAAAATGAGTAAAAAAAAGTAAAATCGAAAAAATTTAAATAATTAAAGTTAACAGAATTTAATTATTAATATCATTTTTTAAGGAAAGTTTAAAGGTTCCATTCCTCTTAAACTCACAATTTTAAGAAATTATAGAATGTAAAAATAAATAGACGAAAAAGGAAGATGTCCACATCTGTTCAACTTCCACGAGTGGACAGCAGCCCTTCCCATTGACACTTTTTTTTCGTCGATTTCTAAATGCATTTGTCAGTCAGTTCAATAATTAGATATTTCACTTCACTTTATTGTAGGAACATCTGCCGGTGGTCAACGAGTGAATACCAATGAAAGAGCAAATGTTGTGAACAATTGGTATCTCTCTGATTGAAGCGATCTAATTTTAATTTCATCCGACCATTCGTCCTATCATTATGCGCCGCTCTTCGATGAGTACCTCTCTAATTGTCGCTCTAAATTAATTACTCTTAAGAGGTGAAAAGCCATCCGAAACATTCATTGTTAGTTATTATAGCAATTTCAATAACTACTCGTTTCATTAGTACCAGTGAAAAATTCAGTCAAAATTCTCACTCCCTCTCTCCCTCTCTCTCCATCAGTTCACTTCATCATCGTAATATTTAGCAATAGTCAATGAAATAAAGTTATGTGAAAAAATATTTAAATTTTCAAAGTCAAAAATGATAGTAACAGTTAGAGTGATATGAAAGTACATCAGTGAGAAGTTTCTTATGCAGGAATATTTAAATTTTAAAATAGAAAATTTTTATTTTGCTCATTTGGTGTTTCGATCGGTTTGTTCACAAACAGTGAAATGCAGAAAATTTTTATCGATAATAATAGCATGAAATATCAACTTTACATCACACTTACTTCCTACTGTAGTACTCTCAGTGAAATTAAGTGTGAAGAAAGATACTTTTTCTTAAATAAACCTTTAATGCTATTATAAATTGAAAAAAGTTTAAAAAAAAAGTTCTTCCTGTTTTTCCTAATGAAAAGATAATTTACTATTAGAATAGATCGGACAGAAATCATTCCTTTTTTCACTCGAAATGTCATTTTAATAAATTTTTATTGCAAATACATTTTATAAAATATTTCCCTTCCAAGCATTCATTTACAAACGATTGAAATCAAACTTAAAGATAGTTCTTTTAGATTTAAAGCCAAAAGAAATACACACAAAAAGTGAAAGTTACAATTTTGTTATCGTAACATTTTAGTTGAACTAACTTGTCGGAAAATGGCACTTTCATTTTATGCCCACAAACGGTAATTGAAATTCAAACAAAAAAAGCTTTCAAACAAAACGTTCAAAACTCTAAATAATGCAAACTTATAAATTGCTATTAAATTATGCGCATATTTCCAATCCAAAAAAATTCACTGTGAATTACACAAAACGGTATGTTTCATCATCTCTAATAATTTAAATTCAATCATTTTAAAAGCGTTTTTAAAATATTTCAGTCTAATTAAAAGTTAATTAAATATAATATGTCTATCAATTATTTAAAATGCCGCAAGAGAGGAGGAGTTTCAACTTCAATATTTCAGCTATTTTTTTCAACTCAATTATTTATTTAAATTTTAAACGGAAAACATATGTTTATTAAAGAGAACAAGTATAAGAATTATTCCCTTAGAATATGGAAATTTAAAGTTTAAAATAAGTGAAATTTGTAAAATTTTAGATAGTTCCAATAATTAATTTCAAAATTTGACAAATGGTATTTCTTTCTCTTTTTATGAAGTAAACTACAAAATGGTTTTTTTGCACTAATGAGTAGGTAGAGATAGAGGGAGAAGAGGAATAGAAGCAGAGAAGAATCTGAAATTCTTTCATAAAAGAATTCAATTTGATCGAGTAAAACGATAGAGCCGAAAAAGGGAAGAGATTTGAAATTTTTTTTGATTGTTTTTCCACAAAATGAAAACACAAAATATACTGGCATGGACATATTTGTGTAAACTTAAAAAAGAAAGTAGTTAAAATAGCCACTCTGAGTGTATTTTATCTTTTCGAGCAGTTGTTACTCGCAATTTAAAGAAATAAACAAGTGAGAGAGAGAGAGAGAGACAGAGAAGAATAAAATATTTTAAAATGCTAAATAGCAGTCCTTAAAAAAAATCAACAAACCTCTTAGTGGCGCTTGTAATCAAAGAATAATAATAAAGAAATACAAAAATGGAAAAAAAGAATAAGTAAGTGCTTGTGCAGGATAGTTGCTGAGACTAAAAATTCCACTTAAAATCTCATGGACAAAAATTATAAGACTGAATATTTGTCACCTAAATTTTACTTCCGCCACCCATTCTCTTCTTCCTAACTTTCTTCATTTTAGTGTTTTTTTTTTGATTTCGCAATTTTAATTAAAATGCACCTACCAATCCCTCAATTGTGCATAATTCCTCTGACGAAGAAGAAATGATATAATTACTGAGTTATGAAATTTAAAAATTCCCAGCACTTTGATTTTTTAAAACTCAATTTACTATTTAATTTCTTCAATATTTAATTTATTTTATACTATTCTATAAGCCTTTTGATTTTCCGCCGTTTGTTTGTGCCAACTTTTACAGTTTATGGTAAAAGTATGGCAATGAATTAAAATCAAAGAATAAAAACAAATTGAAAGAAAATAAAGAAAAACCAAATAAAACGTTGATGGATCGAAAATTATTAAATTTACACTGTATTAATGGAATTGGAAGAGAAAGAGAGAGACAGAGATAGCGAGAGAAGGAAAGTATTTAAGTGTTTAGGATTGGAGATTTGTCTTCAATTTGTTTATATATTCTTCGTGCAATTTTGCTAAAAGGAACCGTAAAGGATTCGGAAAATTAATTATTGTCTTATCATAAAAAAGATTAAATAAACAGGACGGGCCGCAATCGGTAAGTCAGGTCCGCCAACGTTAAGTAAGACATTTTTCACCTACGCACTACTGCAACAAGTTGATTTGAACAAGTTGTTTAGGTATGATAATATTACTATTAAAGAGATGAGAATAATAATTCAGAAAAAATTCAGCTCGAGAAGTTTGACAAAACGTAAATTCAGTTCTTTCCTTCCTTAAATAAATTATGAATTAAACAATTTTGTCGATATTTTCGATTAGCCATTATTCAGTGCACTTACTTTCAGTAAGTCAATTCCGTCCGAAATTTCCTACTACAATTTTATTGACGGCGGGCACTGAAGTTGCATATTTTTCTTAATAAAATTCAGTAGGATGTAATGTATGAAAAATTTATGAATGAACAGAATGCATGGATTATACATCAATTTAAATTACACATAAATTAATTTAAATAAATTATCAGTGAAATGATTAATTTGAATTAATTCAGTTGCTATTTGAAATTTCATCCTCTCGCGAGCCTTCTTTAGTCGATGGGAAAACAAATGATAGTGAGAAATGAATGAGATGTTCTTGTTGCTAATAGCCTTCTTCTGTAATCAAAGATCCCTTAAGCTTGGAGGCAGAGAGTTCAGTGATTTAGCAAATTGAACTGTCTTTTAATGACAGCTGCTAGTCTTACAGAAAAATATGTAAAAATTTCACGATCGCCCCTTCCTCTCCTCTCCTCTCCGCTCGTAAATGCAACTCTTTCTGTGTTATTGGAATGAAATTTGAAATTATCAAAAAATATGTTCTATACTTCTTGTGATAAGCAAAACTTTCATATTTAGCAGGGCACAGAAGGAAAAAGTAAGTAATCGATTGGAAGGTTTCATTCTTTTCAAGAATAACTTCAGAAATCAAATTCACATTTTTTAAAGTAAATTAAATTTTTTAATCAAACTACTAAATTATGAGCAAAATATGCAGATTACTTAAATTTTACATGGACATATAAAATTTGTAATATTCATTCATTTAGTGTATGGTTAGTAGAAATGAAATTACATTCAAATGGTATGGTGAACTTAATATCTTATAATAACATTTCGTTTCACTCGTTAAAACCTCTGGATGAAATCATGAGAGAGAGAGAGAGGGAGAGAGAGGGAGATTAACTTTTATTTAGACGTTAATATTCACTACACATTTCAATCTGTTGAAATATAAACTCACACATAGTAAATCATTTCTTTCCCTCTCTCTTTGGGTGGACATTTACTTGAATAAATTATTTGTAAAAAATGAAAAATATAAGAAAAGAAAAGAAGAATTTTTTGAAAGAGAGAAAGGGAAGTAAAATGAGTGTTCCATCGATGTAGGAAAGTGTTGTAAGAAGTAAAGTGTGCTAAGGGATGAAGTGAAAAAGCGCAAAGTTCCTCCTCAATTTCCTCTTCCTATTCATTCAACTTTTCCTTCCAATATCACTAAAACAATCCTTCACGTATCAGATCAGTTCTTATCAGAAAATTATAATCTAACAGAAGGAAAGATAAACAATAACATGCAAAAATTGCCATTTACTTCTTTCCATTTGATGAATTTTCAGTTAAAAATGAAATATTTCACTAAATCAGTTCAGATTTTGAAAAGATTTCAAAAAAAATGATAATGTTGAGAGAGCAAAATGATTGAGAAGTTGGAAAAGTTAAATGCGATGATAAATAATAACTGTTATGATATTTCTTGAGTTAAGAAAGAAGGAGAGAGAGAAAGGAAGGGAGGGTGAAAGAGAAATGAAAAGCAGCAGGAACAATTTCACTGTTGAATTTGACATTTTTACATCGTAGGGAATTGGGAAATAGTAGGCCTAAAGGCTTTCACCGAATAAAAGAAGGTTTGTAGGGTAAGAATATGAAATCAATAGAGTCTAAGCTTGCAGAACTCTTGTCGCCACATGGTAATAGATAAACGAGAAGAGACAAGTGCCAATATTTCAGGCTTCCGGTTAACATAACATTGTATTAGATTACGTCATCCTGTTAAAATGTAAAGCTGTGAAAAACGAAAGGCAATTCTCGGCTTCTTTGCAAATGCAAGTCCTCTCATTCTTCCATAAAGGCCTCAACACTTACTCTTTTCAAATGAAGTTTATGAGCCAATTCACTTATAGTAGGATGAATCGTCGAAAAAAAACATAAAGATTTCAAAAGTTGATGGGAAATTTTAATAGCTGCAAAACAAATTAACTTTAAAGTGTTCCTACGTCACTTGTAAAGGTAGACAACGAGATATTTATTAATTGATCTGTCGACTGAAGAGAAATGATAAAGTAAGACGAGTAGATTGTTGGGATGAAAGGAAAACTAAAGTTTTTACTGATCGTCATAATGTGATACAATGTAATATAAACTGTCATGAAAGATTACGAAATTGGCAAAAAGCCTATCTCACTAATTGACATAAAAAAATATTAGTTTAATTTCAACGAATAATTTCATCGTAAATAATCAAAAACGGAAGAAAGCATATTTTGGCTAAAACAATTAGCGTGCGTTTTTTAGCGTCAAAATTAGAAATCGTTAGTGAACATACATATACACAAAGTTACTGTTCAAAAAACTGAAAGCAAATATGAAGCGCACAATCGTTGATCGGAATTAGAGTACTAAAGTCAACTTTTAGGAATTAATTAATTATCATGAAATTTCCAAAAAAATTTCTAACAAAATTAAAAAAATAAACAGAAAAAACGAAATGATGCCATTTCGGGCCCTGATATTTCTTCTGCTGAGTGTTACTCGGATAAACTAATTATGACAAAGCAATAATCAAGTTCACTAGCTCTATTCTTCAACAAATTAATTTTATAATATAAAACAACAATTAATTTTATAATTCAACAAATTAATTTTCTGATCGGTGCACCAACCACGTTGAATTGAAGCTACTTTATTGCCCAAGAAATTTAAACTCTCTCTAATCGATCCACTTCCATGGAAGTTAAATGCATTGAAGAAAAAAGAGAGCAAATATGAAAATGCGATGAGAGTTGCTTCGTCGATACGATAATGCATTGGCGTTCATCTGATCGGTGCACCAACCACGTTGAACTGAAGCGATGTTTGAACAAGCAAATCGCAAATAACACCTGGCGGTGATCGAAGCAGCAATATGTCGCTTGCATTGTCAAATTGAAATTTTGTTTATATAACATAGACATGTTAAAACATCTCTCTCTCTCTCTCTCTCTCTCTCTCTCTCTCTCTCCCTCTAGCATTACAACAGTTAATCCATTTTCGTTTAAATCTTTCAATCCTAAATTTTTGACAGTATCACTTTAAAGAATGAAATTTTAAAAACTTATGAGGAGGAATTTAATTGAAATTATTATGATAAATGGCCGTTATTTGATTTTATTTTTCCCAATAAACAAATGAAAAGCAACAAAGGGGAAGAAATGAATGATTTGAAGAAATAGCAGGAGCAACAGCGATGCTGAACTTATTTCTCAAGACAAAATCTCCTAGAGTTCTATTACGCTGCGCTAAAATATCTAAATTCAAATATCTCTTCCATTGTTGTCGAAATGAAATTAATAACTATTTCATTTTTATCCCAAAAAATTTCAATTTTTTTACTAATATTTCGCAAAAGAGAAAACTTAAGGATAGAATAGTTGCAAGAAGAACAACTGGGACATAATAACTCTTAGGAAGGTGGAAATTGAAATATTAGAAAATACGGAAAACGGAAAAGCGCGAAATTTATGATTGCTTTACTTAGCATATAAACGTGTAAAAAAGACGAGAAAGGCTATGTTTGATCGGAAAGAATAAATAATTTAAAGTATTCAAAGGGCGTATGCTTCCCAAACTATCGCTAATTGAAACGAAATTAAATTACCGTCAAAATGTTTAAAAGTGAAAATGAATGGATTGAATGAGTTGATCGACGCAATAAACCAAAATAATTGCTTTTGAGAAGTTATGCAAATGAGGAAAAGGAAGAAAAATAAACAAAGAGAAAATCGACAACAAATAAAATTTCTCTTTTAAACAAAAAAAATTTCCCTTTTGTCGGCGATATTGGTCCTAAGTAAATGGTCGAGAAGAGTTTAAGTGCAAACTTATTATTTTTAATGATTTTTCGATTGAAATTTACTCACATAACCAATGCCACCTCTCTTTCTCCTCCTTTTATTGTTAGACTGAAAGGGAGGAAATAAAAGGTGAGGATTATGCACAATTCAAATTTCAATTTCCTAAATTCCACCACACCACATGAAGATAGCTGATGGGCTATGAGTTTATTACATCTGACAGACTGAATGATTTAATTAATTGTAACATATTTGAAAGAGTAAAATTGATTAAAGTTTGAGGAAACTTTTAATGGTTCAATTCAATTTTGTATTTCTGATAACTTTTTTTAGGTAGCAAAATTTAGCATTTCTTTTCGTTAGCATTCCAAAAGAAAGAAATGAAAAAGTTTGATAATAAATCAACTGCTAGTATAAGAGGATTCATTTCTTTCAAAGCAAAAATTTCCATTGAAATTCTTCAATTTCAAATTTCATCTCTCTAAGTCTAAAAGGTAAAGAGAAATGATACTCTTTTTTTCCATTCTCTCTTCCTTTTCTTCTCTCTGTCTTTCCCTCTCTCTGTAGGTTTGCCTTTTTTTGTATTACAACATGGCAATGAAATTTTTAACCTAACACAAAAAAGATTCTCCAACAGATATTCCGGACACTGGAAGCACTTGAAAATATCACATTTTCACAGCAATCCGGAAATATCGCATCATTTTTTCTGATTCCAGCTCAAATTACCGCACTTATTACACGTTGATCGCCTTTTTCATGAATTGAAAATCGTGACCTTTTACTGATATCGAAAAAACAAAAATCTCAAAAATATTATTTTTAACAAATCGAATTTGAGAAAAGAGAGGGAATGATTTGTAAATAAGAAGAAATGCATCTTCGCAATTGAACTGTACAAAGAGAAGGGAATGAATGATAACGGTAACGGTCACTGATAATGAATGATAACAGTTGTGCCATACAAAATAGAAAAGAATAAACTAATCATAAAACATATCACATTTGCATTGTTCAAAAATTTAAGTTGTTGAACCGTTTGTAAGCAAAATTTAATTTCCATTATTCCATTACGATCAATTCTGTTCCAGAACAGTGCTAAAGCTAATTTCAAATTATGCTACCGGAAATGCACCTAAAAATCACTTCACTTCGGTTTTTAAATGAAAACAACAATTTCTTCCAAATACTTTTCATAAAACTGCAGAGCAAAATTATGAGAAAAACAATTTTATGAAAAATTCAATAACATATTTTAATAAGATGGAGCAGTAATAACTGAAAAGTTAATTCAAAACATCGTACGTTTTAATTAATTTATTGATTGATTGCAAATGTTTTCAGATATTTTAGGTATGAGGCATATGGCTAGGAATGAAATGAGAAAAATAAAAAATTCACAAAGAATGAGCGATGTTTGCAATATCAAATCTGTCAATCATTTCAAAATCAAAAATAAAATTTTTTTAAAAGTCAATCAGTAGCTTTCCAATGCTTACAACTCAAACACTAAATTTCATTGATGAAATTTTATGCTCTGAAAAACTGCAGGAAAAAAGAATGAAAATATTTTGATGTAAACTGTTATAGGCGATTTTTCTTAATATAATTTTGACAAGCATTTCAATTTTAGTTCAAAACTTTTCCACTGCTTATCAAGAGAATTTAACAGGTAAATGCATAAATATCAATCCACATCAATGATCAACGTGATGATATCACATGTGATAAGAGACAAATATTCTGACGCATGAATGCCGAGTTATGCTAATCGATCGAATGATAACAAAAATCATTCCAAAGAAAATTTCAAATTAACTGTTAAATGTAAAATTAATAAAGAAATATAGGTAAAAAATATATATATATATATATGTAGATTATAATGTAGAGAGAGAGAGACAAGTTTTATGTCTTTTAAAATAGTAAAATATAATTTCAACAAAAAAAGAAAATTTCAAAAAAAGGAAGAAATGTATTTTATGTGATAAAATGGAGAAAATATAGGAAGTGATATTCTTCTATCTTGTGAAGGATGAAAATATGAAATATCTTGCGACGATTGAACAACTCAATAAAAGTAAAAGTAAATGAAATGGAGGAGCATCGATGAATGGACAGGAAAAGACGAGACCACCAATAATAGAAAAAGGGAGAGAGGGAGGGAGAGAGAGGGAGAGGGAGAGGGAGAGGGAAAGAAAGCTGTCGTTATTTCATTTCATTTTCTATCAGCGGATTTTTAGGATGGAAAAAGCCATGAGATAGTGAAAGTGTCCATTTCACAAACAATATTAGTGTGTGGTTATTGGTGTGTGATGTCAGTCGTATGAATATGAAAGAGTACCGGCCGGAAACTTAGGATTGGTAGTTGTGAAATCGATCGGTAATGTTTTCCGCTTTTCCAAAAAGCTCTCTGCCTATTCCTATCTCTTTCTAATGCTTTTAGCTTATAAGCCTAAATTTCATTTTTATTTTCTCAGCTCCTTTAATGCTATCTGTTAGTTAATACTTAGTTTCAATTTAACAATAATAACAACAGGAAAATACGTTTCTGAAATGAAAAATTGATGTTATTGATGGACAGAAAAAAAAATGTAAATATTTAATCAATTTTTTAGCGACCAAAATTTTTAATGAAAAATAATTGAATGCAAAAAAGAATATATTTCAAATGTAATAATAATATTGGTCAATAAGCAGATGTAAGCAAAGTAATTTATCTTGCAAATCCATGCTATCTAGAATTGTGGTAGTCTTCCTACACCAACCGATCGTTGATTTAGGCCCGAGATATGAGTATTAAATGTTTTACATTACGTATGAGTCATCAAATGTATATGTGTGAAAGCATTGTTAGCCTAAGAATTGTGGAAGGTGAAGAAGAAAACTTTCAATGTACTCATTTCTGTTTGTTACCCTAATGTATCGATAAGCATCACCTCGTAGTTACTTTAATTTCAGACTAAATTACGTAAATTACGAGTGGCAGGAAGTTAAATCTGGAAAGAGTTCTGCAAAAAATAGCCAAAGAGTTAATTTCAAAGAACTTATTTAACTGTAGCGAAAAAAAAATTATGTATGGAAGGCTCATTGAGCTTTGTACGAATTTTTTTTAATTTAAAATTTAACAAGAAACTCTTCTTTGAAATTAAAAAATCGCAGGTTCAATACAGGTACGCTATGTAATTGATGGATTAAACTATCAAATGCTTCTGTTTGCCATCTTTAAGCTATTTCTTCTTAAGAGACTTGAAGATTGTTCTGTTTCCAGGTTAATGTATTAATTCAATGCCTTTAATCTATTTCTTTGGTCGACCACAAGTCCTCCTTCAGAATGGAATATTTTAATTGAAAATATGCAAATCAGTCAATAATATTGCGTTTGAACTTCGCAGTTATAATATTGCACCTCGTAGTTATTTTAATCTCCGGCTAAATTACGTAAATTACTTTCTATGTTCCTATTTATAATGACATCAAAAAAGGTCTCATCTTTATGAATAAAGAATTAAACACCGCATTTTCTCATTTCACCGTTAATTAATTAGCTAATTAATGATGCGATGCACTGTAAAAGTTGCGAGAAGAATCCTTCGTATTATATGGTAGTTTTCGATTACCGAAAAGGCGTAAGAAACAAGTCAAACGTGCCTGCGATCAGCTAATCTTAAGTATTTCCGAAGCATTTGAGATTTATCCAAAAAGTGCAAAACTATGATCAAATATCTGATCATTTATCAAATTTAGACAGTCTATTACTTAACCTCTAACCTCAACACCTGTCTAATACATTTCTATCACAACATTCTCAATTGAATAGGTCAGCATTTTTCACTTGCAAGATCACCTAAGAATTGAGTTGCAATTTAGCAATATTTTAAAAAAAGGAAAAGTTAATAAATTCATTTACTTATTAAAAAGTGTTTTGAAAAATTCGGCAAATTCTCAAAAAACTTCGCTGAAATCATTGAAGTCATCCGCATTTGCTATTATTCTTCCAATAACTTTATTCACTCAACAAATTTGATAAATTAGAAAAACATTGACAAAATAGTCAAATTCTTTTTAAATTACATATTTTATAAAAGAGCACAAATATGTTAGCATAGAATTATACTCTCACGAGGGGTAAGGGGACGTATCGTTGTTAATTAAATTTCAAAAAATATATCTGAGAATTGGAAGCTTATGGAGGAGTTTCGCTTTTCTGAATTCAAAAAACCGTTGCACAGTGTTGAGAGTATCAGCATGTGCCATCCATTGTTGTTCTGTGTGATAGCGATCGTTTGTTTTCACTTCACATTACTCTTTCTTTGCATCACATCAACAACCATATTTACAACAACTAAGATTTCTATCAAAAATTTTTCAAATTATAATTTATATATTATTATTCACTTAACATTTTCATCATTTTGTAACCAAACTAATAGCCAGGTGCTGTTCGTGGTTGTGGACAGTGACTGCAGCTTCCTACCACACCATTTATGCCAGTTGGACCTGAGTTACCAGGTTTACCAGGTTTACCGGGCGCACCATATTTGCCGGCTTTTCCTGGCAATCCTGGCGGACCAGGTACTCCTGGTGCACCTGGAAGACCTTGATGTCCTGTTCTCCCGGGCTTCCCAGGAGCACCTGATGGACCTGGTCGACCCCTCAGTTGTTTCTTTTCAATTAATCGACCTGATGGTCCTGGTGCTCCTTTGAATCCTTAAAAGAGTTACTGAAAAGTCATGGAAATATAAATAACCAAAGTTTTCCACGTGCATAGAGTTGTTCGCTGTTTTGCAATAAATACTTACCAGGAATTCCAGGGGCTCCAGGAGGTCCAATTTGACCAGGTGGTCCTGGAGGACCTCGTAGTCCATTTTTGCCTGTAAATCCAACTGCTCCTGGCCTTCCTTGCCGACCTTTCGGTCCAGGTTTGCCAGTTCTACCAGGTAAGCCATTTTCACAATAAAAACACCATTCCTAAAATTAAGGACTATATTAGGGACTACTTCCGAAATAAATTATCAAAATTAGAAAAAAGAACTTTACTTGCTGTATAATAAGCTGCTGCTTTCTAAGAGCGTCTGGACCATTTTTTCCTGGACGTCCTGGTATACCATCTGCACCACTTTTACCTCTTAAACCTGGAGGTCCCCGTATTCCAGGTTTTGAAATTCCACATCCACAGCAAGTAATTTGTCTCGCATAAGAACTTGCCGCACTTGATCGTTTCTCTCGTAATATTTCAATTGTCTTTACAAAATACTAAAACAGTTTTTTTTATCCGTAAGAAATGCAAAGTCTTTTTGAAAAGTAATTAACCTAAATCTTCTCGAGTATTGTAATTCTAATGCACTTATCCAGTAATAATTGAGGTAAGAATTCATTTTTAAGTTTCACTTCTAACAACTTTAATGAAAATGATAAGACTATAATAATATTTGACTTTTTAAATTTGCGAAGTTACTAAAAGTACTAAAATTACTATAATTACGATATAGATATCGTAATATTAACTTGATTACAACTCATTTTTAAAATTATCAATAAGTAATAAAAAAGTACTTGTGTGTGGAATATTTCACGCCAAATATTATTGGATCTTGATCGACAAAATTCCACCTCATTTCCCATCATTGATTGTATATGTTGTAAGTAACTGTACAGCAGTGGTACCGATATGGCACACAACAAGGTTGCTACGGTTGACATTGTTGCACCACAAAATGCTACCCACCGTAAGTGTTCCGCTTCTCGTTGCAATTTGTTATTCATTCCTAATCCTTCCATATTCCTTATGTTTTTATTTTTTCTGCAAATTGAAGTTTTATAATTTTTAGAGAATTTTTGAGCAAATAAATTTGATAGTTAATAATATATCATTGAAAAGATATAATTATCGAAATGATAATATTTTTAAATAATTTGCAAAGTAGTAGTCTAAGCAATGACTAACTTAACCCTTTCTTTTTTATTACAGCGAAAGGATAATGTTGAGAAATTTAAATTTAGTTTGAAAGAAAAATATTAGTATTGTTGTCTGTGAGAAATATTGTAATTTTAAATCGATTTATTTGATATTTTAATTGGACAACGTCGAACTTCAAATAATGTCAATTCAAGTGGCAAAGGTACGTATTATTTAAAAAGTGTATTATAAAAGATATTATGAAAGATTAAAAGAATAATAAGTGTACGTAATATTAAGTATTTCTAAAATATCCCAATGAATAAACTAATTTTACATTCAGACGTTAAATAAAATTAGTTAGAAAATTTGTGAAATAAGTGGGTTAAATGGGAGAGAGGAGATAACTGCACAAACTATAAACCTTGTACTTTCAGATAATTTTATTTGACTTATTCGTACAATAAGGTTATACTAACTTTCAATACTTGAAATTATTATACAGAATGCCTGGAAATGGTACTAATAGTACTGTTTTATAAATATTAAACTGACAATACCAAAAAAAATGAGAAATTGAGCTTCGATTAACATGACGATATTTAAATAAAATTTATTAGAGTGTGATAAATGAGTGTATTAAGTCAAAATTTCAGGTTCATTGATTATTTTTCAAAGAAATGGGACAGAGCAATTGTTATGTGTTTTCTCATACTCGTTGGTTTCATTTAAATTTCAAATATCAAAATCTGCATATCTCATAATATTAAAATAAATCCTTCAATATTTGAGATGTTAAAGAATTTTAAAGTTGCTCCATTTAAAAATATTACATTATTAAACAGTGAAAGACCGATTATTGAATTAATTGTTAAACGTAAATTAATAAGTAGTATTAAGCGGTATAATGAAATGTTAGGAATAATTTATAAAATAATCAATCTCAGAGAAAAAGATTCAAAAAAAAGTTGAATGAGTTGCGGGAAAAAATTTAGGACCAAAAAAAGATTTTTGCTTTAATGAGCTAAATTTATCCATTTATAGAGGACATCGTAATATCGGCGAACAAGCTTGTTAAGTCTTATTTAATTAAAAACTAATTCATTAAACAAATGACTGATCAAACTTCACTGATGTGGAGCAAATATACCTAATGTACTTTGCACGATCGTCTGGATATCTCATTATTAACAAAACAGCAAACAAATCAATCCTCAACCACCAAAAAACCGTCTAAAGAAAGTAAGTACTCTCATCAACTTTCCTGATCCGAAATGATTACTCGGTCGGTAATAAGTGAATTGTGCAACTGGAAGTAACTAATTGCTAGAAAATATTTTTGATCTCAAATTTGGAAGTAAGTTTATTTGTTATATGCAAATTTTAAATTCACAAAGCTATTATATCAAAAATTTTCAAATTAAAAAATAAATATTAATTAAATCCCAGCAATAATTTGCCCACGGGCACTTCACAAGGATGAGAATTACAAAATAAATAATGTTAAAATTATAATAACAATATGAAATGGTGCGTGGAACGGAAAATATAAATTGTTACTTTTGTCGGCGCATTTTCGCACTATTTGATTTTATGTATTTTCAAAAAAGTTCAAAATTTTAATGAATCAGTAAATTATTACAAAGAGTTAATTTTAATCATAAAATGACTAATTTGGAAATTTATAACTGAATTTTTTGAATTCGGAAATCGGATTATTGTGCATTAATGACAAGGAATTGGTGCTGTCAGGAAAATGTTACGAATATGACAATTCCGCCTTAATGAACAGCAGCGCACGGGATGGGACGATAGTTCCAATTAAATTATTCCAGCCATGTAACATAAACCAATTTTACCAATAACTTATGGTCGAATATATTTTCCTTTCCCTACAAATTTGCTTCCGATAATAAAAACTACCATAACTTTTAATGCAATTTAAATTTAGATTGGGTGATAACATTTCCATCGCTTACTTCAGATAGGTTTATGCAAAATAAAACGTTTCATTTTAAGTTGAAAATCCTGAATATTTCGAAGCTCTTGCAGATGTATTTGTTACTAGGTAGCACTTCTTTATTTTTATACCAAAAACAGAAGCAATCATTCTTGGGAATTTTTGACTTCAAATCTTTAAAATATTAAAACTAAAATAATTGAGAAATTTAACAGTTTTTAAATAAAAATCTTTAGTGTAATTTTCCATATTTTTATAGTTTGCGATTTTGGCTTTGGTAATATCAGAACGTTAGTACAAGTTTATCACTTCAGCCATAATATCTTCTTTGTTTAGTAGAAATACTCTAACGCTAACATAATTAATTTGAAATTTTAATCCGAATTTTGTAAAGGAAATAAAATTCTATGTTATAAACTAGTAAAGCTAAAATGTCCATTCCTTAGATAATAAATGATTTGATAAAAATTTTTCAAAGAAACTTAGCTTTTATTGGTTAGAATGATTCCCTCCGTTCACTTTATTCTAATATTTTTGTTGTGATTTTAAAAATTACTTTATGGATTGTTTGTAATCAAAGAAGCTTTTTTAAATTTTGAGGAACTTGTCAATTGAAGAAAGTTGTTGATTTAATGCTAGAATAATTTTTGACAGCTATGCCAAATTGCAATTCTAACATTTAGCAGAAAACAATCAGTCGAAAATAATATTAAAATTTATTTTTCCAAACAACTTTATATTTCGAAAACTTTAATTTGTGAAAGAAAAGAGCAGTGGAAAAGATGCCAGCAAACAAGTGCAACGAGTAATTGCTAAATTACTTCAGTCCTTTGATAGCAAATGGTGATAAGTTGGTAATGATAGTGAATGATAATCAATCACAGTAGCTGAAGACAGAAAGCCGATGCAGACGAAGTGATCATTCAAAATGGCGGAATTCTGTATATCACTTGTCAAAAAGCACTGATGCCTCAGTAACAGACTGATGTTGAACCAGTTCCGGATCATACATCTCCTATGAAAAACTATCTGAAATATCTGATACGTAAAGGATCATCAGAACTGATAACATCACTCCTAACCGTAATTTGACTCGTTTCTTTTTCTTCACAGATTAGCATTTGTCCGGATTTACCGGAATGTTGACGAAAGTGATATAGCTTCACGTTGTTCTGCTCATTTTCCACTAGCACTATTATTACTGCAACCGGACGCACTTCTTCATAGTAAAATAGACTCTAGAGATACTGCAACCATATCCGTATGGCTGCAAAATAATTCAATAAGGATATCAAATTATTGGATTTCGTTCTAATCGATCGGTCTTATAATTCTACCAATGTTTAAGCGTAACACTTTGTTAACTTTAACTGTGTCATCCTGAAAAATATTAATTGTCAAAGCGTATTATTACTCACTGAACATCATCAAACATCTGTGTTTGTAACCGGAAATATCATCCATAAGGCTGATTATAAAGCAACTAAAGCTTAGACTGTTGTCAAATGTTGGATCGTTCTTGGAATCAAAACAATTGAAATTATTTATTAGCTTAGTTTGACGTTTCGAGGAAGGCGCAACAAATTAACATTAGCACTTCAAGTACATATCTGTGTAGGAAGGCACTTGTATTTAGGTCTCGTTCTTGAGTTCAAAACTCAACTTTCAAACTTTTTTTTAGAAGTAATAAAAACTGATAAATTGTTAGTTCTGAAACTTCTTAATGTAAATTGATTGGAAATCGATTTTCGAACATTTTAAAACATTTTGAAGGAAAGGAATTTATTCCTTTTCGTTTCAAAAAAATCATATTTAGGGAGGCCGCAAGACTTCTTCTTGAAGATAGACAGATGGAAAAAGCATTGTTTCTAAACAAAATTTAAAGAACTTAAAATTCTTTAAATTATGGATAAAACGAAAATTTTTTTTAGAAAATCTAAGACCTACAAAAATTTAGTTGATTTCTTTCCAAATTAAAGCAATTCGTTTTTAAAATTCAGGAAGAAGTTATGCTACGTTCTCATGGAATTATGTTTGGCTAATTAGTGTTTATCACACTATATTTTTTTTATAAAAAACCTGAGGGCATTAAATATAATGCCTGATTTGATATGAAAAACAAATGATTTTGCGACAAAATCTATGCAAAATTCCAATAACAATTTTTCTTAATAATTCTTAAATTTGTAAAGTTTTTTCTGCGAAAAAATACAAAATAGCAAAAAAAATTGATACCTTTAAACGTTCTGTATGTCATAATGCTTCTCGACATTTCATAGATTTCGGCAGTGTTGACTGAATGACGCCAGTTTATTACTCAACTTATCACATTTAAATATTAATTTATAGTTTTTAGATGTTCTTAGATGAGCAATCATTGAATATGAAATAAATCACACCGAAGGAACCTAAATGATCAAATCTTCTCGGTCACTGAAAAAAACATGAAAGGATATTTTTATCCATGAAAGGACAAACCGTCTGAAATGGTTTATGAAACTAAGCCATTGAATAAAAACTATATATTTTGTTGCATTAAATCTTTTTCTTCAAAATTTGAAAAACAAATTCCACTAATTACATGCAGTAAATTAATTGCTCTCAATGAAGCGACTAAATTAGATTCATTAATTATCGCAAATTTTGACAAAATGAGGGGAAACAAAATGAGGTGATGAAAGCAAAGTGTTATTGGATGAAGTGTGAAATTAATTGACATAAACATAAGGAAAAGTTTTCCTGATTCACTTACTGTTGGTTTGGATAAAAATTTTTTAAATTAAAAATTTAAATAAAGTCAATATCGCGTAACGATATATTATATTACCAAATACTGCAAAATATGAAACATAAGCTAAGAACAAGGAAAAAATTACAATGCGATAAACAAATCTGAAATGAAAAAAAGAAAATGAAATTAAAAGGATTTCTGGAGGCTAAAAATAAGTGCTTTATTTTCACACTTAATAATGTATATGTATATATATGTGCATCACGTAATGAATTACGTGAAAAACAATAATTGTAAACTTTTAATTTTCTCTAAAATTTTCCATGTTTTTTCTGCTCTATGCAAAACTGAAAAAAGAAACAAAAAATGCTTTTTGATGAAATAAAAAACAAAACACTTGATTAATAAAATAATATTCATAAGAATACAGAAATGATCGTACTATTATGAAACGTATTTTTAACTGTCACCGCCAAAGGCATCGTTCTTTTGCCATTACACCAGAACTATCATTTTGTTCCTTCAAATAATTATAACATTTGGCTGCAACAATCCACGACCAACCGGAAATTGCTATGCCAAAAAATATGCTAACGGTCATGACCATTTGATCTGAAACTAAATTATACTTTAATCTTGAAATTTTCTTATAAATTTTTTTGAAAAGAAGAAAAAATCTTTTGTTATCATTTTTTTCTTTAATTTTTTAAATTTACGTTTATTATTCACCCACCAACAAATAAATCATTTTTAAATTTTTAAAGGAAAAATTTAATAATACTAACTGAAGAAAAATTGCGAAGAACACTGAAATCTTATTAAATATATATATGTTAAATAAAAATGTAGAAAAAATGGCTTTAATTAATTAGTAACCAAAATTAGTAATTTGAATGTAAGGAATGAATGAAAGAATTGTTTGGGTTAATCAGTTCATACGGTTGCACCATATTAATCCAAACATTTTCGTCATAATTTTGAATTAAATTTTTTTCAAAAATTTGAAAATCAAAATGTTAACTAACCAAATTTCCTATAGAATGTTTGTTTTTTATACGTTATTGTGTAATATAACGTGTAAATAGCCAAAACAAAAAAACCTGCACATTGCACTATCTGAAAAAGAGTTCAATTTTCAAAGTTGAATTAATTTTTAAGAGCGTGAAATGAAAAACACTATGTGTTACGTCATTTTCTCAACTCTAAGTATTTAAAAGCTAAAAAATGCTAAGCATTTAACTGATAATTAGGAGAAGTTTCAATTTCATTACCATAATGTAATCATTGGAAAATAACTAATATGATTTTAATTAGCAATAATTAATTTAAAAATTTACGGTAAATTTTACAACAAATTAAAACATAAATAATACACATTTCTTATTTTGCGGTTCTATTATCACGCCTACGTTAACACTTTGAAATTAAAATATTATGGCAAAATTAAAATTTAGTGATAAATTTCACAATGAATTAAAGGTCAATCATAACTTCACTATAAATCACAAATCACATTAAATTTAGTACTATCCAAGTATTGCAAAAAGAAAAGTTTAAATAAAGGAATGTTGCTTAATGGAAGAAAAAATTGGAAAAGCAATTTTGAAGATTTTTATTTTAATTTAAATCGATATAAATCATAAATTCATTTAATCAAGAAATGATCCATAAAATCAATATTGGTTTTTGCTGTACTATTTATTAACCATGTGAAATTTAAATTTTGTTAAATGCCACCACAATGCACTTATAGTAAATTTGTATTATAAAACAATATGACATTTGACGTTCAAAATTTAAAATAAAACCTAGACATTATTTCATTTTCTTTCTTGCTCGTTTTATTTTCACGATAGTCGAAAGCGCCTCATTCAAATAAACTAATCAATCTTAGCAGTTTTTAACAGCTGATAATTTTTTCGCAGAAGAAATCATTTGATTTAGGCAATTACTTTTTAATTAAATTCTACATTTTGTATATTGTAATCAAAAACAAGTTCACTACTGAAGAGAATAAAGTAATTGGTTACACAGAAAAGATAATTTTTTAATTTTGCCGCCTTTTTTTCCTTCTTTTTTAGATAATTATCCCATCGATAGTCATTTAAATTTTAGTAAATCAGTTGAAAAAGAAGGATAAACGAACGGATGAAACAATGAATGGAATTAGAAATGCCTGTTTTTCGTAGTACAACGCGTAAAAGATCAATAGGGCGGTAATTGCATTGATAATTACCAATACGACATCAAGTATGTGATTCACGGAATAAATTCCAAAATACATGCCAACAGAATTGAAACAACATAATATTAAAGCTGATGTTGCGACGAAAAATGTTGCCATCTGAAATCAATCAATAACTTGCATGCCTCAGTGTTGTAGCGAAAAAATCAATAATCTGTATCTTTCATTTTTTGCAACAAAATAAAGATTGACAAATATTTATTCATTGAATAATTTAAACAAACAAAAGAAAATATGATTTTCCTGAATATTCGTGTCTAAATTTTGAAAAATCGAAATTCAAAGTTAAAATTTGAAAAATATGAACTGAAACTAAAAATTTGAAATATTTTTAGAAAGTACTTTAATATGAACGGTACCACCGCAGCATCCATGAGAAGAATAAATATCACCATCGTATTCATCCGCGAAAAATATTTGACAGGGCAGGCCGAAACATCTCATCTTCCAGGATGATGATATTTTATATTCCGTCTGAAAATTTTCGATTAATTGCATTATTTTCAGCCTTATATTAGAAATCAAATTCGAGTTTAATTGAAAATTAAATTTGATAAAAATCAACTCCGACGTATTTTTATTTCTTGCTATCACTGTGGATAAGTTTTTTAGCTTTCTAATAAACAATTGTGATAAATGCCTTCGCAAAAATGTATGCATTCAAATATGTTTGCTAAAATAAATCACTTCAGTAAATGCATAAAGTAATTTTCGCCTCATATTATTAGTTAATTGTATCGTTGAAAATAATTTCAAACAAATAAAAAAAGTTAAAAATAACAGATGGAAATTCGAAACTTTTAAAACAATTGCGATAAATTACTGTACTAACTACTAATAGCGATAATTATAACAAGGATAATAAATGATAATAATGAAGAATGGTGAAATCAATATAGCGTTGGAAATGTGCATTGGTAGCGCAATGCGAATGTGTCAATGACGTTATCAGTAGACCCCAGTGATCCTTTTTGCTTACGCCAGTATCGTAAATTGTTCCGAAATTACAGCCATTAATTAGTTTACTACCTCTTAACAGCTCTCGTAATTTCGTTTCATTTTTCGCTTTTAAAGTAAAGATTCTATTGCAAAAGTCAATATTAAAAACGTATTTATCATTTAAATTTGTCAGTTATTTAAATTTTATCATCATTAATCATTGCTTTCTTGCCATCCCTGTGCCTATTATTCATCATCAATAAAAGGTGTGATTTTTGAACAGTTAAAAATTTCCGCAATTATTCGATGTGCAGCTAAAGGATATAACGATTCGATAACACTTATAATCATTATCATCATTAATAAAAGAACACATGATAAATTCGCATATAATATCGAATTTAATAATTTCAATAACACCTGCTCCGTTTTCAACAATTTTGAGTTTTTCGTTTTTTGAAACGATAGTATTAATAATAGAAAAATCAGTAACAATGAAATTAATTCCACAAATGAGAATTCTTGAGATCGCTTTTTTACTGAAGAAAATAAGCAGCATATGAATTTAATTTTATTTCATAACTGTTTCAATATTAAATTGTAACAGATTAAATTTTTGCAAAAAAAACGTTGAAATATCAAGACATAGATATGCCATAAAGAAAATTAGACTGTAACCATTAGTTTTAGTGTTTTTTATTATTAAAATGAAAGAAATTTAGTTTGACAATGAAATGCAATATCTCAACAACAATTGCCAATGGGTTGCTAATATCAAATTTCTCTTTCACTCCTCAACAATAAATCCTGCAATTAAAAATTTGCCAAATTTTTGTGAATTAAAAAATAAATAAGCTTACTTTTGTTCTTCTCTCATATTTGCTTCACGTGAATCGCGTCTTATCACTACCATTTCTATTTCAGTCAATTAATTACAAATATCTATTAAATGAGCGTTTGAAAACATTCTGAAAAGTAGAATGCTTATGAATTTGAGAAATTTTTTTGATATGAAAAATTTTTCAGTCATTTATTTCTTATTTAAAACTTTTTTTTACTGTTGCTAAGTTTTAAATCGATAAAAAAATTAGTCCTTAATTGAATTGGACAATGAAAATATAACTGATTGAGGAACTGAAAAGATTAAAAGCACAATGGTAAATAAGCATTATTAGACTAAAATTAAATTAAATGATAACTGCTGCAAAAATTTTTTTGTCACTCTTGTACTTAAATTAAAGTATTAAAATTAATTACAATTAAACATTTGTAACTTTAAATAAGTTAAAACTTAACGCCTTTTGCATTAATAGCTTCTTAGATGATAACAATGAAATAGTGACAACTGACTTTTGTTTTCTAACTCTGTTCAAATTTAAAAGGTTGTATCAATCATTTAAACTATTTTTCACCTTCTTCCCCACCCATTAGCTTTGTTTTAAAAAGCCTCACGTAATATAAGAAAAATAAAGCCTAGATATTCCACTTTCACTGGTGATAAATTTAATAACCATATCATCAAAATCTCTGCAATATTATTGGAATTTTTCAAAAAAAATTTTCCAAGTGCAAAATTGGTTAATATTTCCTATAAAATTTATAAAGATTTTTCTTTAAATTTGAAATTAATCTGAAAACTGAAAACTCATTACATGCAGCGTAAGCTATAAGCGTACTTTCCCGTCATTCGTGATTTTGAATGACGAAGGTTTTGTCTAATAAGTGGCGATGTGCAATGCTACGGTCTCATTGCTATCAACGGTGTGCATAACTATTAATTTTGCAATTAAACAGTGAATTGAACATTTTTTCCGTTGATTTCTGTTTTATCAATTACAACATTTCCACTGCCGCTTGCTTTATTATTGGCTAATTCCAAGGACTGAATGACCTCAAGTAACTTTCTACTTCGATAAAAATTTATGATATGATAATTTTAAAATGTTTATATTTTCTCAATAAACTTTGAACGATCTTAAATATGTTTTCATTATTTTGTAACCAAACTTAGAACGACCGGAATTCCATATATTCCAGTTTTTGAAATAGACATTAAATGGACACAAATATGATTAATTGAAACATGTACCTACTGGATAAGTATAGTATTTAGTACAGTAATCAGAAATTAAGGTTACTATTACTTCGTTATAGTATTAACATCAATTACTTCATAATCTTTTAATGCTAAAACTATGCTAATTTTAATTCTGACATAAATGATAACATTTAATAGAAATGGCAATGGGCGCTAAGAGAAAAGGACACAAAAGTTACTGTTGCTGAAACAATCAACTAACTGTAATTATTGTTTTATCAACGCAAAAATAGATCTATTAGTTGAAATAAACATATTAACTAAAAAATAAATTTATGTGTTAATTGGTTAGCGTTTTTATTTTAATAAATTCCAGTCATATTAGCTCATTTGATTCAAAAAAGTGATTCAAAAAAAAATATTTATTAAAGTACAGAAATTATTGTCCAATATTTATCGAATCGACAAGCTAACAAATTGAATATTTTATTAAAATAAAAATGTTAACACTTATCCCACATGAAATTAAGCACTGCTTTATTTTGAATTAAAAAATTTGTCAGTTTATAAACAGAGTGAATCAGTTGTCGGTTGTCATCAATTTACTTTCTCTCTTTTGGAACTCTTTGAAAATTTTAAAATTAAAAAGAAAATAAGCGGCACATCAATTAGGTTTGGTTTGTTGTAGTGTCAGATAGCTTTCAGAAATTCTGTTTATATTAGAAAGCAAATAGCAATTTGAAATGAATTCTGGAAAAACGGCGATATTAGAGCGAGCGGTAGATAAATCGATAAGAAGTTTAAACAATTAAAATTAAGAGAAAACAAATCAACAAGCATAGAATGTAGACAAAAGAATTCCCTCTCAGCTAATTGATAAGCCTATCGTAGCATAAATTATATAC
Organism: Litomosoides brasiliensis; assembly: GCA_013365375.1. Lineage (NCBI taxonomy): Eukaryota > Metazoa > Nematoda > Chromadorea > Rhabditida > Onchocercidae > Litomosoides > Litomosoides brasiliensis. The sequence continues at coordinate 281,023 of JABVXW010000018.1, read as the reverse complement.
TAATAAGATAAATTGGAAATAAAATACGAAATTTAAATATTCTTTCCCCAAAGAAAAAATACTCCGAAAGTGTGAGTGATAAGTAATCAGTGATATATTGATTGCTTGATTTCGATCAAGTTTTGCAAATCAATAAAATATGAATTTACGTTGGACCGTCTGTTTGCGACATTAACTGATAATTGATCGATGTCGCATGAAAAAACAATTGACGACAGTATGTCTACGACAGCTTATTGACAGTATAAGTTTATCCTTATGAATATTAATCTTAACATTGAACTTTATAGTTAAAAAGAAGTAATAATCTACATTTCACTACCACCGCTAATGCGTGAGAATAGCAATCTATTGCTGTATTTTATTTTATTATTATTATTTATTTATTATTATTATTATTATTATTGTTATTATTATTACAATTTATTATTTTTGCTATTATTATTAGAATTTATTGTTATTATTATTATATTATAATTATTATTATCATTATTATTACAATTATTATTATTACAATTTATTATTATTATTGCTATTATTATTAGAATTTATTGTTATTATTATTATATTATAATTATTATTATCATCATTATTACAATTATTATTATTACAATTTATTATTATTACAATTTATTATTATTATTATCGTTATTATTATTATTATTATTACAATTTATTATTATTGCAGTTTATTGTTATTAACATGCTCATTGAATTGGGATGAACAAAATTTTAAGGTTAAATTTTTAAGTTTTTAAATAAAAAATTTATTGCAATTTACGTTGATAAATAGAAGAGATAAGTTTGAAAGAATGCGTTGACAAGAAAAAACAAAAATAAAATTTTATAGTTCAACTATTTGTCGAATGCCGAAATAATCGTATAATAGATAGGTCACTGTCGAACTTCTTCAGTTTTATTCAGTTTGCTGACTAAACAAATATCATTTCAAATAAGTATTAATCAATTTCTAAAAGTTTTTACAATTTCAGTTTGATGTTACTTGAATTATTTGAACTTTGACCTCGCTTATTTCATTTTTTTTGATTCAATTTTTCCTTTCAAAAATCAAATTTTTTTTGTTCTAATGTAACACATTTTAATTTTGTCTCATTTATTCTATCACACTCATTTATGTTACATTTTTATCTGTGAAAGTATTTGTAACAACGTCAATTAGTAGTTTGCTAGTACGTGTTGCTTCATTTGTTATTTGTAAAGAGGACCGACGATTGTTCCAGGTAAACACGCAAACACTGTGGTAAGCATTTACCGTGACATTTAGAATGAAAAATTTTTAAATGGGAAAAGTAATATTTTAAGTTAACTGGATATCACTTTTCATACAGCAGAATCAGAATTAGATGGTATTGACGTGAATTGCAAATTTTGCAAACTGATCATAATGACCTGGAATTTAATGCCTGAAATAACTGCAAACAAAATGTAGCATGGAGTACCTTTTTCTTCATTTCCTTGTTATAGTACACTTTGAATTTAATACTAAAACTAATTGCTAAAAAGAATTTTTTTTGCTCTTTTTCTTTGTTCTCCCTTTTTACCGCTTTTCTCTTAAAATTCATTGAGTTTTAATACTTATCAATGGTTTCTTTTTTCTTTAATTTCTCTTCCTCTTCTCTGTTATTATCTGTTTTGTATTAAAATTCACTCGGAAATGAATGTTTGAAATAATTGCCACAAAAAATTTTTTCTTTCTCTTTTTTTCTTGTCAACAATTAATAATAATAAATAACAAAACAATTAGTAATAATGTAAGTGTACGTAGTAGGAAATAACGATATTGAAGGGGAAAAAACAATATTACTTGATGATTTCAACCTGATAACAGGTTGATCAAGCACAGTGATGCTACACTTATCAGTGGAACAGAATGAATGACGTAAGTGAAAAAAGGAAGGGAAGATGAATGAAAGTAGGATGAATGATGAGAATAAAACAACTGATCATCCGTTCGTCTGTCATTTGTCGTTTGAATTGAACGTATTCGCAATGACAGACAATCCGTCGCACTAAACAACCAAATAACAGGCCAATAATAACGAATTAAAACGAATTTTTATTTGTACTGAACTGTTTTCACTAAGTTTGAGTTATTGAAATTTAAATTTAAAATATCTTCAAACAGTCATTGCAATTTTTGAAATGTTTTTTAATTCTAACCATTTATTCTCTCATTTCTTTTCGAAATTTTTGACGAATTTGAATAATGCTGAGATAGGAAAGCAAAGATGTCAAAGTTCAGTTGATCTGTTTGCTTGCAATGACTTGCATGCAATTAATTTACTTCCTAAGCTCAATTACAATTTTTAAATTATCAAGAAATGTTCTATGAATATTCTATCAAGAAATGCTCTTTTTTCTTGTAATATCACAAATTTCGAATTTTATTTCGATAAATTAATTGCAAAAAGGAAAACTTTGTCTTTAATTCTTATTTGAAAATAAGTGTAATAACTACGTTTTACATCATTTACCAGAAGGATTTAAAGAAAAACTAAAAACGGAATTTACAAAAAAAACTGGAAAGCGAAAAAAATCCGTTTAAACTAAATCGCTAATTTTGATTTTCTTTATTGTACGAATTCTTTATTGGACTATCGATTGTTAGTTTTCGTAATGTGAATTTTTGTTTTTACGGAAGAAATTTAGGTTATTACATTTTATTTTCTTTTATCCCAATTTTCACCAAAATTTTTGAGACGAAAATTTTTGGCTTTTATTTCTTTTTCGGAGCTTTCCTTGTTTTGTTTCACTTTGTTTTTTCGTTTAATGTCCAAACATACTTCATCAACTAATTCACTTACTTATTTTCGCAATTAGCCTGTAATTAATTAGTTATAGGTGAAGGAAAGGAAGATTTGAGCATTCGTCCTTTACATATCCGTAAGTTTAATAATGAACAGTTAAGTTAACTCACTTATCTGCCATTAAAAGTTGTAGTAAAAAATTTTGAAACAAAAGAAAAATTAATTTAATTTTTCTAATTGAAAAGGAAATAATACAATTTAGAATATTAGTAAGACAAATCAACTAATTAATTATTAATTTAACAACTGATTGGTATTAATTTTTATATTTAATAACTTTTTTTCTGTAAGTGATTTTTTGCTATTTTTGTTAGTTCATCAAAACTTCTGAAAAAATTTACTTTAACTTATTTAAGTCATTAGAAGTATTAATAAACATTTGTAAAGGACGAAATCAATTCATAATTAACGTTGATAATTAATTCACTGAAGACGATGAAAAAAGGAGAAATTAAACCTGGCTACTGAAGAGAAGAAAAATCATGTAATTCGCTTTGTTTTAATTTTCTGAGAAAAGAAATAAGACAAATTGATGAAACAAATTGATAACATTATTGGCATATAAATTCTGGTTATTTTAAAAAAATAAAATTTTTAAATTACAAACAGCAAGTTTTTTTCTCTCCCAGCAATAAACTTTTTTGCTTTATTTTGTTGTTCAATTTTTATTTTTTTGTTGGACGAAAAAAAGAAAACACAAAACTGATTGTTTGAATGTTACAGGTGAAATATGTCAAAGGTCAGAAAAAATATTTGCTAAATTTGCATTCATTCACATAACCTTGTTATCCTACGCTTTTATGCCACTTCACTATTAAATTTCTTGCACATTTAGAGACTTTAACTTTCTGTACTCCTATAAAAATCTTACATACACGTATATATGCATGCCTACACGCAAATATACGTTTAATACGTGTACAAATACATGTAAACAATTTGACTGACACGCCTAAAGGCATTCATTTACTACCAAAGCAGTTCTTATTTCTATCAATTAAAACCATAAAACATCCATAAAAGACGGCAGAATTTGTCATCAAACGGTTACTTCCTCTTTGCCACTGTATTATTTGCTTATTTCATTCATACTTTTTTGTTTAATTCATTCCACAGACATTTCAAATTTGTATTTTGTATTTTTATTTGTATTTTTACTTGTATTCAATTAAAATTTTTTATTTGTATTTTTATTTGTATTCAATTTAAATTTGTATTTTTACCATTTAACGCTTATTTCATTTATTAACACCTTCAAAACAATTATTTACTCTCATTTTACTCATCTCATTTGCTTGAATCTGTTAATTCATCAATTATCATTGAAGCTACTTGTTTATCACATATGCAAATACCATCATCATCGTCATCATAATCTGTTCTTGTAACGCATCCGTTTCACGCTTCCTTTATCCACTTCGAAAAACTAGTCCTGTTAGATGATGAATGGAGATGATTTAATCCTTATCATTATCAGGTGTGATAAAAATATTGTGTTAGATATTCGTAAGTTCCAGTTCTTGTTCTATTGCTTTGATCATCTTATCTGTCAGCAATAATTCCCCCAACCCTCACAATTCCACTATTTTAGCTGCCATTTTAAACAATTAAATTATTATTGAATAGAACGAAACTTAATCCTTTTGACATCATTTCATACTTTACTTTATTTAATCTTTCTATTGTTACTCTAAAAATGATCAGACAAATATTTGAGTTGGTTGATAATAATAGCTTTGATTAAAATGTTAATTTTATTACTTCCTCAGGTACTGCTTGTTTAATTCTTATTTTGTTTTTTTTAAGGTAATGAATCGTTGCCGGTTATGTTTAATTACATTGCTACTCACATCAATATGTGTGTCAAGCAATTCACAAATGGTAAACAATTAATTTAATTGATAATCACTTTTCTTTAAACTTTGCTGTATAAGTTAATGCATGAAAGAAGCATTTAAATTGAACTTATTATAAATGTATAGGTGGGATGGATTTCATGACGACATTTTAACAGTCATTTTTGGAAATTAATTTAATTATGCTTCTCTTAACATACATTTTTGCAAACTTCAAGTTGATCAAAAATTAAAAAATTAAAAATTAAAATTCCAAACTGTTGAAAAAGGATAATGCTCATTTTGCAGTTGCCTGGACCATATGATTTTATAGCTCTAAATCTGCCGCATGCGTCGTATTTTCTACCGAAATTGCCAGTTTTTTCAATTTCCAAAAGGACGAAACTTTTCGGTCTGCCACCGCTGCCCAAGCATTCTATCAGTAAATTTAAACTTTCCTTCCTTTTCTAAATTATACTTTCTAATTCAAATAAATTAACTTCTTTAATAGAGAAGAAACGAATTGAGAAATACGAAAAATTAAGTGACAATCGACAGATTGACGGAAAACAAAGCAGAAGGAACACAATTGTCATTTCAGGAAAAGATTAAAACAGCCCAACAATGTCAATGACTTCTTAAATTCTGATATCCAATTTTCTGACCATGAAATTTTAATAAATAGTAATATCGTAATTAAATATGATTAAAAAAAGAAACCTAAAATTTTTGTGTTCTATCTGATGATCCTCCAATCAATCAAATAATAGTAGTTAAAATTAAAATCAAACTGAAATTGCCACAAATCATAGAGAATTTTGATTAGATGATAAATAAACAAACTAAAAATATTTCTAATTCACAATCTTTTTTTTAATTATTTCAAAGATTTATTATTTAATTACTGTCATTTGCTTTCTTTTTCTCATATTTAGGTGTGGAAAGAATTGCAACAAAGCAATTATCAATTACACCAAATCATACGACAGCTGCGCCATCGCTGAGGTTGTTCAACTTACCATTATTTACGTTTCCACCACCGCCACACATAGACACCTATGGTTAGTTTTCTTTTGCTTAAAATTTCATAATTTTGTATGAAACAAAAAAAATAAACAAATATTTGATAGTTAATTTACTTATAAACAAAAATTAATTAATTAACAACAAATTCTATTGTTGGAAATATAACTGAATTATAATTATTACCTTAAAAAGTGGAAAATTTTTCTGATTATAAAGTTATAAATTATAATTTCAACAGGTATTAATACAATACCAGAACTGCCACCACAACATGAATCGATCTACGAGGGAATGTTCGCACCGGATGGTAGTCTGATCGAGAATGCTACGAAAAAAGCTACCAATAGCAAAAATCAGGCACTGTCGAATTTACGCTTTACGAAAATACAAATTTATAGTATCATTTTTTATAATTCTTATAGATCCGTGATCGAGACAGATTAGGAGAAAACGATGAAAGTTTACGTCATTCACGAATGACAGGTATACGTGCCGCTGATGGCCCAATTATTGATGATGATATTAGTAATGACTATAGAAATAATGACCATAGCGGTCATGAGGATAATGATGATGACTTTCATTCTGTAAGTTTCAATTTTCTCTTCTCTGATTTACCTTGACAATTTTGTACACATTGTTTTATTGAAGTTAATTCATTAATTAGTTGTGTTGCAAGCATTACAACAGAGTAATAGCACAAATATGCTAATGATGGATATTCCTAAAGGAATTCTATTTCTAACATTTTATATGAATGCATGTTTATCATAACTAATTAGCTGTAATCATTTCTTTAATCTTTCTCATCCTGAAATTTTAGTTAAAATATATAATTTCAGGATGACGAATATCGGAGTAATTATGATGAAAATATTGTTATAGCTAATTTGTTGAATAAACAAGCGCCTCATAGTAAAAACAACGCAAAAATGTTATCAGCCGAAACTATCAATAGTGATAAGGTATGATAAGTTAATCATTTCTTTTTTAAAAATCGTGCCGATAATTTTAGAAATGTCAGCAGAATTTTATTACACTGGCTTATTTACTTGTTTTTGAGATAATCACTTCACCAAAATCAAAATTTTTCACATCTGACAGTGCCGCAATGATAATTACTACTACAGGTATGCTATATTGTTAAGTAAGTTTATATATTTCCTTTAAATTTTTAATACGTTTACTTTTTTAATAAGTTAATATCAATTTTACATTCCTTCTAAAATACGTAAGTATTATTTAACCACTCTTTACTTAACATTTCCAATATTTTCATCAATGCTTCTTTTACCGTTAAAGAATTGTTCGACTTGTAAGTTAGCGCGTGCAAAACTCTATTCTTTAGAAGCAACAAAATCGAACGTGAAATCATCAACGCTTACTCGACTGCAAGTTCTAATTTCCAATAAAAATGACGAAGTTGCAAAGAAAACTTTCAATTTCGGTATTCTTCATTCACCTTATTTTCTTATTTCTATTATTTTATGAAATTGATAAGCACCGTAAAAGTGAGAATTTTTATCAAAAAATAAAACTGTTTAGTCGAAAAGAAAAAAGACCGTTTAAATGTCGCAATGCTACAGTGTGGTAGTACGACAAAATAAATTTCGGAAGAATCTGACTTTAATCACGTATGATGAAAATTATTAGTTTATTGCAGTATCTAATGTTGAAGGAGAAAAACTTCATCGGATTTTCCCGCGATCGGATCAATCGCCGGTAGAGGTAACTCCGGCACGAGCACCGAAGCGAACTTCCGATAACATAACTACCACTCAATTGCTAATATGGCAAGGAAATAAAAATGGAAGTTTGTATCGAACAACAATTCAGCCTAACCTTCATTTTGTCGTTCGCGACGGAGAAATTGAGTGCAATAAAGTTCTGCAATCCTCTAAAACAAAGTCTGAGTTAGCGCCACGTGCCAATTCTTTGCCAAAAAAGAGGAACGAAGTTGTATTACAACAACAGCATGACACTGCAGTGGAGTCACTTAATAAGTTAGCGCAAAAATTACCGACGAAAATTCCAATTTCCACGCAGTCACTTGAGAAGGTATACTTCTATTTCAGGTATTAATAAAAATCTCAGACAGCTTCATCATTGTCGTAACATCTCCCTAATAGGTTAATATATTACAGTACAGTAAAAATGTATTATCGCTTGTTATAGCAGGTACCCATTTGTTCACCTGTTATAGCAACAACAGCAACAACAACAACAACAACAACAACAACAACAACAACAGCAACAACAACAACAATACCAGCAATCGGATCTTAGAGTAAGTTTTTAAAGAATGAATTCAAATTCTTCGCTATCCTTGTCAATCTTTTCAAAATATTATTTCAGAATAATCTAAATGAACACATACAACCAGCGGTACAAAATACTTTGATAACAACACCAACGCAACAATTTTACAATTGGAACGATCAGCTTCAGCAATACTACAAACAGCCCTCACAATATCAACTACAACAACCGCCTCTCCAATACCAACCTGAGCAATATCATCAACCTCAGCACTATCAACCTCAACAATATCAACAGCAACAGCAGCCTCTACAGTATCAACAACAATTTCACCAATATCGACTTCGTCAACCTCTTCCGACACGCGACCCTGAAGATGAAGCGTATCTTCGAGAAATAGAGGAATATGATCATTTTTTGCAAAATGTGCATATTTATAGTTTATAGATCAATTTAATTAATTACGAATATAAAAATGGAGACACGAGTTCTTTTTTAGGGCGAAAAGAAAGAAGAGGAAATTAATTTCAAATTTTATTTTTAATTTCAGGCTCGATCAGCTGAGTATTACCAATCACAGGTTAGTTAATGCACGTTGCACTAAAAATCCCATTCTCCAAGCTTAATTCCTTTAAATATTTTATTTTTTGTGTGCAACGCCTAAAACAGTAAAACAATATTTTAAGAAATGTCAAAATTCAATTCCCTCAAAGCATTAATTGTAATATCAATTGCTTGTTCGTAATGTTTGATTATTTTTATAATTTTAGTTAATTAAACTTTGACGAATTTCAACTGGATGAATACAAAACTTCAAAGAAAAAATTTGCTAATTTTCTATGAATTTTTTTTTCCTTTTTTTAAAGTAATTTTATCAACAGAAAGCTTACGCGTCTACTCTTCACGATAGCAACGGCGCAACGAATGTATTGCAGCAGTTGAATCCCCGCTTTTTTGTGAGTAACTTTGAATAATTAAATTTTACTTTGAATAAAGTGTATTTTGTCTGATAAAAAACTGACACCAAAATACTTTAGCTTTGTTTTATTCTTTATCTAACCTAATAATTTTAGTACTTTTTTATTTTCGTATAGATTTTAGTGATTTGGTTCCTGCAATTCATCATAAATTTTGCGAGAAATTAAAATTTCGAATATTAAAATTGTCTTTCTACCTGTTTAATGGTTTACAGTAGTAATACAATCGCATGGAATAAAAACAAAACAATCAATTCATTGATGACCACAACTTAAAATTTTTCGATTTTAGAAATTTTTCTTCAATTACAATAACAGATATCACTGTACAACATCACCAACAAAATTCTCCACATTATTCGATTATTATTGATCGGAACCATGTCGTTCGGAATTCTGCTAATATCTCCTTTGCAGCAACAACAACAACAACAATGGCAACATTTGCAGCAGCAACAACTACTACAAAAGCAGCAATTGCAACAGCTACAACAACAACAACAACAACAACAACAGCAACGTTTACAAAAACGGAGACAGGAAGCTTTACAGCCACAGCATTTAGGTTTAGAATTTTAATTTTGTTTTTGTGTTTACATTATATGATGAAGAAGGAACAAATTAATTAGATATTTTGTCATTCCTCGCTGATAGAACACTTTAGAATGAATTTTGAGTAGAATGTACTCAAAATTTGAACTTAACATTTTATTCTAAATGAAATGATAATAGATCTGAAGGATGAAGAAATATGATCACCTAATTTCATTCCTTAGATACTCAATCAACAACCTCAAGTCCATTTGTCGTTAACCTCGACGCCTTGTCGCAAACACTCTATAAAACAATTTTCGGCAGCTAATGGTACGCCTTGCATAATTTTACCTGAACATTTTTCTTCTTTCTCTTGTGACATATTTCATTGATAGTGTAGTGGTTGGAGATTGTCAAGTCTCAACTAGCCTGATAATTACAGTACTACAACTTCTTCTACGTGGGTTGCATTCATGCGTTAGAAATTCTAGCGTTTCAACAGCTATATATTTGAAGAGTAAAATGTATACGTAATATCTCTAGCAACGAACAAAGTAAATAATTACACTCAAACAAATTTGTAATTAATAATTAGTAGTAAATTTTCAACAACAAAACTATGCAAATATAAAATTTTCAAAAGGTTTACTTATAATTCGATTGTTTTTAGATTATTAATTAAAATTGGTTGAAATAATCGGTCGATGATTATTCGCTGCTGCACAAAGAATGCACCGATTATCTTTAATTAGAATAATTTTAAAATTTTCATCTTTCGTTGAAATTTTTGCAAAGTGTAACTTGAATGGCTTAACAAATGTTAGCTATTAATTTCAAACATTGGTTATTGTTGGTGCTTGCAATTGTTCTTATTCCTTTTATTTATTCTAAAATTTCATTTCAATTTTGGCAGCAAAAGAGAAGATAAGAAGAAGCTGTATAGAATAGCTATTCGAGTTGCTTATGTAAGGGGAAATCATTCTCTTCCTTTTTTGTTTCCAATTTTACAATTTTGTTAATTGTGAAGAGTTAGCGATAGTTTTGCGACGTTGGAAATGTTTGTTTTCTGAAGGTTAAATTGAACTGTAAACGCGCCTTTTACTTCTCTTCACGTGGCATATAATATATTTTCATCAATTCATCTTTCTTCCTTTTTCCATATCAGAAAATTTTTGATAAATGGAAATAATTGTGAAATAAATAAGTTATTTCTACGTTTTCCCAATCATTCCGACTAAATGATCTCTTTCTCGCAAAGTAATTAAAAGCTGAAATAATTAAGAAAGGAGAAAGTTTTGCCAAAACAAAATGTTTGCTACGTACGCATTTTGTCGTTCCAATAGAAATTAGCACAGATATGATTGACCCAAATTTTATGCAAAATTTATTCCAAAATTTCGCGTGCTACAAACTTATGATAAAAAGTTGGAAAAAAATAGAAATTTTAGGCATTTTTCAACAAATGTTTCAGTAAGCTGGACGGTTGAATTGTGCGCTTTCAATCAAGCTTGGCCGTAGAATGTAAAATTTAATATTTTTTGCTTCCCGAAGTTTTACTTTTAAATTTTGCTAGGACATAGATTCTGAAACTGAGTGCAAATTTAATTCAGGAATTTCAACCTAAAATAGGAATTTTGTCTTAAAAGCGAGAAACTAATAGAACTTAACCTACTCGAAATTAGAATTTTGGTTTCTTGGGCCCTGGGGGTTGCAGTTTTGAACAATTAGTTCACTAACTGAAAAAAACAATCCATTCACCGATCGACAATTCATTCACCTTTTATCAGACAGTTGCATAAATTAAGGTCATTAATGGCAGAAAATTTCAATGCAGAAGCATTAGTGCTGATGATACTCACTTATATAACTCTTATTACTATCATTTTGCGCATTGCACTTGCGCTTTGCCAGTTCGCGGTCAAGAATGAAATTGGTCAGATTAGGAAGCAGGTATGCTATGTTGTTGATGATTTTGGAAGTTGATTATTACAAGAATTAAAAGTTTCACCAATTTCAAATCATACACTCTGAAAGTGAATTTTCCTGGGAGTCACAAGAAAGCAAATAAATTTTCGTATGATTTAAAAATGAATTATAAGTTTTTGCATAAAATAAATTTAAACGGCAACATGACAGTGGCAGTATTCCAGAAATAAGGATTTGTACAAATAACTTAATTGTTAACGGGATTTTACCCTTGAACTTCCTACTCAACGAACCAAAACTTCCCCTCATTTCAGTCGATATTTGCTAAGCAATAATTTGGTTTATTTTAAACGGAGTGATAACCGTAAAATTTAACCATTTTGACAGTTTTTGTCGGTAGTAATCAAATAATTTCAATAATAAAAACCAAAACACGCCTGAAATACTCAGCCATTTCAGAGGGAACGATCATTAACGCTTGAAAAAGTGACAATAAGAAATGCTAATGAAAACAAACAAAATTCGAAGTGTAAATATTATGAAAGACCAACAAAGTAATCACTTCATTACTATCACAATTTATTTTTTAATTTCCTTTCAAAACAATAGTTAGAGTTAGTTATAATTACAGGAGTGATAATTCATCCAGTTATGAGAAACAGCAAACAGTCTCGCTTAATTCACCTACAGAAGATAAAAAAATTCATCCCGTTGCTAAAAATGGTATTAATTCTTAATTTTAAAATAATTTAATTTGAAGAAAAAAGTGAAACCATTTTTGGCACTATTGGAATATCTACTGCCTTTTAATTATTAAATTATTTGTTTCTGTATCGAATTGTATTCACAACTGATAGGCATTGTTGAAGAATTTGGATAGTTTTATCGTCAATAAATATTTGAATTCTAAAGAGGGAGAAGAGAGGAATGGAAGCGGATGTAGTTTCATTCTAAAGGACTATATTTCTAGTTTAATTTGATGAAGCATTCCACTTTTGACGGGAAAAGATGCATGAAAACATCCATTTAAAATCACACATCTGAAAATGGTGGGAGATTGTTACTTCAGTAATTTGTCCATAAAAAAGAATTCGAAAAACCGAAAAGTTAATTACCAAAGAATTTGCAGTTCATCCAAGCATAACACAATCTCATCAGAAACAAACAAATGATGGTATATTTTATGATAATACATATGCATAATAACAATAATCTAATCATCATTCTATCTCATTAGATAAGCGCTTATCGTAGAATGAATAGAGGAATGATTTATTATCTTTTGGATTCTAGTTATTCGGCTTGAAATTATCAATTTAAGTTGAAATACTCGAGATTTAATCCAGTAAATGTGTTTTTCACTTAAAGATGAATCATTTTGGTTGCATTCATTTCAAGAAAGTGAGCTAAGCAAGGAGAATTCAACTATTCCGCAGACATCCGCTTATGGAATGCGAAAAGTCGGCAAAAAAAAATACATTGAGTAAAATACTTTCCTTCAATTTGAGAATTAATTTCTAGAGATCAACTTATTATTTTATTCTTCTTTAATCAATTTTTATAACTTTGAAAAAGTGTTAATATTTCTTCGCATAAAATGCTGAATACCTTTGATAACATTGAAATATGCGCCTAAATTTAAATTAGCTTGGCATATTTAAAAGTTATCCATCAAAGGCTCTTCCTTTTATTCTATTTTACTCTGATCTATTACATTCGAATAGTTCAGAAATTAATTTTTTGCTAGCAAACTGATTCCAAAATATCATTTAATTATAGTGATACAAACATTGGCTCACCAGGATCCAAAGCTTTAGAACAAAAATCAAGTGAACATATTGAGTACGTCCACTATCTTACACGCAAGCATATTTCAGATGAAAAAAAAATTGAAAAAAAAATTATTAAAAGTATTTGCAAATTTTGAGATTCAAAAACTCACTTGGTCTTTCAGTGAGAAAAAAGTTTTAGCCAATTCCTAGCTAATGACAGCATGAAAATACATCCTATAATTTCGTGATTATAAATGAAATAATAATTAAGAGTGGAGGAAGGAAAGTGCAATATGATAGAAGACAATGCTGATGAACACGCTGATCAAAACAGTACAAAGTAAAGAAATTGTAAATGATCAAGTTTGTTTGTATTGTTTTAAGTGAAATATTTTTCTTCTCCCTTGGCATAATTAATCAACCAGTAAAATATGATATCAAACAAAATGCTTCTGCTTAATTTTTTAGGGAAATAATGTTACAATGAAGATCGTTAGTTCAGGTTATTTAAAAACTTCTCCATCTAACCTCTTGCAGGTTATTTATAATAGAACATTTTAAGTATGTCAGGTAAAAGCTGATAGTTTTTTTTAAATAAGGTAAACTAGTTTGAATTATAAAATTTTTTAAAAAAAAAGCCTTGTGCAAAAAGTTAGAACTACGCAAAAATAATGAATTTTGGAAGAACAAGTTTCACATTGATCGCATCATACTACATTGAAGATAAGAAGGAATATCCTGAATTTATGTTCCTTCTGCAGTGCTTGAAAAGTAGCACACTGCTTTACAGCAAATCTAAGATGTAATGCAGTCCAAATTAAAGAGCTAAAAAATCAAACTATTTTACAGTAAAACCGTAAATTTAATCTGCATAGAAAATAACTTCGACTGGAAGAATTTGGATTACAATCAACTCTAAAAAAGGTGGTCGCAAGAGGTCGTCATCATTTTACTCCAAAACTTTAACAAAAATTATAAAACAGTAAATATATATATATATATATATATATATATATATATATATATATATATATATATATATATATAACTAAACAGAGGTATTCCTAAACATTTATTCCACATTTCGAAATTATAACAACATCTCTTTTAAACCAACTAGCAATTTTTCGCCATGTATAGTAGTTTTCTGCCGACAACAGTTGAGCAAAAGTTCGTTTAAATGTCGTTTTGTGGGGCAAAGATCACTGAGATATTGCTGAATAACTGATTCCTTCCAGGACCGCCGAAGAGAAAACAGTAATTCTAGTCTGCAAAATTTGAGTTCAGTTAAAAAATGGTATAACATAAAACTTTCTCTGAGCGTATAACACGAGAGCATTCGTAATTAAACACAGAAGTTGTAACTCTACTCCTGAAGTTTAGCTAATTCCAAATTCCACAAAAAAATTCTAGATTGACTTCTATAATTAATTATCAATCTCCATTTCCCAAGTAGCAAAATCGCAAATATGAAAGGTCCAGCGCAATTTAAGTATATTCGATTCATGTCTCTTGGATTTCGCCTAACAAGCTGCTGTAAACAAAATCTGCTAACCTTTTAACTGGTTGCTCTGGCAAATCCTCAACATTCAAATAACGAATCGTTTTTCCTGTTGCTAATTCATCATCAATGAATGCAAGCCCTTGCAGATATTCTTCCTGAAATTCAAATAAAACACAGAGCCGATCTAATATGGAGATTATTCATTTGATGGCTGTAGTAAAAGTATCTGGATACTCATCTTTACTGCATCACTATTGTTTCACGAAAACTTGAAAGCAAATTTTTAGCGAATTTCCAAGTTGATAATCGCAATTCATTAAAATAATGTAAACGAGTGACAAAGAGATTACTTTGAATTCAACATTAATTGGCAAAATTTGTTGCAGAGATCTTTTAAAAGTGTCATATTCGAATTTTACAGCTGCACGAAGAAGTTGTGAAATCTTTGCTCGACAAATCGCTTTTTCGTTGATATAATACGTACCTGTACCATTTCCTAAAATCCGAAACGAAAGTGATATCAAGCATTTTCTTGCGTCCTTTATATTCAAGAATGTTGATAGATGTATGTAACGGTAAGCTATTGAATACATTAATAGAAACGACATGATGGATGGCTTGCGTTAGGGAAGCTGATGCATGGTGATTCAAATAATATCTGCATCGGAGTGCGCAATGTAGCAAAAAGATTAGGAAATTTAGACAAGTGTGGAAAATATCCAGAAGGACTAAACGGTTACTAATAAAATTTGTAAAAGTCTAAATACCTTTAACAACATCGCAGTATGTTTCAATCAGCCAATTAATTGCTTCAACAGGAATATTTTTGTCTGGTAGATGTTTTTTCAAAGCTTCTTTCAAACAGTCTAGCCTAACAGATTGAAGAGTGATGCCTGGCTCTTCCTCATCATCTAAACAATCCACGAACACAGTTATAAGACGATCATGAAATTCTGCTGACAGCATCCGCACATATCCTATAAAAACTCACAGTATGAGTGTTATACCAAAGAATACGATATTATCATGTTATTTTTTACAATCATTCCTCATTAATCGAACCTCAAACAGCAAAAATCATTTGACCAACATACCCTTCAAAGTTATTACAGGCATGCGTTCTAGAGCTTTCTGCATTTCTGCTTTACTCATTTGAACAACATCTAGTAAATCTTCAACGGTATAACTGAAACTTGTCCATAAGATTCCAAGCTTTTTAAATACTTAAAAAATTGCAATAATGCAATAATGAATTTATGATTAATCCCTATCACTTATAATTGAAATCTGTAAGGAATAAAAAGCTACTAAACACATAAACATTAAAATCATCCACTACTATACACCTTCTGAAGACCTCAGCATGATATTTGCTCTTCAAATCACCACATATATTGACTGAATAACTTTAACTACTAAAGTATCATCACTTACAACTTGTTGTTCTTATTCAGCTCTTCATCCCATTCCAATTCACCCTCATGTAGCTTCTCCTTTAACCGTTGAACTGGTACATAGGTCATTTTCCGTAGTTCCAAAAAATTATTTTTCATACCAATAACCTATAAAACAATATTTTTAGGTAGAAACAGTCTATTTAATTTAGAAGGATTCAGCATTCAAGCAAAGTATTTAATAGTACCAAGAGTTATATCTCAAATCCAAGCAAACTATGTCAACTACATTTCTAAGTAACCTGCGCAGTTTTACTTCGAACATTACGCTTTGAATAATTTCGCATATACATACATATATAAACCAGATAAATGAAGTTTTAAAATACTTAGTTAATAATCCGAACAATAACAATCTTAAATATAACTTAAAGGACAGTACCCTTTGAACCGTTTTATTGCTTCTATTAGCTTCAGATTCATCGTTAAAATGAAGCTCTGGCAAAAGCAATAGCACATTTGATGTCACCACTTCCCTGATATCATATGTAGTATCACAGGTACACAAAACAGGGCTATCTTCTTCACCACCGCGAATAACAAGCCTGAATTTTAAGATATCTAGAACCGCCATTTTTCACAAACTAATAAATCCCATAGTTTAATCGATTCCTTATTTTGTGTTAAAGGCAGACTTGCAGAAATAACTTTATTTTCTTCACAAACAAATTCAAAAGGCTTACTGTTCACCGGTCATTATTCGGTCAGCTAATGCTGAATTGACTTCGACCAAACGATAATCTCCCGAAAGTAATGGGGATGCAAATTCTAAGTATTGTAGTTCGGTCTGTAGAAGGGAAAATAAAACACTGTAAAAAACAAACTGAGAATAAACTAGTAATTGAATAATATGCTAATCAATAATGTAAAATTCCTGCTTTTCCAAACTATTTTGGAATCAAATTTATGAAATTATGCATACAATTATTACTTCTAAGTTAGCGTCAAACGAGTTGCATTCTGGTTCGGTCAAATTTTCTTTTGGAATTCTATCATCTGAGACTTCTGTATGAACGCTTTTGGCCTGAAAATCTTCAAAATACATGCTTAGTTTCTGGGATATGTAGAACTTTTAAAAAATATATTTAAAAAAGGTTCATAGTCATAAGCTAGTTGTCATTCTCCGTACTCCACAAGGAAATTTAAATCGTGATTTTGAGTATATGTTGGTGAATTATAGTATTGTATTTAAATCATTCGCTATTTTGTGGGATGTAATTTTAAACACCATGTCCTAGATCAAGTTTAACTACCACATGTCCACTAAGCTTTTGGTTCATACCGTTATTTGGCTGCTTCAGATCGTTACATATTTCCATTTTGAAGTTGACGTACAAATGCCAAATGTTAAGAATGTGTGTAGAAGCAATCCAATATTTTCAAATGCAAGCTGTATCCAGCATCAATGACGTCATGTTAACACTTAAGAAAACCTTTTATACTAGACATTTTTTTGCAAGGGACTTAACAAACTTACAGGAATAGAATTTGATCGAACACCTTCTCCCAAACATTTCGCCGGGATTCTCTTCACAAATTTATCCATACTGCTTGGCTGAAATCACTTGACGCTAATTATAAGATACATTCTAAATGATGCAAACATATTCACGAGGACGGTTTTATTTGTAGTGCGCAGTGCATGTTTTATGCATGCCTGCGGTTAAATATTATTGCGTGCCTTATAGTCGGTGCATGCGATGTGGACTTAATCGTATATGTACAATCAATTATACGATATAATTTTTATAATATAAACTAACATAGCCAAATCCATCTTAGCCCTCTCAAAGAAAAAGTTACATGATAGTTTAAATATTGCATTTCGCGCTTGTGCTGCAATTGTCATTCGTAGCGGTTGCATGAAAGTTGTTACATCGTTGCATGCAAAAGCTTCTCAAGCTTGCAATTGAAAGATTGAGTTACCGAAGCATTTTAGAGAATGGAAGGGAAGGAATAATACGTGCACATTCACAAAATTGAAATTTGAAATAGGTGAACTGCATGAAAAGTGGTAAATATTAAGGGAAAATGGTAAGAATAATCTAATGTATGCATCGGTTAATTTGTATTTCTTTACGTTGTCTTCTTTGGACGAGGAATTACTGTAAGTTTTGGTATTAGGCCTTCTACATCACTGTGCTTTATAAGTGATACGGTTACGGTACGACGCAATAGTAATTTAATTTAATTCAAGATTGTTCAATTTAATAATTACTCAGTTTAGCGATTACTCAATTTGATATTTATTTCAGCGATATTTAATTTTTTTCAGTTTGGTGAATACATATATTGGTTCTAAATAATAAAGCAATGTACTTTCAAAGCATTGAAATTGCAAGGCATAATTGCTTAGCTAATAATATAAATAATGCTAACCAGTTGCTAGTTGCTGTTATTATGGACTGCTTGAAGAAAATGGTTTTTTAAGTGTATTCAAGTAAATGAAATTTAAATTAAAATGATCTGTAAAATGGCCTTTCAACCCTTCAACTCGTTTCCTATATTTAGACCTGTTGATCACAACTTCCTTACGACATATTTCAAGCATTTCAACTAAATTATACTTATTTATAACTGTGATATCAATACATCCTCTAGTATCCAACTAAATTTACTACATTTAAAACAGATCGCTTAAGTAATGAGCTATGAGCTCACTGTTTTGCCATTACAAAAATATTGGTACCTTACTTTGTAAAGTAACTAAATTCACAATTGGTTTAAACGAACCGACGTTTATTTTATCATTTATTAAAACTATAATTTACAAAATTCTTCAAATTCATTGTTTTTAAAAATTTTTCAATTTGATGAGAAACAAAAATTGAAAGAAGCACCAAGAGAATGCTTGAGGTTTGAAGTAATCAAATCAGTTCGAACGGATGCAGCAAAAATAAATGGAAAAGTACTGGAAGCATACATATTGGAGACTAATTTAAAGTATTAGAAAACACGTAAGATAAATCAGTTAATCCGTCTAAGATGAATTTGCATTACTTTCAGTTTTCGTTTTTTCAAAATTGCTATTCAATAATTCGGCGTACCATTCCAGGATTTCAGTACATCCGTTCGCTATTTCAATCTATCTGTCTAGCAGTTTTGCTACACATTTACATAGCAATATCAAAAAGTATGATGACATTATTGTTTCATTAAAATAAACACTACATTAATGATTGCTGTCATTTGCGTGATGATCATAACTGGGTCACATTGGATTTCCTAATAGATGCAATGATACAATGAGAATTTACAGTTCAAAACTTAATTTCGAAACATTGATTATTCAATAAAGTAGTAAGATAAGGCGAGTAAATTGAAAAAAAAGCTTTCATTAACTAAAAGTTATTGGAGAAATTTATATAAAATAATACAAAAATATTTTAATTTAGAAATATACAAAACTGAACAATAAAACAAAAAGAAACAAACTGTAATAATTAAAGAACGCTAGAAATACTGATTTATTACCAAAATTATCTAAGCGAAAGATGAATAATTGAAAACATTAAATTTGAAAAAGGAAAGTTACCAAACCAAAACAAAACCAGAAAATTGAAAAAAATTGATAAACAACTGAATTCGTATAAGTTAGCAGTAAATACTGTAAATCACAAACATACGGAAATACAGAAGAACTAGAAAATCCTTGAGATATTTTACCACGATTAGAAATTATAAACTCAATTATTTCGACAGTTGAAGTTAATTCGATGAAAAAAATTTCCTCTTCCTTTTCCCATTTTTTTATTTTCCATTTTTTGTAGTTTTTGTTGTCTTACTTTCATATTTTTTCTATTTTTTTATTTTTTGTTTTTTGCTTTTTTTAGTTCTTTTATTTTTTTATCTTTTTTATTTTTTCCATTTTTTTCATTTTTTCAAAATTTTTTTTAGTTTTTTTATTTTTTTTTGTTTTTTTTCACTTTTTTTAATTTTTTTTATTTTTTACCTTTTTTATTTTTTCCAATTTTTTAATTTTGTTTTTTTCGTTTTTTTGAAATTTTCTGCTCGAAATTGGCTCACCCGCTTGGATCTCTGACTAGATAGAGAATGGAGAACTAATACAAACAGCGACAGGTGGATCGCGTGAAGAAGGTCGCGTGTTTCCATTGACCTAAAAGAACAATTGACTTGTTAACAAAAGCATATATATTCTAAACTTCATGAATATCTTGAATTGTTACAATCATTTCAATTTTAAAATCTTACTTCTTGAACTTTATTTAATTACCCACCTGGAATGAAGAACTGTTGAGAATCCTCTTCTCTGCCCACAAGACAGTCGGTGATGCTTCACCTGTCTTTTGTTTATTACGGCTGCACTTGACCTCGGACACCAACCAAGGTTATGCAGCCCTTACGCTGCAATTTTCTGTGCAGACGTAAATTCGGGAGGCAGAAGTAGGCAGTGCCTACAAAGAGCACAAAAACCTGAAATATACACAATTGATGAATGGATAGCTTTGGATAGAATAAAACGTACAACTAAGAGTTCCGTATTGAATTGCTTGCAAATGCCGCACACTGAAATTTGAAATTATTAGAAAAATGTTAACATTACATGAACTGTTTGTTAAAAGCAAATTTTCTGTTGAAAAATTTTTGTGACTGTTTTGGTGTTATTAAAAGAGACCGACTTCTTCTCGCTTTCACTTATGCACTCCCACTAATGCACTATTTACTCTCACATGCACTCTTTTGAACGACCACATGGAGATGATCACTTTGGATATTTTTGAAGTTATAACTTACTGATGCTGCTGTTTCCTTCCTCTCGAACTACCGTGTATGGCTGTGCATGCGGCGTTTGTAATTCCTTTCGAAATTGCTCTGGAGGGTCCTCCAAATCCGCTGGGTGAAACTCTTCCGGCGTCGTTGCAACATACGCCGCTTGCATAGCAGGAACCGGGATTGTAATCGTCCTTGATCTCCTGAAATAGGCTTGGCAATCAATTCACGTAACATGCAAGTTTCACAATTATTCTAATTCTTATTTTACTGCACATTGATACAAAAATAAGAACTTATAGGACGAGCTCACGAACTGTTTCTTCCGGCCCGCATTGTCACTCATCTCCATTGGTGTCACCGGTATCTCAGGTGCCTCCTCTTCATCGTCTGGCAAGTGGGCTATGGATTGCCAGTCCTCGGCGTCATCCTCATCATCTCCAGGCAGAGGAGCCTGCTCTACGTATTCTTCATCACATTCCTCCGGTTCCTGAGATACCGGCATCTCCTCAATTCTCTTTTGAGCATTTCGACCTTCTGTTTTCTCCAACCCCTTCCCCGCCTCCTCCAAGCGAGTCTGCAGCGCAATTTCGAACTGAAAAGGCTACGTTCATCTTAAATTTATAACGGTTCATGCAGAACCTATTGCCTACCACAATCAATTTACAGTAACAAAAAAATACCCATCGAGAGAATACAGTGGAATTGATACTAAAATAACGCAAAACTATACATTTCAAAGTACTTAAAATTACTCACAGTGTTACTTATCATATCTTTGAGATTTCTAGACAAAACTTTACTAATAGAAAAAACAAGTTTAAGGAAAAAAAGGGAAGCGAACATTGAGACAACTCCCCCTTCATGTTGCATTGTGGTTTGCAAAACAGTCAGTTGCATCTAAGGCATGGGAATGTATTAATGTCATTTTCCCACCTCTTTCATCGCTACATATCACGCGTCGCATCCATCTCTCATCCATCCATCTCTCATCATTAGACTATCCATCTCTCCATGCCACTCATCTTTATGGTTAGTGTCTGTCTGTTCAGAAAAAACTCTCATTCTTTGCTTGTATAGTCTAACTGCAAATCAATTTAGCTGTAGATCGATTGTATTTTTAGATGAGTTTTAATTTCTATTGTGTAAAATTGCTAAATAATAAATTCATAAATGGACAGTAAAGCTTAGTGAATGAAATAAACTGAAAATGCTTGTTTTTTGTTATTAAACTAATTTTACTGTTTTTCAATTTTTTTCACAACGACAAATGTTAATGATAAATATGACCTGATGCTTCTCAATCCACTCAATTTTTCCCTCGTTCATTTATCGCTGCTTTTTACTTAAGATGCGATAAGTAATATCATAATGATAATTGGGTGAATTTTTGTAAAACACCAAAATCATCATAGCCACCTTTGCTAATTATTTTCTCTCAATTAGGCGACACGACTCTTTCGGGAATTATTACTACAATTTGTCGAACAAATCTTTAAGATATACCAAAACCGAACTATTGTTATCTTACAACGATGTGTATTTTTACAAAAGCCTTTGATTATTACTGTTCAAAAATCACAACAAAATTGCAATTGCAAATGAAAATAAATCATTTGCGGTTATTTCAGATGTCAAATGATGACGACCTGTCGACGTAATTAGTACTAGGGAACCTTGACGAGATTGAAGGAAAGAAAGAACCGTTCGAATGTGATCATTCTTTTGAATTACTATAGCTTTTGCATCATAGATTTTTGACTTACTCTTGTCGAGTACTATTATAACATAAACATTGTGTATGACAATGAATTGATCGAATGTAGCATATTTCATTTTTTTGTAGATCGTAATCGAATTAAGGATGAAACTGATGCTTTACCGACCGCGAGTCCAGCAGTTCCGACTTCTGAAAGTTTAGTTCCCCAAACTCAAACTGACAAACTCTTCCGTCCATTTACTTCATCTGTTGCATACAGAAATGCAGATATCTCTAGCTGATTTTGATTTAAATCTGATAAATTACGAATTAATGATCAAAATTTAAAGAAAAAACCTTTAATTGAATCATTCGATCAATTCAGCACCATTTCTGTATTTTTCAAATAAAAAATTGGAAAGCAAACTTTAACGTCGCAAAAGAAGCACCAGTCTTTTAGTTGGTCGTTGGTAAAACGTCCGTGGTGGATAGGATATTTGATACCTAAAAGCTTAATATTTTTGAATTTTGAATAAAATTAATCAATCTCCTTTGCATGTTTGAAGATGACAAATTATGATAGCATTTTCTATTATGTTCCATAATGATAAAATGCAATTCAAATGGCGAATGATTTTACAGCTTCTGCTCTTGCAACATGACGTAAACGTTAATGGATGTTCCATAAAACGTGACAGGTACAAAATACTTATCAAATTTTCGTGATTTTGATATAATTTTTTTTATTATTTTTGATTGGATTGTAAGCAATACTCGCGGCATAGTGTTTATTCTGTAATAGTGCTTTATGCAATCGTAAATCAGTAATAATTTATTTCTATCTCGTGTTCTAACTTGGATAATTTTAGTCTTCCATTATTTTGCCACTAAACAGTGTTTTTAATAGTTCTGTGAATTATATCTTTCTTTTGGATTAAACTTTAACCAAATTATTCATCTCCAGCATTTAGTGATTGTCAACCGTAATTTTAAAGAAGTGCATTAGGAATATATTTTAGATTAAATCTGTTTTGAGTTATTTCGATTTCATTCGGAATGGCAATTCAGCAGAAAAGGCAAGTTTTTAAGGCTGAGTTCAAATCAATTTTATTAATGTAATCTATAATGTTCAGGATCAAATAAACGGCGGCTTGCAATTGAATACAAGCTAGGACGAGCTTTTTCATTCTGACCCTCCGTAAACATCCAGAATGGGATAAACATCGTGATCTGTTAGAGTGAACCTGGCTGGCGGAGAGGACGAGGGGGTGGGTCTTGTAGCTTTGCTGCTGGTGGTTAAGTGTTTGTTAATAATTAGAAAATGATAGGTTGATATTGGTCAAGTAGCATTTTGTGCCATGATATAAAATGTAGTAAGTTTTGTACAAAGCAGGAGTCGATGTTGCGTTGCTTCTCGAAACATGTGCACTATGCCACGTACGGTTTTTCAATCCCCTAAAATTTCTCGTAATAAGATGATCACACTGGTTTTACAATATCTTCTTCCATCTTTTTGTTCTTCCTCCCTGTGTTTATTCAACCATTCAGTGATAGGAAGTAAAACTAAAAACGTCAACATCTTCATCAAGTTTTTCCTATACATTTAGTCGATGGTGATGTGAAACACTTGTGTACATGCAAGTGAGCGTAGTTTGCTTGTTAAAATTTATTAGTACTATTAATAATGGTGATAATTATAGCAGGAATAATGCAAACAGTAGTAATAATGGGACTTTTTCAAACAAAGCATATTCAGCTGTTCGAGAGATATTCTTTTATATACTCAATTGGCGTTTACATAATGCGAATAAAAAAGTAGGAGGAAGAAATATGAAGTTAAGAAAGAGCAATAGGATGCCTTGCAATTTTTCGGCGTGGTCGTTGACCTCATTGAATGACACGCAGTTCTTATATGTTGTGTAACGCTTTAAAATATGTTTATTGATTCTAAAATATACCGGGAGTTAGATAGAAGTTAATGCTAGGTTTTTTTCAGGTAAATCTAACTTGTGATAGTGCGATTAAAATATCTATGGCTTGCGGAGTTGCGTTAAAGAGGCCATACGATTATGATGATTATCTAATTGCGGAAGGAAGCGAAGCAAAACGTGCGCGTCATACACAAACTCATTGCTCACCGTTTCGTGCACAGATTGGTACTATAGCTGCTTCACTACCGACTTCAGGTGCATCAAGCGCTTTGATGCAACTACGAGATCCAAAAGTAATACCATTCAGCTTTCTTTACACTGACGCATTACTTCTATTTAGATTGTAGTTTTATTTAGACACTAAGGAAAGGTTATATGATTTGGTTGTTGTCGTTTCAATAATTAATTCGTCGGAGACAACTTTATATGAATATCGAATAGGAGGCTGACTCTGTTAGTTATCAAATATTCTGTGTTTAGTTAGGATACTGATCTTTTGATGAGTTCTTTTTCGGCTCATTCAAAGCTTCGGAAAATATGCCGCTCAATGCATTTCTGTGCTGAAGCAGCATTTTTCACCAAAGGACTTTTTTATTGATTTTCCGTTCATAGCGTTGGCAAGAATTTCTATATGGTGAGAAATGTATTGTACAGATCGTTATGTTGCAGGATCGTGAAGCCTATGACAACTCACCATTTGCCCAAGTTGGCAATAATTTGCAGCTCTCACCGGGACAGTTAGAATCATATTTGCGGGCTGAAGTAAGTAGTATATGAATGAATGCATATTTATTTGAGTCCTAGAAAGTATACTTCCAAGTTATCGGTGTGGTTTTCTCTTTTTCATTATGTTTTGTATCTGGGTTTCGTGTATATATTACATGATTTAAGGTGCGTTATTTGAAACGTCGCCATCTTATTCCACATCGTACGCTCACTTCAAACGTGGTGAACACAGGTAACGGTGAATGGAGTGGTGCCACACAGCGATACGGGTCGCATTTTTCTTGTAATTTAGTATCTGGGAACGGAACAACTTCGGATGGTTATCGTGAAGCACCGTTATCACCCAATAATAATGTGAGATTTACGGAAATTTCCAAAATTGTTAGGTTTCTCAAACTATTTGAGATTCTATGAAGATAGTTTATAGCGAAAGCAATGGCTGACTGACTTCTTGAAGCTTTTAATCATTTGGAAATTGGTTAGGGAGCACATAAATTCATTATGAAATTTTAGTCGGGCAGTGAATCAGAAAGCGAAACAAATGTGCAGAAGACATCGTCAGTGAAGGACTTATACGAGAAACCACAATTTTCTCTCAAGCAGGTAAGAGCTTGAATCTCAGGTTACATTTTCCTTTTCAAAAAATTACATGGATGAGTTCCACGAGATCGTTGAAATCAGAATAATTATAGCAAAGTTGTTCTGGAGGGGCCTTATGTTTATATCTGTTTCTTTCTAATTGCATAACAGTAACTTACATATTTCAGTAGGTATGCAGTGTTCACTGAAGTGTGAAAACTGAAGTGTGTAAGGTGCTATTATGCCATTAAAAAGAGAGATCAGCAATTGGACACGTTAGGGAATAAAAACTGGTGGCAATGCTGTTGGATTCTGGACTTTTTGATTTTTAGGTGATGATGATCTGCGAAAGGCTATTGAAGCAACAAGAAGTACGTCTTAGATATGAATATGAAACAGTATTGAACCAACGTTTAGAAGGTAATTTTTGCTTATTGCGAATGAGTTTTTTAACGACAGCTGGAAAAAATTGCACCATCTTCGCATTGGAATTTTTTCCACATCATCCCTATTCTCCTACTCTATTATGTCTATCTCTGTACTCTCCGATATATTTTTTCTTTTAGAGCTGAGATGCATTAATTTCAAAACATTCCAAAAAAAATTTTCAGAACAGCACGAGCAGTATGTGCAGTTTGCTCGTGAACAAATTCAACGTCAACATCAGGATGATGGTGTGGAATTGTCTTACCTTTCTTAACCTTTCAATTTCATATTTCATCACGCTAATGAAATTGGGTAAATGATTTCATTTCTTTATTCGGTGGGTATTTATCCGTTTGACAAATTACTGTGGTGGTGCTTTCTCACGGTAGATAATTCGTTGATCGCTTTCCAGTTATGTTTTTATAAAAATTCGACATTATGCTTTTCCGAGTCCTTTTTTTATGTTTTTCTCGCAGGTGATTTTTTTCATAATTTCTCGAATTTATGAGATGTGTAAAACGATTGTCGAATAATGGCATTTATTTTAAGCTCTGTTTGTTTAATATTTAGGGCAATATTCTGCTGATTAAAAGGAGCTTTGCTAAATTATTCAGTTTTCCAAATTCTTTCTGAAAATATTTGTGATTAACGGAATTTGTGTAGTCATTTATTTTTTGTCTTTGTTATGAAGAACTCACTACAGTTAAATGCTTTCTTAGTGCGCTATGAATGCATGAAGTCGTGATCATAACACTGGAAGACTGGACAGTTTTTATAGCAAGTACGGATAAAACTTATGTGTTAAGATTAGCAAATTAATGTTGAGATTAACGCAACTGTTGTAAAGTTTGATGGAATATTAAGGCATTTATTTCGCTAAAATATTAGTATTTTTTAAGTAACTTGCATATCACTTGAACTTCTTCGTTCTTTCCAATTGTGGTTTGTTGCGATGAGATTAAGGTCGTAGTAGTAGAAGTTTTTGCGTCCGGCTGGCTTTGGTCTTCGCATGTAACGTTTTCCATAGTATTATATGCTTCTATATACAATCTTTCCTGTTTCTGTAAAAGTATTATTGCAGATGCTCTTTTTTATACATATGTATACGCTAAGGGATAAAAATATTGGGCCGTTTCATATCAAACTTTCGTATTGCAATTTCACTCATATTATATAGTTAGCCTAAATGATATGCCGCGCTTTTACATGTATCACAATGACTTCAGTAAACAGTTTTCTTGATTTCGGGGTTGCATTCTTTTTTTTTTTTTCAAAAATATTAGACTTCAAGATTTTACGACTATAAATTTAAATCAAGTTTATTATTTCGATCAAAGGTACATCAGTGATGTAAAGGAAGGATATAAACATAGTTAATCAATGTTCACAAGGAAAGTCGGGGGAGAATTATTGTGATAAAGCCGCGTTACATTACTGTTTTCAATAGCACAGCGCTGGATAATGGAGAAGAGATAGAGATTTGAGTGGAGGAGCAGACGGGAAGTTTACATTCTATATATAACAAACAGATTGATCCAACAAGAAGACAAAATAGTTAACGAATAGAAGAGGAAGATGGTTTGAGTGTGGGAGAATGTCAATGTGGTGGCAGGAGGGTCACACCCAGACAGTCAAACCATTCTCAATTTTTTAAGGAGAAGCGTAGAGCCGATGAGTAATCAATTCGTTGAATTTTGCTTTGCCAGAAAAATCGATTTTTTTTCGGCAAAAAATGGTCGTAAACATAAATTGTTTGTTCGGATAGGTGACGTATTTATGGATGAGAGTTGGGGACTGAAATAGGCAATGCGATGCAAATGCCTAATCATCAAGGACACTGTGGGTCACGTACTGTAGACAATTAGTTTAGGTGGAGAATGCTTCCAGGTGAAAAGGTGACGATAATCTATCTGTTATATTCTGCCATACTGGGAGATTATTTTTCTCCCAGTAATTTGGTCAGGACACACTGAAATAGAATAACTGGTTATGTATATGTGTGTGTGTGTGTATGTGTATGTGTGTGTGTGTGTGTGTGTGTGTGTGTGTGTGTGTGTGTGTGTGTATGTTCACTTAAAAATGAATTTATCGTGTCAAATTATTATTTACACACAAAATGATCTAACAAACTACATCATTGTATCATACGAAAAGTATTATGCTGTTGAAATTAAAAGAAATATTGAAGAAAACTGATTAATTTCTTATTTCAAATAAAATAGTCAAATATCTTTCTCCAATTTTTTCGTTTTATTTTTTGAGCGAGCACTCAGCTTCGTGCGGAAATTTATATCCAAAATTAATGTTTTTCATTTCCTAAAACATCGCTTAAATCGACTACATTTTTAATGCCTTGATCACATATAGCTTAATTAGTATCATTTAAAGTGATCGCGGACGTTTAGTTACGTAAATGAATCGAGGACGAGTTGAACGGATTGTTTCATCCGGATATCCGGTTATCAATGTTCTTGACGTGGTAGTGGTTGTCGGAATATTTATTGTTGTTGTTGCTGTAATTAATTTTATCTTTTCATTTTATGTCATACTATTTGGGCCTTTTTTGTTTTCTGAGAAATTATAATTACAATCAAAATAATATTGTTATGTGATGGTTAACATTCAATAAATTCATAAATTTTCATCTTTTTCCTCAACTTTTAAATAATTATTGAATTAAAATTTTTACACAAATATTATTTAGTAGTAGAAATTGTCAAAATCAAAGTTTTTATTACATCTCAAAACATATTAATGATAAATCTAAAACAATGCAACCACCGCAATGTTTGCCTCGCCCTGTAATTGGTATACAAATCTAACATCAGCACTTCACTACCGTTACAAGTACGGAAAACTTTTCACAAAATCGGAATTTATGCTCCTTAAGTAATTAGTAAATTGTTAACTAGAAGATTATAACGTTGTACGGTTTTCTGTTCATACAACAGGCCGTGAATTTACTAACTTTCACGATCCTTAGTATCACCCACTGCGATGGGACGATTTTGTTGTGTAAGATAATTTGCAGTATCGTCAAGATGTTGTGATTGATGGATATTATTCTCCCTAATTTCAACCTCTCTGTTAGGGTAGAATTCATCTGCATCTTTTATCGAATCGATTATTCGACCCTAAAAATTCTAACGACTTTTTCAGTCCATCAAATTATTGCTTCAACAAATGAAGAGATAGCAAAAAGAAAGCACGAAAGATGGATATTCTAAATTCACGAAATCATAAATATTACGAAATTTTTTTTAGCTGAGAAGGTCACTTAATTAAAATACAAAATGTTTCATATTCATTTAACAAATTCGCAATTCTCTTTTTATTTTTAAACTCCTTGCTCATTTTCTTCTCATTTACCATAATTGTGCAATCCCCCCTAATGTGATAAAATAATTTAAATAATCAAACAGTAATAACATTTGCCGTCTATCTGATCATAATCCAACTATTTTCCTTTCCTTGAAGTAGATTCAACCAACACATATCACTGAAAAAGTTCACCATACATATTAAACTAACTTTATTTTCCTGATTATTAAAAACCGGAAGAATTCTGGATGTTAATTGTTGTTTCGGCTGTAGTGATGATGAGGATAATGATAATGCTATTAGTGAGTTGATTTGAATTTCTGTTCCATTCCGATTGTGATCATTTTCGACAATCGTCATATCTTCAAATTCGCTATTGACACTACGCAATAAAGGCCTGTCATTATCAACGCCATCGTTATCATCTGTACTAATTGAAATTCTAGTGTTTTCATCTATCCGATTTAAAAGCATTTTTACATAGGCGCAAAATTTTTTCTTCTTCGAATGATATTAAAATACTCGAAGCCTTTAGTGGTTGAAATTTTAATAGAATCTAAAAAAGATATCATCGTATATTACCGACAGTAAAATAAACAAAAAAGACAATTTAAATAAGCGAAACAATATTTCTATTCATTTTTCAAAAGTTATTTACAAACGAAAAATACTGAAACGGAATAAGTATTTGATTAAATACTGGAATAGAATAAATATTTGATTAGGTATTTGAACAGAATAAATATTTTATTTAAATATTGGAACAGAATAGATATTTGATTAAATATTGGAGCAGAATAAATATTTGATTAAATAATTCAATGTACGGCGCGAATGAATGACATAAATTTTATCTATAGAAATAGAAAAAAAGTAAAGGTAATGGAAAAGGGTGGTAAAATAGTATATCATTTAAATGAAATAGTTGGGATGTAAAATTAATTATCATCATAATTACCTTCATCATTTTCCTTATCAGTCGGTATTCCATCATAGTCGGTTATAGCTGATAAGGAAGGACGATGTTGAGTATTTGACGGAATAATAAATGATTGTTTTAATTTTACGTCTTTCATATTGTTATGAATGAGTGATGATAATGATGGAGCACTACCAATCAGTGCCGGCATGAGTGTTGAACTCTCATGAAACCCTTCACTCTTCTTCTTCGTTTTCCTTTTTGTCGATTGCTGTTGCCGTTGTGGTTCCTTCTAAATTCTTATTTCGTACTTTTTTATTTGGAAACGAAAATACGAAAGAGTAGTTTGTTTTCGTCTTTTGAAGAGAAGCTATTAAAAAACTTCAAAACGACTTCGCTCTCTAAAATTCAACGCTTCTCTCTTAAATGGCAATGAAATAGTATGATATCTCTTTTTCAAAGAAAAATAAAGCTTAAACTTTTCAACGTAGATATATATCAATTTTTAAGCTGAGATAGTTCTGAATTTTTTCCTTAGTCTTTCCAGGAATATGTCAGTTACCGTATGCTTTGTGTTCAATAATTCCATTTCCAATGGACAAGGACAGAAAATTGCATTCGCACCGGGTTCACCGGTTGGACCTCGAACACCTCTTGGTCCAAAACTACCAGGAAGACCATCCATTCCCTTAATGCCCTTCTTACCAACTGCTCCAGGCGGTCCATACACATAGTTTCGCCTGCCTAAAAATTAAGGTTCCACATCTGGAATTGTGAACTTTTTGGTTTAACAATTATGCAGGAAACTTTGAAATATTAACAGCTACCTCGAGGACCTTGTGGTCCAGTTCTGCCGATTGATCCAGATAGTCCTTTGGGGCCCGGTTCCCCAATACCGCCTGTAGCAGGCTTTCCATCTGGTCCTTTTGGGCCTCTCACCCCACTTGTTCCATTGAATCCTTCTGCACCTTCCGGGCCTATTTCACCTAAGAGAAATAGTTTAATTTAATAAAATTTGTTTCAGCAATTTGCAGCAATTGCTATTAAATTGAAAAGTTTATGAGATACAGACCATCTTGACCATCGGATCCAACAATTCCCGGAACACCTCGATCACCCTTCGGGCCTTGTATTCCTTGGTTTCCGGGTGCTCCGGGAGGTCCGCGTTCACCTTGTGGACAAACAATGCATTGTTGCTGTGTTTCTTCCAACAGTTCAAGCGTGCTTTTTCCTGGTAATCCGACAGGTCCATCATCACCTTGCTCTCCATCCTCACCCAAATCTCCTTTAATTGATTAAGATGATTCAAATTTAATTCGCACTAAAGTTAAATTATCAGAACCTATGTGACCATTGTATAATAAAGACTTATGATCATACCTGGTGGTCCTGGTAGTCCAGGTGCCAGTGGTGGACAGCTATTTATCGATTTTTTCCTACGTAGTAATTCTTGATGTTTCTCAGCGAGATTTATATCACCTATATCAGCTAATAGCTATAAATAAACTATTAAACATCATTTTAGTATTTCAATGCCTTTTTATTCTTAAAAAATAGGCCAGAATTTATTTTTTTAGAAAAAAAGAACCAATGATTTTCTTTCTCACCTTAGACAATTAATTAAAATAATTGAAGATAGCTAACCTTAAATAATTTCATGCGTTCCTCAACATCATGTCTTACAATACCAATATGCTTGAAAAATATTGGCAATAAAATTAATTGTGCCAGTACTGTTAGGGCACTAATTAAGAATGTTATGCCAGCTACGGTACCATAAAGCATCTGAATGTATTTCTATAAAACAAATGCTAAACGATATTACTTAACATATTTTACAATTTAAGGATAGAACACGTCCGAATGAAACAACAAAACTGAACTGAACAATTAATAAATTGAAATGAAACAACAAGTCGTACTTAATGAGATAATAAGCTGAAGTTAAACAATAAATTAATAACGTATATTAATGAAAACGAAAAGGAAGTGCTAAAATTGTTTCAATTATTCAATTTTAAAATTGTTGTTTAAAATTAATCAATTCTTAATTCTATTAATTACCACTACAAATAGTTGAAGAGGTATTCAGCTAAAAATACAATTTTGTACGAACGAATTAGCAATATGTAAGAAATTAATTTTTTAGTGTTCGGACTGTGTCTATTAAATCAATTATATAATACATAAAGAGAAGTTTAAGTTTGAAAAATAGTTTTTAGTTGGACACACCGTCAAACAAATAATCCTAAATAGACACTATTACTGCAATTTCTTAATTTTTTGTAATTCGAAATTATGAGACGTAGTGGGAATATCTTTTCTGTCACTCTGAAATAGTTTCATCTAAAAAGAGAAGTGACCTAATTTGAAATTACTGAAAATTTTTCCTCTCCTCTTACAAAGGAACACATAAAGTAGGGTTTTGAAAAGAGTACTATCATTATTTATCACTACCGCCTCCTTCTACCTGTCGCTTTCTCCCTCTTTTTTCTCTTCATTTCAGGAAAGAAATTTACTTAACACGACAAATAGAATAAATGGAGAAGATCCGAAAAAAATAAACATTATAGCTTAATCAATTTGATGGATTGATTAAATTAAAATAAAATGAATGATAGTAAGGTATGTTAAAAACAATTATTAAAGCGAATTAATTTCTCTTTCTTAGTAATTTAACAAATTCTAGCACAATATTATTTAAAATTAAAATTGTCCTTTTCTTTTTTCCGTCTTTTTGAAATTAATAATTGAGTGGTAAATTAAAATATGTCGAATTTGATGAGATAGGCAAAGGTCAAGTTGTTTAGATTTGAATCTTTTCAATCTTTATTGAGATGAGATAGGTTAGATCGTAAAAGGATGGATATTTATGATCGATTGGTGGTCATCCACTGGTTTATAGAATGATTGAATGGAATGTAAACTGAATTTAAATACTTAAAGAACTCTTTAATACATTTATGAAGAGTAAGCGACGCTCATATTACCAGTTAATTTTTTTCATCGATTAAAATATAAATAATATCGGACGGAAATCAATTTCAAACATTCAATGATACGTGACGCACAGTAGGTGATGTTGCGTAGCAAGCGTCACTTACAAACTGCAATTTCTCCGGAAAAAATGCATGAAATAATTCAGAGGGGAAAAAATTAAAAAAGACAATTAACACTTCTGCAAATTTGCTGTATTTTAATATACTGTATTTTAATTACAGTTATACACATGCGCAGATGTCAACCTGACCTTAGGCATGAAAAAAACAAGCCAAGAGAAAAATTTTGAGATATTTTTGCAAGATTTTAGGAAAATTTTTAAAAATTTATTGAAATATTGAAAAATATTTTCGGTTGTTTTAGACAATTTTTCATTGATTGCATTCAAACGTTCACTTTATGAGAATTTTTAAGTGAGTTCATATTTGATGTAATACATTTTCGTTTTTTTTTTTTAAAAATAGCAGAAATTTAAAATGAATATTATCATATACTATTATCTATTCCATTCATATTATGTTTCAGTAATACGAACGAAACACATTTCTCCTTTGTAAATTACTAAAAAAAGGCATTGATAGTTGAGCGTGCTAGTGCTTCTTTAAAGTGCAGCCAACTAAGTCCACTTCTTAATCATTTGAAAAACAAATGAATTAATAAAATGCTTAATTCAATTATATTTATATGTCATAGTTATCGAATCATTCTTTTCTCAGGAAAAATACGGCATATCACATTTGCTGTTGACCTGGTGACATTACTGATTTATTTAATCTTTCGAAATTCAGAAAGTTATCAGAAGTCATGAGGGGCTTCACCTTCCTAATCCAAATATCAACCAGGCAACTACCGCCTCATTGGCCGACATTCCCCCACACACACATTTCGAAAACTGAACTTCAAATAACAATCGCGAAATGCCTCTAAACCAAAATGATGAACATCGCAAATCAACACCATACTCGGATACAGCACCTTTCGCTAGGGGTGACGGACGATTGAAGTGGAAGGCTACCAATTCCTTTTCTCTTTTCTGTTCCCTTAATTTTGTCCCACGTTTTTCTCTTTGTTATCAAATATTTTAATTATTGAATGCATTATAATTCAATTTCACTATATTTTTTTGCCTTCCTTATTTCTGCGTGAAATTGCATTATAATTTGAAGTTTAATGTTGATTCCATTCACTCTTATTGATAAAATAATGATAATATGCTTAAGTGCGGCTATTAAAGTTCAAACTGAAATATAAGTGTTATAACTACTTTAATGCTTATCTGTAAGTACTTCAGCTTATTATCAGTTTTACGCCGTAATGTGTTAGTTCGCAAGGTGCTTTGATTTCTTCGTTGAGTTTTTGTTCTAATTGTGTTTCTTCTCCTATTTACTCAAAGAAATGGTTAATTATTTATTTGAATGGGAATAACACGAATGTTCAGATTTATAAGTTGCAATTTCATATGTCAACATTTTTAATGTAATTCTGATTTCTGGTTTTAATTGTATGAAGATTTAAGTCGTGTAAAGGCTAAACATTGTCTATTTAACCTTTATACGACTTTTTCGCTTGTTATTTACCGTATAAATCAGCAAACTTTCCAGTAAATTTAACCTTATCGGCCGATAACGAAATTTGTTCATTTATCCAGAGCACGTGGAATGATAAAAAAAGCAATAGTACAGTCTTAATGGTTCATCACATTTCTGATGGAGCGAGTAAAAGATAAGATATTCACTCGACCGATTGTTTATGGTAATACTGCCCACTATTTGGGTAAAAAACGAGAAGAAGATGGACATACCCATGAATGGACAGTATTCGTAAAACCTTATTTTAGTGAAGATCCTTCAAAGTATATCCGGAAAGTCCAATTCAAACTGCATGATTCGTATGCGAATGCAACACGAAGTAATTTACCTCTTTCCTTAATTAAAATTTCATCAGAGGTTGCCAATCTAGTTATATTATTATTACACTTGTTGTAGTTTTCAGTCTAGTTAGATTACTCGCTTTTAATTTAGTTAGTTTGTGCTTTTTTTTGTGCTGTCATAAGATATATGGAACATATGTCTTTAAGTTCATTGACTTTCATTAATTGTTTAACGTAGCGTATATTTATTGCTACACTAAAGGGGCTTTTAATTAATTTACATGCTCGTCTATTTTACAGTCAGCTTTAATCATTGAACAACGCTGATTTTAACGGGTGTTTAATTTCAAATTAATTTTTAGTGGTCGAAAAACCTCCATATGAAGTAACGGAAACAGGCTGGGGCGAATTTGAGGTCCAAATTCGAATATATTTCGTCGACGTTAATGAAAAACCGGTAAGATTGCAATGTTTCGCATAATATTATGTTGCATAAAAAATTCAGACCAGATTATTTGCTTTGTTTACTGTTTAATCCTTCATTTAAACATCTATTTATTGTCTTTGGACTGCTATGATAAATTCCACTTTGCGGTATTTAGGAATAACAGGAATCCTTTTACCGTCAACAATAGATAAGATATTAGCAAAAGCTACAGAAATTAGAACAGTAGCACTTAAGTTAGCTAACTGTTTAGCCATATATTTCAAGGTGACAGCTTTCCATTATCTTCGATTATTCCAACCACAAGTTACGCTTCCCAACGGCAAAACAATGGTTGCTGCTGAATATTACGATGAAATCGTAAGTTTTAAAAATACTAGGGTTTACTTCTTGGAGCCTTTTAAGGCTTTATACATCATATAAATAATTACTAGTCGTCAATAAACGAAATAATTTTACATAAATTCAATCTTATATCACATTTCAGTGTTGTGTGTTTTATGATTCAAGCTATTTTTATTGAATAAAGTCTCATGGATCGTGTTACAGGTATTTCAAGAACCCACAGTACCGATGTATAAAGTGCTATCACATTTAGAAGGACGGAAAACCGAACCGAGACGTTTCCATACCGATTGTGGGTTGCTTTAGATCACTGTTCTTATTTTCTTGCTTCCTTCAGTAATGTTTTTTTCTTTTTCAGTCCCTTTTGTGCGTAAACGAACCCAAGAAATGATCAATAATGCGAGAAACGAAATAAACAAAGAGATTCAAGATTTGATGGATTCATTGAAAGCTGCTCATGAATTAATTGGAAAATATTCAAAAGAAGTTGACTTATTGGAAGCGGCTGCTGGAAACGCTGAAGACAGCACTTTTACATGCGAAAATAGCGGACAAACTGGAGCATGAAAGTTTACCATATGTAATACTTATCAACGTACTCATTCGTGTTATGTATATAAGGCCTCACAGCCTCGAGATATTCCTCATATTTTTTATGTATCGTAAATGCATCGCTTCTAATAACTCCAATGATCTTTCATCCTCACTATGTTATTTGTTGGACTCTTTTTGTTACTATGCGCCAGTCAAAAATTTATTTGTTAGGAGGGTGATGAAATTTGGAAATTTTAACAATTAAATAAGTTTGATGAAGTATTTATCCTAGGTTTAATTATGATGTGAAAAATGAGAGCCATTGCTATTTGCTTTCGTCTTAACACTATGTTTTCATATGAAATGAATGTTGTTTTGTTTTTCTTCAGCGAAGTTACCTTTCATTGATTCTCAAGTGATGGTATCTAGCATTTGTTAATCGGAGAAATAACAGATCGTAAATTGTACTATAGATGTCGGGCTATGGTTTAGAATCATTCTGTACCTTTAATGATGTCAACAATCTGCACAAAATGTGCATGTTCTTCATTACTCATGGACTTCTTCTTATACTTCCTTTTAGTCAAATTTATTATGATCATGATATGTTGTCTTCATCATCCTAAATATTTTGATTGTAAAACTGCAGGATCAAATAAAAAGTGTGGAAGTTAAAGTGCATGAGGTGGTAAACAATGTAATTGGAAGCCAACAGCAAAATGAGCAAGAAAAGTGTTACTAGTTTGAAGAATATTTCGTTGAAACAAATCGCAATTATTCTTGAAATTAGAAAATTGCTCTGCAAAAATATGGTAGAAAAATGACTTAAGTTGTGAACCGGTTGTATGAGTCACAATTTCAAAAAAATCTTTAAATAAAGGAGTGCAAAGGCACAAAGGAAGAACTTCATTGTTCATAAAGAGTGTGTGGATTTCATTTGAGTGGCGATTGTTTGTTCACTTCTTCATTGCCATCTTCTCATATTCTTCCTTATGATTGTTAAATGTGCTAGACCCATAGGAAATTAGATTGCTGTTAGCTTAACATTCCATCCATCCCTCTTTTAGTTAAATTCAATCATCTGGTAGATGGGATAATACTTCCCAATCACCCGATATGTGCTGCAGGACGGATGCGAAGGAATGTTGTCAACATAGTCTGTTGAAATTGCTACACTTTATTGATATCGATATCGTTCAAAGAACAATAACAAATGCTACTAGTCATTATTCACCATCTTCTTCCACATTAGGATTTATTTCATATTTCAATCTTCTCAAACTGATTGGTGGGATTGTTTTCATCCAATTCTTACAGCATCAGTTCACGATTTTTAGTGTGTCGAAAACGAAATTCGATAAGCAAAGCATTGCGCATTTACGTCTAAAATTTCGACAAAATATCTGAAATAGTTGTGTTTCCCTCTCAACCATTGCTGCTGTCGTTGTTGTTGTTGCCACAACAATGAAATCGATGGTTCGTATTTTCGTCTTTCCTTATTTTCCTTGCATTTTAAATTTTCGTATTTTTTCTTCCATGCGCTACGAATCAAACTTTGTTTTTTTTCAAAATTTTCGGGCAGTGGAAGAAAAATCGCAAATATGATCCTTCAAGCACTTTATTATTTATTATTATTATTACTATTATCTATTATTATTTATTATTATTGTTATTTACTATTATTGTTATTAATTATTACTATTGCTGTTGTATTACATATTTCATATAATAAATGGAATTTGTCAAAAATTTTCGAATTTTTCAAATATATTCTAGTAGCGTTTAATTTGTCACGTAGTATTTATCGGAGAGAAATGTGTTTGTTTTTGTCTAACAAAACATTGTAGCGAAAAGCTATGATTTATTTCATAATAATTTCCTCGTGCAGATATCGAACCTGCAAGAACTATTTTCCTTTCAAATAAATACACCTTTTCCAGTTCTATTTTCATCATTTTTTCCCCTCTCACTCTACTTTTCTCTCTTTATTCCCCCCTCTCTCCCCACACTGAACAAGTTTGAAATGATTTCTACGCATCCTCTTCCTCCTCCTCCACTACTAATGTCAAACATAAACATCTCTCCCACTGCTATTACCATCGATTTGCTTTTGCAGAATTACTACTCTCGCAGTTGCTATTGATATCTATCCGAAATCTCTGCTTCCATTTTCCCATCAGTACAATCCGTTTTCCGATTTCCCATTTTGTAATCATTCAGTTTCGGATGATCGGGAAATATGCTGGATGATACATACATAATTTATTAGTTATTAGCAACCATAAATGATTAATGCATCTTTCCCTTTTTTTCTATGATACCACTAAGTGAATTAATGAAAATTTTAATGAAAAGTACCATTCAGATTTTCTTCTGTTTGATGTTAATTATTGAAATTATAACTTCGAATTACAGAATTAAAACTATCTAATATTTAGGATAATACTGTCAGTATGAATTCAAATCTGAGTGTTAGTCCTGATATGCCATTACTTCGCAGTTGTTCGAAATTGACATGAATGCTGCCATTCAGTTAGCCGTTATCATTAGATTTTACCTCATACTGACGTTCATAACTCAGAAAAGAGTTTGGAATTTCTTTTTCCGGAAATGATAATATAGTTAAATTGCGAATATACCACAACATGTGCACAAACACGCAATGCACACGGACACATATGGATACACGCATCCTAAGGAAGCGTAAAACAAATCGTTCATTGCATTTGATCTTTATTGTAATTACGGTATACGTAAGGTATCTTAAATGTATTCATACAATTGGTACCGACACTTTTGTACTTATCAAATAAATAATTCAATGAGTGATAGCGCGCTGAAGAAATCCCTTCTCTTCCCTCCCCTCTTAAAGGATATCAAATGATAGCAAGAAGATCGTTACTTTCAACTTGTAGAACCCTTCATCGTCCATTTTACCTTTCTCTTTTTACCTAATTTGTGTATTTATGAGAGTGTGATAGCACGTGTTAGCCAGAGAGTGAATATCAGGTCCACATTTCCTTCTAAGTATTAATACACCAATAATGCCTTTAACGATTGCGATCATACCGTATGCCGTCGTAGTCAATGATAATGTTCATTAGAGATAATTGTGAACTGAACGATGACAGAAGCACTCATTCTTCACAGTGACAACAATTCATATCGGACACTTTAATTAATTGCTGAATATTTTATCCCATACTTTTAATTAATTTCCTCCAATATACATTGGTAATAATTTGGAAATTAAAAACATTGATCTGTTATGTATGTATAAACACCATATTAATGTGCTTATATTATATTTCAATTAAACAATCAAGATATTTACAATTTGAATATTAAAATAGTTTTCCTCTCTAAGGATCAGTGATCGCTTATCAGTTTTTGAGTCATTGTAATGAAAAAGAAGGAGGAAAGGTGTCATTATAGGTCACCTATGGCAGCATTTCTTGCGATAACAACAGTCGCATCGCCCTCTCCTCCCTCTCCTATTCTTCCATTTCTTTTGTTGACCTATTTGAAAATTAGGTCAATCAATGTCCTCTTTCACAGTTCAGTTCTTTTCTATTGGTTTTTTTACGTGCAACCCATTTACTTGCATTCGATGTGTCATCAAATAAATTTCACCTTTCAACATTTTGCTGCGTTCAATTCAAAAAATTTTAGTTCCCTAGTAAATTTTCATGAAATTTTGATGACTCACTGGCACAATACAATGGATCATTTCATGAGGCAATAAAGTTTATTTTAAAAAAGGAAAAGATTGAACGGATTTCAACCAATTTTATTTGTCTTGTGAATTGGTAATAATATTTACGTGTCACTCTCTCTCTCTCTCCTCCCCACGCCATTTAAATTGATCATTAAAGACCGTAAAATGATAATTTTATTCGTAGACAGACACACACACTGATCTATGGTATTTCGTGAGTGTTTGATAGTTCCATGTTTTTTCAGTGTCATATTCATAATGGGAAGTTTTTGGAGGAAAATTTGTTATCAGTAGGAGATTACAATGAAATGATAATAATTGATGGTAAGGTGAATCATTTGGCTTATTATCAATAGTTATCAGCTATTGATCAATATATATTGTAAATGTTTAGTTGATTTCACTTAATTAATACTAATTATGATGTATACGAAATTCCTTTTAGTTTTAAATTCTTTTTGATATTTCAATATTTATTTGGTTTAATGTCCTAATACTTTTCCCGATGACTTGCTGCCAATTCCAATCGTATTTTGTCAAAATATTTAGCTGAAAGATTAATTATTGTAAAAATATTTTTAAAAAATTGTTAAAAATTAATGTAATATTAAAATTTCTATGGTGAAAACTGGCTCAACTTATAAAAAGGGTATTTTACGTTGGGCTTTATGAGTTGAAGCGTACGTAATCATCATTGTTCTATATAAATATTATTAGAGGAGGAAGAATGATTTGATAGTTATTACTGCAATCGATTACTGATCACGTATGGTAACTGAAAAGATAGGAAACATTTATCGATCCACGGTTGATTGTTAATTATAATTTGAATTTAAAAATATACATTTTATTAAGGAATCAACAGAACAGCACTGTTTTTTCAACCTTTAATTTTTCCTGTATACTTTGGAAAATTAATATTTCAAAATTTTCATAAATAACTACTCATTTTTTTTAAATTTAATTTTCAATTCACAGTCTTCTTCACTTCCAACCATTCGATCTGATCCCATTCTAATGGAAATGATGGGAGTGTTGGCATCCGTGCTAATTCTCATTTTTCGTATTTCAGGTTAATAAATAAGAAGCATATTTGATTTAGAAAAATGGAGCAAATTCTTTTTTAAATTGTAACTATTGAAGTAAAAAAATAATGAATAAATAAACGAAAACTACGGGTTACGTTCCTAATTACACATACGTACGTACGCAAAAGAAAGCAACAAAAATTCATTTCTGGTTTTTCAGCGTTTTCCAACTTGCCGTTGTCTTAACTAACGACCGGACGATTTTTCGAGTGTCCGAAAAAAAAACTATTTTTTTGCAAATGAATTGTTTGAAGAATTTGCGCTATTTACTTTGTACTTTAGCGATTTTCACATTTCTTTCTTCTC
This sequence comes from Litomosoides brasiliensis, assembly GCA_013365375.1. Lineage (NCBI taxonomy): Eukaryota > Metazoa > Nematoda > Chromadorea > Rhabditida > Onchocercidae > Litomosoides > Litomosoides brasiliensis. Next base: position 239,270 of record JABVXW010000018.1, on the reverse strand, counting down.
ATATGATATTTCTCACTTTTTGTTTGATCAGAAAAAAATTTAATATCATTTTTTTTACAAATAAAAATTCGCCATAACGATCGATTTCTTATATATTTCTTAAAATGTTTTTTTACTGAATTTTTCCTTATTTCGTAACTTTCCACTTAATTTATTTACTTTCTAATTTGCTACAATGAAGCGCTTTTTGTATTTAAAAATTTGGCTTTCCTCTTTCTGACTTTGTAAAACATATGACATCGCTACGACTTGTACTAAATTATCGTTGTTCGTTAATTCGTTATTTCTTGTCAAGCAATGATATAATCATTAAAATGGATCATAATAATTTGCAGATTGATTGAGAATCGTGAAAATCACCTGCGATTGCTTTTAATTTAGTATTTACAGTTAACCAGTGATCAATACAAAAAATGCCGCTGACGTATAGTGATTGCCCGAAAATATGCTGTTCCGTAATTATACCTGTAAATTTCTTTGTCTTTATTTTTTACCTGAATTTTATAATAAGCAAACGAATTTAGCCTTTTGCAGCATATATGTTTTCTCTTTTATTCTGCTACGTATCATTACGTGTCATTTTTACTGATTATTTATTTATGGCCTATTTTTTAATTAAAATTCTTCAGATTATTATACTTCCTACCCTGCCACCCAAAATTAAGACAGTACTGGTAATACGATGGGATCTTTTCTATATTCTTAGTTACTGTAAACACTTAACCGTGAGAATTTTATTTTGTGATAAAATATAGTAATAAATGTATGATTATTTCTAAGTACTGTATTTAGGTAAATCAGTAGCAAATACAGCATCCGTATTTACCCGAGAATTACATATCTGTAGAGTACTGAAATACTTGGGAAATTGAAATAAAATAAGAATGCACAGTGGAAAAAAATTATAAAACAACTTTATGAAATTTCACTATGAAGTTTTATTACAGTATCCATATAGAAAAATTAAAATCGTTATTTGATTATTGTCACTAATTATACTAATTTTTTTTAAACAAACTTTTTTATATTAAGGAATGCACGTTTTTCATCTGCTAATTAATGATTAAAAGTATCATTTATAAAATATTCAAGTTAATATTTTTTTTTAATTTTTCTGAACTGAATATTTTTTCAGCCTATTGGTGTATTTTTCGAAAAAGGTTGCGGTTCGGAACTGGCCATTAATATTCTGCTAACACTACTCGGTTACATACCTGGCTTGATACACGCGTGCTTCATCATCGTCAAGTATTAATCGTTGTTTAATTTTTAATTGATCATCCATTATTCCACTTTCTTTTTCTTTTCCTCACCATTTCCTATTCATTTATTGTTGTTTGTTATTATTATAATTCATTTCATACTGCTTCTCTCTCATTTTCCTTTCAATCTAAGTTTAACGACTCCAATTTAAATGAAAATCTTTTCCCTTTTCTTATTTCCAAGCAGACATCTCAATACATTATTATTTGAATTTGTAATTTAATTAAAAGAAAGTAATTTAAAATTACAGCTTTATTCTATTAATGCATACAAATGATAGAATATTGAATTTTTCATTTGAAAATTTCATTTCTAATGATTCAATGATTAGCAACTTAAGACGCTAATTATTGCTTCTATCAATTACTGTGTAAGTTGTAATTAACTATTTACCCGGATTTTGATTAGATTTTATTAAATTTAGATCATACAAATTTCTACCACTTTTTCTCCAAGCACTAATTAACTTATGATGATAGTTATTAGTTACTTATGGTAATAGATTAGTTATAAGCTACACACATCTCCGTTTCCAATGCTTTATTAATAACGGAATTGGTTGCGATCGAATGCTTTCATCTTTTTAATACTTTACCTGATCCGTCTCTTCTGCATTTTCAGCTTTATGAGTAACTTCTAGCGCATATTAGTTTGCATTTCCCACAGAGTGCTTTGAAGAACAAATTCAGTCTGTCATATTTACACCGTTTGATTCATTTATCTCTCCCCGTTGTGGGAAGCCAATGAGCTAATAGATTATTTGCAGCTATTAATTAATACCTTTCCATCCTTCCTCCTCAACTTCTTTGCTTTTCACCGTTTCCAATTGTAACAATTGACGGAATAAACAATTTTTTTTGACTTGTTGTTCACAACAACAATTTGTTTGTTTTACTTCGTAGAATAAAGTTGTGAAGAAAAATGGAATTGCTAAATGGCTTGGTAATTATTGCTTAGTAATATTATTTCACTGCGAGATTTTTGACTTATTTAAAACCGAGCACATCAAATATATAAACATTAAATGCTAAGAAATAATTTACAAGACAAATAGAAAGAAGAAATTGGAAAATAATTAGTCGAAGAACGATGATAGTATCATAACATCACCTGTCTAATGTAAAGTACTATCAACGATTAATTTTCGCAATGAAATTCGCTAAGAAGCTGGAACAATAAATATTAATTAAAATTAATTAAAATAATTAATTAAAATATTAAGTATAATAAGACGCGCATTTGACGATTTAATGATAGAGAAATTGGATGTTTCTCGAAGGAAAAAGTCGTCCCACAAAGGTAAGTAAATGAAGCATTCTAATTTAATCCATTTGAATTTCAAATAGAACAATTCAAATTCCTAACATTCCAGTCAATTTCAATTCCAAAGTATCCAGAATGAAGCTGCGTTGCTATAGGCAACTAGCTGGTTGTTGTTTCACAGCCTATGATGTTTCCTTTGACAACGAATAGTCTATTTTCATTTTCTCAATCGATTATGTAAATTTAGTCTAATAAAAAAGATCAAAAAGCATTTTCATCGAAATAATGTTGTATGCCATTCTCTCTCTCGCTCTCTTTCTCTCTCTCTATTTCCCTCCGTTTCATTTTAACGCTTTTTAATTCGTTTTTCAAGAGATGAAAATTTCAAACATTCTTGTTAAGTGTAATTGTAATAATTCACGCACTCAAATGATAGAAATAAAAAATAGCTAGGAATTGTTAGGAATTTTCGTGATTATACAATTTCCAATTATTTGTAAGAATTATTAATCGAGAAAACTTTACAATTAATCAATTAAGAATATTTATGATTAAAAATTGATTGAAAATTGCTCACGAACATTTATACTTAGGTTGGTTAGAGAATTTCATTGTTAATTAATTAAGAATATTCATAATTAAACAACTGACCATAAATACTCATAACTGAATTATAAAAAATTATTTTGAAAAAGACTTCAAGTCAAGTTATCAGGATTATTGTTAAATGAGTAATCGTGAATTATCATGATTGCTCATAATTAAATTGTCAATACTGTCATTTATTTCTCATCTTAAAAAAAATCCCACGTTTAAATAATTAAAAATTATGAGTCAAAATAGCCATCAATGCTATGCTAAGTACTAAATTTCAAATGAGTCAATAGAAGATCTACCCCATTAAAATTTAAATTTATTCACATTATCTATTTGAAATCAATGAAATTAATGAATTGAACTGTAGGAAGTAGAAAAGATGCCAAAAGGAAAGAGTCAAAATATATACATTTCAATGTTTCGATATTGTCCTTTGCACACTTAACGAATTATTTTATTTATTTTTACTTTTTATTTTCCACATCTCAAAGACTTCACGTGGGAAAAATTATTTAGCGATAACTGACTGTAAGTCACTCTTATCGATTATAATTTACTTTTGCCTCTTTACCCACTTCCTTCTTTATTACTTCTCACTAAAGTCAAATTTAATGTTAAATTTGGACTTTTCCCCAACCAATTGAATATGAAAATTGATAGGAATAATTGCCGTAATAAAATTTTGATAAATTTTAATCCATTCTTTCTCATTTTTTTCTATTTGAAAAAATTTATAAAGCAAATATATTTTTGCTAACATTTTTTCCTTGGTATTATTAATTATTTTTCTCACACTCTCGGCTTATTATGTCTCGTAAAAGTCTGTAATTACTTCATAATAATACATTATATTTAAGCATTAAGCGGTGAATATTGAAATTTGAGAAATAATTATTTGACTATTTTACATTCACTAATGATCGTTTCAAGACGTATTCTGCAATTTCTTCCATTCAGATATCAGAACTGATAGAGACAGTTAACAATTACGAGTTAATTGATAATCTCTTGAATTGAGTGAAAGAGAGGAGGAAGTGAGACCTACGATTTGTTGAAATTGCAAGGGGAAAGGAAGAATGGGAAAATTTTTAAATATAGAAAATCGTTATAAGGGAGGAGTGGAGGAGAGGGAATTGAAGTTTTGCAAAGCAAAGCAGATTTTTATTTTAGTAATATTACAATTTACCGCTCTTTTTACACTATTAAGACAGTAGTAATTTAATTGCCCGAAGACGCCTTATCACTTATCGTCTTATCACTTATCAAGTTTGTGTTAGAATTTTAAAAATCACTAACAATATTGACAGTATTTCCTAATGCTATAATAAGTGGTAATTGTTGTGAGATGCTTTAGGCATCAAACTAGCAGGGAAGATGTTGGATACTTTCAAAAATGTCAAAGAATCTGAAAATCAGTAAATCTCGAGCGTTCAAACTAATAGAACTGCCAAATGCATGGAGATAGCTGCGGTAAAAAACATGAAGGCCGACCTTCGAAATCAGCTGACAGTACCAATAACGTTCAAAGATCTCGGGATGAAAATGAAACCACAAGGTACACGGAAAAATTACGTCAGCCGACAAATCATTCAATGTAATTACTGTCTTTAATTGCTGACGTATATTATCTTTGAAATTAGTTTTACATGAAATTATTTTTATTTGGTTCAATTTTCCTAATTGAGAAACCATACTTCTTCTGTTACACAATTCAGAGAAGTTTTAATTACAATAATTAATAAACTGTTATCAGTAAATTATAGTACCTTAACAGACGCTTTCGTTAGCCCAACTATTGTCAACTAATTTAATAATTTCTTAATTTTATAATTTGCGAAAATATTTTCTTTCCTTTAAGAAAAAGAATACTATTAGCTATGAAAATGATAACTTTTTTAAGCGAATGTTACTAAATTCATATTGGAAATAAAATTTTTTAAATTTTTGCAGTGTTTCATTTCCATTTTCATCGCTCGGTTACGCTGAAACAGTTGCGCAAAATTTCACGATTGATACATCGCGTGCTAAGACAAACAAGCACGTCGTCTCAATTTGTGCTGCAAAATTGGGTATGCATGAGGTTAGCGAAGAAATGAAATTTATTTTCTTTTCCTTCAAATTTCGTAGAAGTTAATTGTTTAATGCAAGAAGTTTTTTAAAAGAAAATTTAATTATTATTAATTTCATGAGAATGTTCGGTTAAAATTTTTTAAATTATAATTATGTTCAATGAATAAAGAATTTCAGTATCCAGATGGACGAGAAGATGGTGGAATATGTGATATCTATTGGCATAATAATATGCAACACGATATCAAATCAATCATCAAAAATCCCCAATCTAAAATTAATAAATTTCCAGGTTACGTTGATTAAGTTATTCAGTTTAAAATTTTCAATCACAGTTAACTGTGCAATTAGTTATTATATTACAAAAATGATTTTATAAATCTTAAATATTTCACTGTAAATTAAGTTTTTTTTCAGAAAATTTTTTTGTTGTGTAATTTTCTTTTTACAGGAATGTCGGATTTATCGCGAAAGATTTCACTGACACGTGCAATTACTTCGATGCGTCGACTGTTTCCGGATGAATATGCATTTTATCCTTCAAGTTGGTTTATTCCGGCACAACTTGATGCATTCATCAAGTACTGCGACAGATGCGAAAAACCTAAGGGCAATTCGACATTATCCCAGAACAGCAACTGGTATATTGTCAAGCCAGATGATGGTAGATGAACAATTTTCGATTCATTCAAATTTGATTTTTTTCAAAATCTTTTGTCTTCTACAACAAAGCTGCGTGAATTTCTTTACGTGTTATCCAAATCATGTTCAAATGTTAAGCGTGCGTTGACGTATAAACTTATTACACCACACGATGAATGTATTGCATTGCAGGAGCTCATGGAACAGGGATTTATCTGATCCAAAAACCAGAGGAAATAAGGAAACCGGAAGCGTGTCAGCTAATTCAGAAGTATATTGCAGATCCTTATCTATTGAAAGACAATCTGAAATTTGATTTTCGCGTGTACGCTGTCATTAAAAGTATCAATCCGTTGTCAATTTACGTTGCTCGTGAAGGTTTCAATTATAAATGCTTTCGCCGTCATATTTCTACAAAGTGTGCTTCGATAAAATTTCTTAACAAAGAACATTTCTGAAATTGGCGTCATTAATATTTCCATCACTGTGGCAGCTCTTTGGTGTTAAAGTTTTAAAACTAAATTAGGGAAGATAAATCGAAAGGCCGAATTTTCCATTAGCATATTCATTGTCGAATTAAAGGAAAAACAAAATAGGTAACATGAAAGTAATTATTTTGAAGTGCTTGGTATTTTCAATACTTTTGAAATCAATTCATTTTGGCCTAATTATTTGTTTCATTCTATTGCTATTATCACATTGTGTTTTTTCAATTGCTTCATTAATTACTTAAGTTGTAGAACAATTTGAAATTTCAAAATACGCGAATAAAGCTGTGCTAAAATTGTTTTCAATTAAATTTCATTCTGACTATTTTTAAATAAAAAGATAGGTTAAAGTTGATTTCACGGTAATTTTTAAAATTTTTCCTAATTTTGTTTGATTGGATGAATCATTCAGGTATGGCACGATTTTGTACGGAACAATATGCCACACCAAGTTCATCAAATTTTGACAATTTATACGCTCATTTGACAAATTATTCATTGAATAAAGAGAACAATGCTTACATCCACAGCTTATCCTTACGTGATCAAATCAAAGGTTATCTTATGTTTGTGCTTATCAATTTAGAGACGTTGCAGTTACCTTGCCACTTCTGAGACATTCTTTTCCATACTTACAAACAGTAAAATTTTAGTTTTGCTGTTAAATTAATTTGAAATTAAATTTTTGCAATGACGTAGTTTGAATTTTAGCACGTAACTTTCAGTAAATTTTAAATAGATAGGTATCTTATAATCTTTAAATCAAAATTTTTGTGACATTTATTTTAGGAAGTAAACGATTGCTTTCCACCGTTTTCCATCAAATGGAAGAGCGAGGTGTTAAAAAGCAACAGCTATGGCATGATATTAAAATGATAATTGTTAAGACGATAATTGCAATGCTACCTGAAATTATTCTCAACTACGAGCATTATTTCTATGATACAACGGGTCTACAATGCTTTCAGGTGGACGATTTATGATTTAACTGTTTCACTGATTGAAACTAATTTAATTCGATTCCTTCTTAACATAATATGGAATGCACTGTTAGTGAATTTATTCAAATTAATAACTGAATTTAACAATCTTTTAAATACTTTTAATTATTGAGTGAGTAATATAAAATTAATGCAACGAAATACGTATAGATCAACATTCTATGGCGTGAACAAATATTGCCTTCAGATCATAGGCTTTGATATATTGATTACGAAAAATTTGTTGCCAGTGTTGCTTGAAGTAAATTCATCTCCAAGTTTAACGATCGAACATGACATTTTCTATCCATTTAATGATAATAAAGAAAACATCGAACCGTTGAGGGTACGCTCTATTGTAGATGAAGTGAGTATTACTTCGTTAATTCGTAAATTATTTTTTTTTTGTAATTTTAACTTTTACAAACTACAAGTTACGATGAAATTATGAAATTAATCATTGAAATTGTTAAGCATAAGTGACACGAAAAAGTTTCCTATAATAAATGATAATATTTGGAAAAATATTCCGTTATGAATTTCTGATACTATGGATTTGCTATCAGTACCTAAAATTATGAATACTTTCATCAGTCACAGTACAACTGTTAGTAGCTGAAGTCGTCCTAACAAATTTTTAATAATTATTGAAATGATGATATTTTTGTTAGTGATATGAACAATGATAATTTTGATAATAAAATTATGAGGATATCAAGTGAAAATCATTTGAGCTACTTAATTATTTTCTGCGATAAAGTCCAGAAGTGCTAGCTGCCAAGCCATATGTCCGATCGTTGTTCCGAAATGGTTTTAGTGTGAATACTTAATTGTCATTATTACAGGTTATTAAAATTCCATTGGTAAGAGACACAATTCTTTTAGTTCTCAATTTAATTGATGATGCTTATCCGACTCAGTCGCAAACGTTAGTATCTCATTAATGATTATTTTGATGCAAATAATTGAAATTTTAAGTCTTACTTTCAGTTTCCTTTCAGTAAAGGACTGAGTGTTCATATTAACCTTTCCACAATTTTTTTCAATTTTTCGAAATTTTTTTGAAAATTACAGTTCAGAAAAAAATTTTTAGTTTTAGTAATTTAAAACATACGAATAATAACTCTTCTCGGAAAGCTATGGATGATATGGGAGAACTTGGAACAAAGCGAAGATGTCATCTGACTGAGGTACAAAACGACCAATTTTTTTAGCAAAAAAAATATTTTCGTTATTTGTTGACATAATTCTCATTCACTGATACTTGAAAAATTTTCAAATTTATTTCTGTTTAGATTTTTCCATGCCGCTACGGTCAGAGCAGTGGACATTTGCTATTTTTAGACAAAGCTGTTTACCTATTTATGCAATTTGTAAATTTGAAACAGACAACAGTTCTCATAATTTCTGGCGCTCGGATTTTTTTAAAGTTCGTTTTTGATTCATCATTAATTTATTTAAAATTAATTTGTAATTTTATCAAAGCGCTGATATCCCGTTAAGAATTGCTATGAATATAATTTAAGAAGGGAAAGTTGATGAATTCCAAAAAAAGAATTGGTCCCAAGATAAGGACTAAATCAATACATCCTACTGTTTTGATTTAGCGGTGAGCAGTAGCAGAAAGACTTCCACAATTCTTTATATGCAAATTTTCTTTTTTCTATTCTTTTATAGAAAATGCAATTTGCTAGATGTAATAACAATGGAGGAGATGGAAATAAAATTTATGGAAATTCACAAATATTTTACAGTAAACGAATATATTCCATACGTTTCCGGTTTGTTTCCGAAATCCTGAATTGAGCAAAGAAATTAGCAATAGAAGATTATCTCTAATAAACATTATATCGATTAGTGAGACTATTTAATTCAAAATGTCATTGATCCAACAGATCAATTTATGATTAAATGATAAATATTCAGTTCAAATTATCCAATCATATCGGGTATATATGAATGGTTAATTCAAATGGTTGCTTAAAGTTTGTCGCTCGGAAACCTAGATATTTTTGATTGTCAAGATTGAATTGATAGTGATTAGTAGTGGGGTGCATGTGATAGAAATAACATGCGATCAATGAATTATTGTTTTTATGATCAAACGAAAACAATTTAGGTTTATCATTTCATGGCTTTCTCTACCTTCTCTATTACATTGCTCAGTTGAAATTCCCATTTTCTGTCTACTTACTGGAACAGATGCAACATTTGCTTGCACACTGTGATTCATCTCTCAGAGGCAATGGCGTGAGATCGGCACGATTGAGACGTATGCAAATTAATCACGAAAACTGTCGAAAGTATAATTTTCCATTTTTTGAATATAAGCACAAAATCCAGTTGATCACAACTTCCGGAAACAAATTTTTTCGATCTTAAATTATCAATTTTCTCATGTTCATACGCACACAAATTTAAAACCAGATTACAAGTTTACAGCGTTGAAATTTACTTGCTTCCATCACGAATATACACGAAACGAACAAGTCGGCCTCAGACACGCTTGAAACCAAATGAGTCGATAAAACTTCAACCACGATGCGGGCGATCGCTTCCACGTATGTTAAATGGAATGATTCCAAAAGAAGTTTCAGTAAATTTTCTTGCAAGTCAAAGCATTAGGAAAAAAGATGAATTGGTATTACCAAGGATACAACCTTTCCGCTTTTAAATAACCATTATTGCTGTTATGTCATTTCTGTTTGTAATTGGAATCACCAGTCTAAATACTTTTAAAGAATAATGGAATAAATAAGATTTAAATTTAAATCTGGAAGACCCAACCGAACAGGAGTATTCTCCCATATTACATCAAGCACTGAAGTGCTGGCTGGATCGGCAGACCAAAAAATGGAAAATTGGCCTCACAACCTACTAGAGACGAGAGTTGTTCTTATGTTATTGTAATTAATCTGATAAAAAAATTGCAAGGTAAACAAACCTCTAATCTCTTCCTTAGGAAGAGTAACACGCTTGTTAAATGCTGTCAAAGAGCAAATTTATTTGAAAACTTCATTCCTATAAAATCTTACAATCCTATTGTTGTAAAAAGGAAAAAACAATAGAAAATTCTGCCTGAAGACATCTGCCTGAAGCTGAAAGCCTGAAAATGAGTAATAATTTGTTTGCAGAGATCAGTATAAGTGAAATTACAATTTAAAAGGACCTCTTAAAGCCTTTTGAGGACTTCTTATCTCATAAAAACTTCAAATTACATAAGCAACAACAGCCTTTCTGAGAAAGAACAACAAATGAGACCATAAAGACAGAGCACATGGCACATGAACACGTTGAAAATTAATTACCCGCATAAATATGTTTTCTTTAGTGCGGAATAAGCAAAAGCTAGTGTATGCTTGGTAAAAAAGTAATTGAAAAATGAATATAGAAGTAGAGCATTATTGCCACACTCAATGCACCAGTAAAAAACTAAAATGGAATTAAATGATTTAAAAACAGTAGGAAACCTTTCTATAAAAACTTTGGACGTGAGTCACAAATGAAAATCATGAACTATGAGATCATTTTAATTTGTGAGAACAGAACTATTATTTTCCATCACCATAGTGTTGTTTGCCTGTTTATATTTTACGAATCAATAACCATTTGCTGGTTGCGCATAGTATCAAGAAATGCTGCAACATTCCAACTCTGAAATAAAAATTATTACTGCTGAATCGTAATTTTATTTGAAAATTGAAAAGATTCCAAATTCAACTGTTGTTCTTTAATTTTCAATGACGTTAGGTTTTCTACACAGAAAATGTTGAATTTCAACGGCGCAGGTGGGTTTTCTATACAAAAAATGTTGAACAGAATCTCAAAATCTTCAGTTTCTTTGGCTTGTTCTCAGGATATACTAATATCTCCATTTTCTTCCTCACGCTCACTCCTTTGCATCAAAACATCTTAAGCGCTAGTATAAACAAGAGCCCCATAAGCATAAAAGAACCACAATCAAATGAAATGCAAGTGTATCACATTTAAGTTGACCAAATGATGGCCAATATTTCACCAATTCCTAATAAATATGCAGCAATACCTAAGAGTGTCTTATATAGCAAATATTTCCTATTTGTCTCAAAATAATATCAAGCGCATATGGAATAAAATTATCCGGAAACATCTCAACATCACTTCAAGTAAGAATTTCACTGTAGAAGTATATCTGACCTTATTTTTTTTATCGTATTTAAATGTCGGATAAATTCTTCCTTTAAGAAACTCAGAACATGAGATAGTGAATTAATTGTAAAGAAAATGTCATATGATCTAGGCCAATCAAACTAAAGAGATAGAAAAACCTTTCGTCTTTATCTCTGTAGTCTGATTCTCCCTGTACTGAAAGCACTTTTATCGAAAAAAGGTGGAATACGTGAGGAAAATTATTGAAATAGTTTGTAATTGTAAGATCCAAACTTACTTTAGGCTTGGCAAGCTTTCCGCCACTGTAAATGCAATGAATTTTCGTTTTTTGATTAAATTTAAGATCAGGCACTAGTTTAGGAGTAAGTCTGAAAAATTTACAATCATAATGAATGTAGGAAATTTATTCACCAAAACTGATACTGCGCTAGCAATGGATACAGTGACATGCAATGCATATGTGTTTCAAACATCCCTTTTCTTAACTGCATCAAATTTGTTATTAGATAAGATGATATTTTTCCAACCTACACTTTAAGAAACTTACATAAAATATTGCGTTTTCCTTAATTCGTTATCTTTGGAGAGCATGTCTACAATCATATTGAATACAATCCTCTCATTCTTTGCATCCATTCCTGAAATAAAAAAAGCAGCGATTATTACTAGCACTTAATTTGCAATATCTAACACTACCAATGTATTCATTATATCCCATTTTACTATTAACCTACTGTTTTATTCTCTAACTGAATATTACATATCACAAAATCCCATACTAAGATCTCATGAGACGAACAATATGGAGAGATTTCGAACCATATATCAGGCAATATATCCCCGAAACTCCATTTCAGCAAGCTAAAGATGTTCGATGAGTCTAACTTATCGAGTCAAACAAATGAACAAATGATTTTGGGAGTAAAACACGAGTTATAGTCCAGGTATCGGATAACTACACTTTGAATTTAAGGAGATTTAATCACTGCGAAACATTTGAAAATTTATTTAGCCACAACATTCCGCTCCATTCAAATCATAATCAATTTGTCACTTAATATAAAAACATGAGCAAACTCGATACCTTGATTGATTTCGTCAACACAACGAAAAGGTACTACAGTTAGCTTCTGCAATGCCAATATATATAGCATTGTGATCACACTACGTTCACCGCCCGACTGCGTCTATAATGTAAAATTGTCGAAAATGACAAGTATATATAATTAAGCCATCCATTATTTTAAAAACCTAATTTTCATGATAAAGAAGAGGAATCAAAAACACAGTGGCAAATAAACACGGTTAAAGAGTTAAGAAGTTGAAGTATGCATAAGCTCACCTGGTGTGTTAATTCACGAAGCCTTTCACCTTCCCGAAATTTAGCTGTTACTATGATGCCATACTTTAGAATATCAAGCTGCAAGTTTACGTTGGAAAATATACTGTTAAAATAAGAAATACCATTAAAAGATGAGAGATGAATGAAAAAATTAAGTGTTCAGTGATACAAATAGTTTGTCAAAAACAGGGCAATGAAAGGGTTTCAATTACATATACATGACAAAATTCATTGATATAAATCGCGTAAAAATTGCAGATTTCGAAAAACGTTTCGTAACTAAAAGCTCAAAATGTCACCTTATCATCGGGTTTCTGAAGATGAACTTCTCCAGAGCATCCCATGTTTTCAAAAAAGGAGCTGAAGTATTGATTCAATTCTTCAATAACGCTCTCCAGTTGAAGCAGCCACTGTTCCAACAAGTGATTGACTTTATTTTCCCATTCGTCTACCTTAAATAATAAAAATCAAAGGCTATGAAGTAATTTCTTATCATTACGACTTCTACTCTATTTCACTGTAATTGTACTTCTGAAACAGTAAAACACTTCCTCATTCATTTTTTTGGTTTGATATACATATTTTTTGAAATATAATTCCATTTACGTTATTTGTCCCGAAATGTCTACTTCATTTAAGTTTAGCCTGCCCAAATAAAATAATTAAGAAAGCTAAACGTCCAGAAAAAAAAACCAGGCAGATCACATACGTGTTTCTTTCTAGCGGCCATTTCTTTAATGAGAGCTTCTCTCTTCTCTGTCAGTTTTTCGAAACGTTCAATATCCTAAAATGTGACATAGCACAGATAAATAAATAGAAGATTTTTTCTCTTAAAAATGTAATGCTTCCCGTTCATTCCTTTTTAAGCAAAAAGTTGCGATTTTTATTCGAAAGATTGCTTGAATACAAAGCTAAAAAGTGGTCACCGAAACTAACTTTTTTTTCTCCTTCACTGTGTAACGCATCCAGTTTTCCCTGCTCGCGTGCCATTTCAACTTGTATCTCTTCCTTAGTGTCCGGGATTGCATGGAACTCAAAGCCCTAAAAACTTGAAACGCATAACAAACTCGTAAACAAAGAAATAAAATCAAGTGAAGCAAATAGTGAGAACTTTCTCACGAAAATAATTTATAGTCCCATTTAGCACGAAAACAAAATATGCATATTTTGTCCACATGTTCGACAACACCAATTTTCCTGATAATTTCCACGAAATTTGACTAATTTTGAGCAACAATATATGTTACAATTACTGCATTGAAATATACCAGTTAGCATTTTCCTCTCACCAAATAACAGCGTAAAACCTAATTATACATGTACTAACTTTAGCAACAAACCGTTTTTAAAATTTCTAATGCTACAGCTGCTTCGCATGTAGATGAATCTTCAACACCGACTGATTCAAACAATAGCCGCTTGTTTTCTTGTACCTTTTGCATTGCCAATTTAACAGTTACTTCAGTATGTCTGATTGCATCCTCAAAGAAACATCAAAAAGTAATTTCTGAAAGATATGTCGTAGAATTTTTTAAGAACACACGGAACAGGAATGCAGACAATTTTGAAGCGTAAGATTCAATAAAATACCGATTTAGATTCATATTCCTCCTCGAACTGGTTCAATCGTTTTTGCAATGTATCCAAGCCTTTCAACACCTTTTTCGCACTTAATGTTGCAAATAGTGCATTCTGGATGTGTAATTTTCTCTTTTCCTGAACACAATCAGTTCAGAAAGATTAAGCAAAAGCTAATGATATCCCTCATTCAAACACACTCTTAAAGAGGCTTGGAAGAAATGCTTTAAAATTAACAAGAATCAAGTGACAAACGCTTATCGTGTGAGAGGCATAAAATTGAAAAGCTCCAAATCTACATTCACGGAAAAAATTCTAGAAAAAGCACCAGAAGGGTAAAAGTGCTATAAAAAAAGCGAAACGAACTATCGGCTGTACTTTTCTTCCAGACAGCGGTAGTGTGGAATATTTTCAAATGTTTTATTAAAATTAAAAAAACAATACCATCAATTTTGCAATTTTTTCGACCCGTTCGAACGACTTTACGATGATTTCATTTTTTGCTCTTTGGAACTTCTGAACAGCCAAATTCAAATTAGGTTTATCATTTTCAGCTGCTTGCACCCTGCAATGCAAGCGTAGTCACTGCACAGTCAGAAAATAAAAACGCATGTTCCCAAAAAAATTCTACCGCAAAATGGAATAGAACCTTGCAGCTTTCGAACGTAGCTGATTTAAAATGATGTTTCGCGCATCTTTCTTTTTGATAAATGCATCCTGAAAAATAAAATGCAAATTGGAGAATGGAAGTTTAAATGCATAACATAGAATGGTCCAATATACAATAAGAACTAATATCTTACTTAAAATGTTACCACTCTAAGAATTTTTACTTCCGAGAACCTGATTTACAAAATCGTACCATCTTTCTACGGCATCTTTCTCGTCCTTGAGCGATGCTTCTTTCCGTTTGTCCAGTACGCTCATGAGCCAATCGCAGCTAAAGAAAATCACAGAAAGCTCTAGAATCTCTTAACTGAACATCACTAGTACTACTACTACTACCATAATATCATACCATTCCGAAACATCGATATCAAACGTGCTACTACAATGCCACCAAGGAAATAAAATATCGCCAAGGAGTAACCTCATTTGCGAGCTCCTTAAGCTTTGCTAATTGTTTTTCCAACTCACTGAGGCTTTGTGCATTATTTTTAGGTGAAGAAGCGTGAACAACAAGAAGTCGCAAGGAAGTGCGCAATGCTTCCGTTCGGACGGACAAATTACCGCCGTAGCGAGATACAGAGATTCGTACCTAAAAATATCACATATATGAATCGTCTTTTCACATTGGACAACGTGATTGTGACATTTGAATATAGTAGCACAGTAGTTTTCAAAAAAGTTACATGATGCAAGATGTCGAACTACTTTTAATTGCTTTAATAGTAGTTCGGATTAAAGAAAAATATTATAAGAATTACCCGAAGTGAATTCGTTAGAAACAAACGATGAGAATCTTTGAGTGCTTCGCAAACTTCACCCAGACGGTTTTCTGTCGCTTGGGTGCCAATGGGGATTTTATATAACTAAAAAAAGGGATTGGAATTAATAGAATGAATTTATGGAACCCATTATTTTCAACAAAAATGATTTTACTTAAACTGTGAACAAGCATCAAGATACGCAACGCATGTGTTTAAAATGTAAAGAGTCACACAATGACACATGAAAACAGATTAAATCAAATTTCAAATAGTAGGATCATTTTTTAAAATTTTCTTGCTAACTCAAGGTTTAATAATCACCGATGCAACACTGTTCAAATATGCTTTCACGGGATCGGGTGCAGAATACAGACTTGATGCCATACAAGTGAATCCCAAGGAATGCAAATGTGCCGGTATCGCGTCCTGCTTTTGAAAATACGCTATCTAGAATTTCGGTACATTTTTAAACTAATTTTTTAAAATCATTCGTAAACAACAAACTTTTGTTCCATTTCCAAAACATTTTTGAACAGAATAAAAAAATAAAAAATATTTTTTCACTCAATTGCGCGATACTTTAATTAAAATAGTAAAGAAATTCAACCGATCTAAGTTACAATACTGTCGGATTAACAAGTTGTAGATTCATTGACAAAAACGAAAAAAAAACCGTACAGAAAATGAAAGCAGAAAAATTACCACAATTACGGTAACATGTTGTGCTGAGATTGCTTAAAAAGCAAGAAGTAAACTATTAACCTCGTCATCGTTCATGATACATGAATTAATTTTCCACGGATGCCGTTTATCCGTCAACAATAATTCATCTTCTTTGCAATGAAATATAAACATTAATAAATCACGACGTGCAATGATATTTTCTAAATAAACTGCGGCGTCATCATTGACCGAAGACATCTGGAAATGGATAGTATCTCAAAAATTAAAAATAAGCAAATATCTCACATGTGGCAACACAAAAATTTGCAAAATATTCTATTTATAAGAGAAGATAAATCTATTACAACTGGTTTTCATGAGCTACTAAGATATGGCACTATCATTGATTTCCTTTGTGTTCTCCCGTTCTAATTATATCCCACTTATAATGTCGAAATTAACCGATTCCAATCTTCTATTAGATGAAATAGGACACTAGCATATTCCCAATGACATATTCCAAAGCAGCCCAAAGGGAAGCCAAATTATTTTGATTGAGATTGCTATTAAATGAATAACCGTCATAATAAGTACCTTTCCAGTGGAATAAACAAACTGATCAGTAAATCATAACTACTGTGCTTCTTTGATAAATCATACTCTAAAAAATTCACTATGCACTCACAAATAATAAAGGCACAAAAACTGGATGCCGAAACTTCTCTTTCTGCGACTCATACCACTGCCATGCCTCCTCACATTTCATCTCCCTACCAATTCCTTTCAAAACAACAAATTTCCTTCGAAATGACTGCTGATCAGCATCAATCGCTTCCGTAACACCTAAAACAAAAAGCCCAATGAAATGTTAAAAGCCATAATGACATAAGTATGAATACGCACAATTTGTTCCACATAATTTCGTCTAAAACCTGAACGAACTGTAAATATAAACCTCGTATTTTAGAATCGACTTCACCAATTTTTTTGTTTAATATTGATTTTTGTTTATCTAGTTCTTCCTCTTTTGCATTCCACTCCAAATATTCTTTTTTGATTGTTAAATTCTCGTTCTGTAGTAAAAGTAATTGTTAATTTCAGTATTAGCTTCCTCAGAAAAAAGGAATTAAAAATAAAAATTTCAACAAATCACTCCACAAAAAAAACCGTGAGCGACATTATGTAAAGGAAATCGCGACCTTAGTGCCATACTTTTTTTGGATACTATCATCCTCATTACTGATAACCTTATCTGACCTCTGAATTTAGTTTAAAACACAAATAAACTGAAAGACGACACAATACAGTACCTCCATAGACGTAAATTCTCGCTCTGCAACAGCAAGTTTCTCTTCCAAAAGATTATGTTCCGTTCGTGCCGCGCTTAATCTTTCCTCCCATTCATCGTATTCTTTTTTAGCACGTTCATAATCTTTTTTTGCACTCAATATCTATAATTTAATATCATAAAGAAGGAAAAAATGTGCTTTCACATAATCCATGTACGATGGTATGACATTCTCTACATATGTTTTACAGCAAGTCTAATAATTATTGGATTTTATCTACTGAGTGAACAGTTAGAACAATATAAAAAAAGAATTTCTGACTAATCATGTCAACGACTTTTATCTACTACCAGAAAAGAATTCAGAATTACTTACCAATTCGTCCACTGATTCAGCTGCAAGCAGTTCTTCCGTTTCGTTTTGTACTAAAAACAATCCACCCATCTAAAATATTTGATTAAACTTTTTCATGTATATAATGAATCTCATTATCACCAGAATAATATATACAATTTGAAAGAATTCATTTCTCAAAAGCTCCACGTTCTGAGGGATTAACAAAAAAATTACGACAGAAACAATGCATAAAGAAATTTCATTATTACGAAATTTTTTTCATTATACACATAAATTTTTTATTTTTATCTAACTAATTTATTGATATCGTTTATTATTTTTTAACATAATTCAAAAGCAAATTAGAGAATAAACGAAGAAAGAACTAACGGCATCCTTTTCTTCGCGTTTATGCTTTTCACTGACAACTATTTGCTGTTGCAAGAGACTTCTGATAGGCAACATCGCTTCCTTCGTCTATTATAAATTCCGGGGAAGTATAATATTGATTTGTTGTAATAAATAAGAAAACTATTAACTGACCTTTATAATCCTAGGAACAACTTATAATTCCGTACCAATTAACATCAAGGAACTAAGTACCTTAATTACGGACCTTCAATGAATGTATAAACTTAAGTCTGAAAGCAATGAGGGACAAATAGAATCTCCACGGTACTGTAATGTAGAAGTTATTCTCAGCACAATCATCGACAGAAATATTCTAGTTACACTAAAGCAGCTGATTTAGTAGAAGGCAAACACATTTATAATAATAAAATTAGTGAAAGGATATGATTCAGTGGGAGATTAAACACCCGCTCCAGAATTGATAGATAAAGATTTTCAAATTTCAAAGTTCACCTCCTCAAGTTCCGCCTCTTTCATCTGTTTATAGTGAATTCTTTCATGAGCGATCACTTCTGCCTCCAAATATTCCTGAAAATTATTTGCAAATGATATCAATATTAATAAATTAGAGAAATATTCCGTTCCAGGCACAATAGAGAAAGATTCAGAACCGCTTACAATATTAAAGTAAATGGACAAATTCCCTCGCGAGATATAAAGTACACTTATACAATGATATATGTAATGAAAAGAAAACCAATGTACCAATTAGACACTCTATTTTCGAAAAAACAAAAAATAAGTGTTGACAAACGATATAAAGTTCTTTGCACTGGAGAAGTCGAATACGTTCCCGCATTGTTTCACGTCGTCGATAATTTTCAATTAGAGGGACCAAAGTTTTCAATTCACTTTGCACGGAGTTTAAACGCTCTTCCAAGCTTCAAAATTCAAAGATATTTATGTGCAAAAATAAACAGATATCTACAGAACCAAATGAAAAAATTTTTTTTAAAAAAAAAGAGAAGTGGTTAACATACTATTTTGTATGTGAAAAAGGTGAATGTCTAAATAGAATATGATAAATGCTTTTGTGTAAATCGACCAGATTTTCCCCAACAGCCTAAATATAATGTTAGATTTAATAAATTATAATTAGGAAGTCACGAAAATGTTAATTTAAAAAGAAAACTGTGCAGAAACTTTCAACCGTAACTTTTTCCGTATTTTTAAGTAGACCATATGATTTTTGTTCCGCAAAACTCTTCACTTTATCTTGTGCGAGAAAAGTGCATGGATTGTCAATCTGAAATTTGTGATAAAAATATAATTTTAAGCTATTTCTGACAAAATGAAAAAATTTCAACTTCAACAAACACCATTTAGGTCAAAGAATTAGTACTTCACCTGGATGTTATAGCTTTCAACAACATCACGCAATTTTGTTTGTGTCACTTTCTCACCATCAACAAAATAATCAGAACAGCCTGATCGATGCAAAACAATTGATAATGTTCGATCCTTTCTAAGCTTTGAATCACGACTAAAATCGTTTTAATCCAATCTTATGAAAACACCTTTTACAAAAAATTTACATTTTTCATTTTTCGAATGTTCGTTCAAAAGCCAACAATTCCTAACTTCCTTACAAGTTCCAATGATCTTGTGATAAGCAGAAATACTTACATGAAAACTTCGACGGATCCTTTCTCCAAACCATGCTTGATATAATCAGCTAACAGTTCGGAACGTCCTAATAACCGCGGAGTACCACCCACTGCCAGACATAAACCACACATAATTGTGCTTTTACCTTAAAAAAATAAAATGCAATATGACAAATTCATGAAATGATCAACGTAAGTTCAGTATTCACTACTTCAGCTTACTTCATCTAAGACTTGAAACTTGGAAAATAACCTGTTCCATTTGGTCCAACAATAACATTCAGATTTGGACCGGGAAATATTTCCATATAATCGTAAGTTCTGAAATTAGTGATTGAAATGAAATATTTAGGAACTGTGTAAGCTTTTTCGCAGCTTATACTGCTTTCAAATAGTGAAGCAAATTAAAAACAATAAACTTTATAAATAATATAGTTGTTAATTCAATACATATTGAAAGCGAAACAACAGACTAGTGTACATAAAATATTTTTAAAAAAAAAATAAAATGCACTGCTTTATCAAGTTTCTTTAAGGTCAGAGCAGTACGATATAGAGAAATGATTTGCTTAACCTTTTTTATGAACTTTGCTCAGTCTTTTCCCCTCTTTCTTCCTCTGGTCTTCTTTCAGTAATTTTTTTCGCCTTTCCACAGTTAGAAAAGTACCTTACTAATTTTATGATCCTTGACTGGGACAGAACTAAGCTTCCAAGATAAACAAAACATCCAATAAGACACCCAATACAAATATCTAATAAGCCACGAAAATAATATGTTCAACTCAGTTTGTCATTATATCTACTTATGTTGTTGACATGTTTATCTACGTGATTTGTAAACGTGTAGTTCTTGTTCATTTTCCACGCATATTTTTGGTGATTCCGCTACTTCTACATATTGATCTACGTATGTTCCTTATTCTAATAATCGGAAACTTACAAGAAATTCTTGAAAATAATTTTTGTAATCGATCCATTAGGAAAATGTTCAGCAGCATCTATGACAGTTTCGCATTGATTATTTGCATTCATTGTACCTGGAAGCACATAAGTCTTTTGGAGATATAACGAAACAAACGAAACAAGCTTTTCAAATATTTTCATATTTAATGTGCTTTCCCTATTGCATCAACAATTGTAAGGGCTCATTGACTTTAATCATAAGCATCAGCCAATTACAGTCACTCGCCAATACACTCACGCTCTTTAATTCAAACTGATTTTAAATTCTCTGAATCGAGTTCATTTCCATCTCATTTTAGATGACACTATGATGATCATTACCACATTAAATAAGGAATCCGAGACAGATTATAATAAGGTTACGGATATTAATTTCCCCGTAATAAAGTACTGACTATAATGCGCTAGCTAATACTCCTCAAATTAAACTTTGAATTTCACTATTACGTAAAAGCAACATAAAAGGAAATTAAGATTAAGAGGAAGTAAAGATTAATAAGAAAACAAGAAGTATTTTGTTGACGTAAATAGAAAGAAGTTCAAAAACACTCCGTGGATAGCAACAAACTTTCCAAAGAACCTACTCACTCAACTTTCTGCCTATTTCCATTTTCTGTTTTTATCACTTTTGTGAGTCTGCCATGTGCATTGCACCTAACACCGTTATCCTCCCCATTTACGCTTGGAAGAACCATCAATTCTCACCTCTATGCTTAATTTCAATTCCCCGCTCCTTACATTCAACTTCGTTCGAAATTTCAAATCCGAGCTCGCTGTCCAAGTCGCCCACAGACATTAGTTGCATAGGTTCATGCACTATTCGCGATTTTATTTAAATCTTATGAAAACAGTAATCTTCAGTGTGATACAATAGTGAAGAAGCGGAGGAGATGGGGCGCAAAGGTAAATGTGGAGCGGTGAGTGATGTAGGGGTGTCATTATTCATCAGATACTTGTGAGTGCGTCTTTTATATTTCATTAAATTATTTTTCATTTCAGAAATGATTCACATTTCAATTCCAACGACGCAAACGTTGGTTGAAACAGATGGGAGCCGTACGTATGATGTGGGTTGTTTATTTTCCTTAGAAATAAGCTACCAATTATTAGTACTTTGGAATAATTTTACTGAACACTTAAACTCTTTTTTAACACTCGAGTTTCTTCTTTTATTAACATTATGTGGATTTTTTTCTATTAGTTATTTTGTTAATTGCCAATGTAGTAGTTACTATTATTGGGTATAATTGTTACAGTGAATGTAATTGATAGGAATGGATGCATTTATTTCTAGGCATTTGACATACATATCAATGGAGCTTATCATGCAAGCATACGATACTCTCATTTATTGAAGCTTCATGAGAAGTTACGTAGCCATTTCGGACCGAAATTGAAAACACCTGATTTTCCATCTAAAAAGTTGTTCCGAATATTGGATCAAAGAACGCTAGAAGAACGCAGACTAGCACTGGCACGTTATTTTCAAACAAGTTAGTTTTTTTTCTTCCAATGAAATTCAAAACATAGCCGCGTTGATCACCTCTGTTTTCAAGGTACTGGCTGAGGTAAGTTAAGTGGTGCCGTATGTAGAATAGACTTAATTTTAGTGCCTTGTTGGATCGCCATTGATCCTTTTTATATTTCAAATTATTACAATCTTGTTTTCAGTAATTCAGCTTCAATCAGTCGCTCAACACTTTATAACTGAAAACGCTTTTCTTAATTTTCAAATCGTAAGTGAATTTAGCTTTATTTTTTGGCCATTCTTTTAAATTTAAGCTGGCATTAAAAAATTACCTCCTTTTTCTTCAGGAATCATTTCGGCCGTCATCTAGTAACGTTTCAGTTGATATTTTTATGGCAGACGGTAGCAAGGAAACTGTTCGATGCAATGTTGAACATCCTACCGAAATTATTTTAAAAGTTCTTTTTTTCATTTGCTTACGAAAAATATCTGAAACATACCCATCATATTTTGTTTCTGAAAAACAAGAAATTCATTTCTAGAGATTTGCTGACATTATTGGTTTGGGTATCGAAAACGTTGGATGTTTTGGTTTATTTGTAGCTAAACGACGTCATGCTAGTGACGATGGTCACTTTATATCTTCTCTTGGTTCAGTGAAATACCCGGATACACTCTGTTTGTCATTCATATACTAGTAATAAAGAGCATAATAATTTGAAGTAGTGATTTGCTGAAATGTTTCTAACATTTTAGTGACTTTTTTAACTAAAATCTTGAGACCACGGTGTTATTCATAACGGCGAAATCTCCACAGTATTTTCTGTAGGTCCTGGATTTCTCTTGTTTCTTTACATGCTTAGACAGTGTGATCTTTTGATAAGAAATGATTCGCTAGTTTTAGAAATCACTTCATATACACACTTCTCTCCATGTAAAATTTTTTTTGTAGTAGTGGTAAATTAGAAACCATTGTTGATAAGGTAAAAACTCGGGAAATTCAGTGTAAAATTGGAATAAAATAGTCTCATGCACCTTTATAAACAGAAATGTCTAGAATAAGCATTACATTGAATGATTGTAGTAATCCTTCTGAAGTTCATAATTCCCAATTATTTTTTTCTTAAACTTTTGTTTAGCTGTGCGATTATTGCGAAATTTCGAATCACCTTATTTATCAATTCATTTGTTGAATCAGAAGTCGGCAGCAACAGGAGTGTTTTATTATATTGTTATTAGAAAATTAATCTGGGATCCGAAGGTTGAAGAAGAGATTATGGATGATCCAGGAGCCGTTTTATTGTTATACAAGCAGGTACATTTTTTGATCCATAACTGTAATGGAGGTACGTTACGTAGGCTAGATTTTTTGAAAAATCGTGCAACGTTTAAAGACCTTCCTAAATTGTAAGAACGAACGATATGTCTTTGAGTTTTTATCTTAGAGCAAAAAGAATAAACCTAGATGATATTTAGGCCGCAAGTGATCTGCACAATGGTCATTTTGTGCCACGCCAAATAGAAATCAAAAATCGTTTGCTAGCTTTGGAAGAGCAGGGCAATTGTATTCAGGTGAATGGGCTTTTGTTCGCTTCGAATGACTAGTGGAGATTTTTGGAATGTATTGTTAGCTAATGCTAATTTATTCTCAATAGGTAATCGATACATCTATTATTTGTTTTTGGGAATTATTTATATTTTGGTTTTGAAAATGTTAGATCTGTTCTTTTACACCATTTTTTTTAGTTTTTACGTTTATGTCATTTGGAGCCAGACTATAGTTATGAAGTTTTGGAGCCCTGCTCAAGTAATTATCCAAGACCAGAAACGGAATGCAATTTAAAAATTGGCCGACGTCACATCCTTTTGGAATTCAAAGATCAGGCCAATGATGGTGTGAGTTGTGTTTTAATATAGTTTTCCCATCTAGTTCTGTCATGTTTCAATAAAGTCCTATTCCGTTACGTTGCACCTTGTTTAGATTGTGCGTGCAGAGTTTCGAGCAACAAGAATTCGTGTTTGGCGCATTTCTCAGCAAGATAATGGCTTTACATTCTTATTCGAATATCTAATATCGAAAGGGGTATTTCACTGGATTACTCTACATACCAATCAGGTTTCGTTTTACTCATTTTGATCCATTTGAAAAACATGAAAAAAACCGACATGAAAGAATCTTCTATTTCTCCTTTAGTAGCTTTTATGAGCTTTTACAGTTTCTCTGAATATGTTGTGAGTTTGCAGGGAAAATTTGATTCCTAGATTCCTAAGGCTTTTGCTGTTGAATTTTACTTTTCAACAGAATTAAAGCGATATAAATCCAAGCTAGAAATTACTTGATTCCAGGCCATTTTGCTTTCTTTACTGCTTCAGTCCATTGGTTTAGAAATTCTCAAAGAACATCGCTCCTTAATGACTACAGTGAGTTATTTCATTTGCTTTATACCTAATTTTTCCTTGACTTACCTTATTCTATTGAATTCATCTAACAATGTCTGTAGTGATGACAAAGATTTTTTTGCAATGAATAATGACTGTAATATGAGATACATAACATCATTTGGCTCTTGATTTTGTGCAACATTAAAATTCTTTTAAAGAAAGCCTTTTTTAGTTTTTACTTTTTCCTCTTGATTAGTGACAAAACTGCTCTAAAAAAACTGTGTAGTTCAGTTATGCACCAAATTTTTAACGGTCTCGGTATTCTGTGAATTTGCTTTTCAACCATCTGTTTTCCCATATTTAGATCGGTGGCCATGACTATGATTATCCAACAAAAGATGTATTCAAAATTTGTTCCTCGCAAGAAGATGGTTCCATAGGGTCTCCCTTTGTTTCGAGAGCTGTCCAATATTCAACATCAATAGAGAACAGTGAGTGCACGAATTCGGTACAATCGAGAACGGTCGAAGAAACGACCGTTTCAAATCATGAGTCATTAGGAAATGGTCGAAGCGACAATAGCAGCATTCATTCAGTGAATGTAAACAATCATTATGACAGCATTATTCAGAGGCAAACTTCAGAATCAGTTGCCGGAGATTCTAAGGAGTTTATGCGAGACGCTTTTACTACAATTTCGGTATATTTCCGTTTTAAGTTTGCCTCGCCTCTAAATATATTTTAGTCGGTGAGTAATAAACACTGTTTGAGTTGTAGAACAGCTCATGCTGAGATTGGTGTATGTTTTTTAAAAAAACTGAGGTTGACTAATTGGATGCAATGAAGGTTATTTTTTTGCAGTCCTCATGAAGATTATCTGACATAAGCTAGCTGGTTGTGTGCTCGTGTGTTAAAGGTTTATTTGAAACTTTTAGAAACAGCTTTCTTCAGACAACTTGAAGCAGGCGGCTTCCCCATCATATCATGATAGGTCCCAAATTGATTTTTTCTGATCTTTCCAGACAGAATCTCGATCCATATTCATGTATCGTTAAACCGTTGAATTTGTTTCAGAGGGCACTGCCGCTAAAAAGTGAAGGATTTGAAATTACAGACGATGACTTATAACCGCTTTCCGGTTATTTATAATAAACTGTCGAGGCAGATCATAAATTTCTCTTTCCAGTTGTTGTTCCCTTTATTCGATGGAACTGAGATTTACTGTTTTCTGTTATGTAGTTCTTATATTCTGAATATTTGCTTGTAGAAATCTTTTCTAAACGAAAAATGTTGCAGATATCTCTGTTTTAATAGATCCTTAATTAATTGTTTGATGTTATCCGTGTATGGTTGTGTTTTTGTTTAGCTGTTTCTATATTTTACGAACTTTATCCCGAATATAGCGCTCACCAAATATATCTATTCCTATTTCTTATATATATATATATCATAAGTATATTTAAGTGAAACTACATCTAATGTATATGCAGTATATCACATCATTACGTACATGAAACAGATTCTCATTGTGATATTTTCCATTATTTCCACTAATTCACAGAGCCAATTTTCTGCATAATTTATATTCAACCGTCCATTTCTACTTAGTTTGGACTTAGCAGTTCTATTTTTTATTATAATTTATTCCACAGTTACATTTTTAATACTTCTTTCTCTTTCTTTGTTCAATCTTTCGCATAATTTTCCCATCGGAATTAATTTGCTTTTGTTCTACGTTATACAGAAATTTTGCCGTTAGAAAAAATTGGGATTTTATTTTCACATCGTTAAAAAGATTTTCTGGATTGGTCACCATTTGCGAAATTCAATTATACAGTGTAACAAAAAAGAACGAATATCACAGGAAGGATTTTCAATATCAAAGGGTTCTCCATTCTTTTCAACTTCTGGGACACGGTGGACAAGGAATAAAGCAGCAACCGCAGTCTGTATAGAATTGTTCCCCAAGGAAGCATCCGCAGCAGAATGCAACTAAAGCCATCAACCAACGGGAACACCCGGTATGCCTCCGTCTCCCACTAAAACGTACTCAAACATAAATGAAGCACAAAACTATAACGAATGAAATTTCAAAGGCTTGGCATTATTTGCTAATTAAATTTCTACCAAGAAGTTCCTTTTTTTACACTTCTTGCTGTGTTGTTTTCGATTAAAAATACGTAAGTGCTTACTTATTTTTACATTAATTGATTACAAATTGTTCAGATTTACCGATTGAATTTCAATTCTTATGCTCTCAAAAATGAAATTTTTTAACAGTCCTTATCCCAAAGCTTACAGTGTAAAACAATTATAAATGAAGTGAAATTTACTGATACCATGGCTGTGGATAAAAGATTGGTGGATGCGGACAGCACTGACCCGCCGGATATGGTTGACCATGCTACAAAAAAAGGAATATGAATAATGCATTGTAAATATTATAAAAAAACAGAATTTACAGATTTACCATTATGAAAGCGAGAAATTAAAACACATGAAATTGGATTTAAAAATTTTAGTTTGTTTTAAAGACAAATCAGAATTTACCATTATTGATTGAATAATGAAATTTCTATCCTGCGGTACTGACGGTAATAATAATGGTAGAAACGAATATCAACAATATTAGGGGACGAAGAAGAAGCAACTTCCATGTGACAGATTTGTTTTCCTTTCTCTCTCGATGACTTCAACCGGTTTTCATCGATTGCAAAAAATGTTTATTTGAGGAAAAAATCGATAAAAATAATTGAACTCCTCGTGACAGCTACAATATTTTTCGTGCTGTGCATTACCACATTGTATGAGTCATATCCGAAAATCGATTTTAAAATCCATTTCTGATTGAAATTCAACTGTAATGTTTGTTGTTGATTCATCTAAAGCATATACACATGTGATATCATATCTTATCACTAAATCTGACTAGATTGTAGCTTATTTTATCGCATTACTAGCAACTTTTGCTTTCTTCCTCACTTTCTATTTATGATTTCTAATGGCGACATTACATTAAAATCTAAATTATTGTCAGAAGTGAATTAATATTAATTGTACCAGATATCACCTTGATCGATGATTTCTATAGCCGTTGTTTACAGAGAGTCTTCTGTTTTTCGATTCTTTCAAAGTTTGCTCAAAATGTGGTGATAGAAGCAGTAATAGTCGAACTGATAAAAGATCGTTTCATTGCAGTACCACGGATTCTTTCTCATTTCAATAATTTCCAAAGTGTTTATGAGTTCTTTACGATAAAGAATAGGGAAAATGAGAGTGGAGATCTTTGTGTGTAAGGTCGGAGAGGATTTCCGCAGTAAAAGAGATAAGAATTTTTGTGATAACAGTGCTTGTCGTGAAGTTTTAATGGCAAGTTTTGTGAAAAGGTCTTTTAATGTGACATTATCATAAGGTCGAAAGAGGTGAGATATCCTGTAAGTTACTAGTTATGTTACTTTTGATGACTGTCAAGGAAAAAATATTTTACCACAAAATTAAATTAGTTGTGGCAGTAAAGGCGGAACGAAATTTGGAAAACAAAAATATGAAAAAATATTCGTAAAAGACATTCAAACGAAAAAGAATGACAAAAAACAAGTCAACGCATTTGCAAATTTGCATTATTAAATATAAAGCACAAGGTGCAGGCCCTCTTTGAAATTCATTCATTTAAAGACACACACACACATATACATACATGCATATACGAAATTACATATAAATCAGAAATCGATAAAATACATTTAGTTATTGAGTACTACGCTGCAATATAACCACTTTTAAAAGGCAATAAACTGATTTAATACCTCGAAATTATAAAGTCTTATATTTGATAAATTTATATTTATATCTGACAGTATTATTAACAGTATGATTTGTATCAAATATTCACTCAGATTATCTTTCTACGATGATTTCACATCTTTCCAAATCATTGCTGAATTAATCAAAATTTCATGATATTAAAATGCTATCGTCCTTCTTCATATTATAGTACAACAGGTTTTGTCGTCTTCAAAGAAACCACAAATTTTCAGGCATTATAGGAACTATAATTTCCTCCATCCTTTTTTTAATTATGATAACGGCAATAAATGCATTTGAATATTCATGCAAATTGCAAAACGTAGTAAAATTTCATTGGAAAAAATGCAACATAAAATGAAGTCACGAAAATTAATATTTTGCAAGAATACGGGCATTTTTTTGAAATAAGTGTTTTTCGCAATGAAAAAAAGCATTTAAATTTAGTTTTATAACATTCCAACATTTCAATTGAAGCCAAGGAATTTGAAATAAAATTCATTTAATTAATTTATTACCAAAAATCAACAGTGCTGTTCACAACTGAAAAGCTTTCCTCAGTATGCGATCGATTGACTATTACTGTGAAATAAACAAAACTTCTCAATTGCCTCCATGAAAGTATAATTTTCGCTTTCCTAAAATACCGCAGTTAAACAAGAGTGTGTTTGCAGTGAATTCGGCTAGCTTCGCCAGATGGCAGTTGCCCTTGATTTAAGTTATGCTGAGATTCATTCATCACAGATTGTGCTTCATATCCATGATGTATGGATGTTGATGATGGAGGAGACTGACGCAGTTGTGGACAATCCCGTAGGATGTCGGAACGACTTTCATTAATATTAACGCGCATCAAAAATTGCTGCACGGAAGCGTCCGTTTGAATAGCTTCCTGAAATTTAGTGAAAATTGACAGTTATGATATGAGAAAGAGTTAATAAAAGATAAGAGAGAGACCAGTAAGGTTAAAAGAACAGATTGCTTAATTTAAATTGAATTATTTATTTTATTGAATGCACAATTGTTTAAACGACTAGGTACTTCAGCCGACTTTCCGAGTTTCTTTTTTACAGTCGTTGTTTTTTAATTGATCAGTCTCCTAATTATTTGATTTGTAAAGGGATTAGTCTTACTGTATTATCCCAACGGTTGATGTTATTCAAAACAGAAACCTCCTACTTTATCTTATTTTATCCTAGTCAGTAAAAGAATTTGAAATGAAACACCTGAGTATTTAATATTCGTGCATAATATGGTATTGCGTAATGGATCGGTTTTTTGCGCTGAAACATAAACTTCAAATGATTTGTAAAAGAAAAGCGGATCTCTGAATTACACTAATAGTTTTCAGAAGAAGAAATGAACGAAGAAATGTTAGTGAAAATTAATTTGTAAATGAAAAATGAATTTTACCCGTTGGGAATGTTTGCCATGAGATGTGATATATTCTGAATCAGTGTAATACAATCTTGGATCTTCATCAACAATAATCATTCGAGATTCTGAATCACTAGATATCTGTGGTCTTTTTGCTGCTTCTGAATGATGCGATTTCGGTTTTGTTTCCCGAAGAAAAACTCGAGCTTCCACTTTACCCATTTTGATTTGCGGACTAATCTTATTCATTACCGCACTTCGATTTCCATCATTTGTTTTTTTCTTACGTTCAACGTGTGTTGTCGGAATATGTATTTCTGGATGGACGATAATATTTGCATTATTTGACTTCAATTCCTTTACTTTGACATCCGATTTTTCACGTATTCTTTTTCCATGCTGGCTCTTCCTGCAAAATACCAATCATTTTCAGCACGAAAACTAAAGAATACTATCATTAATAAATTTATTAAAAAAGATATATGCTGTTTAAAATAATTCAATGTGTGATAATTTCTTTTCTATCTCAATTTTTTTTTAATTTAATTGGTGGCCAAATATGACGTCGATTTTCACTAAAGTTTCAGCAGTCAATATTTCGCTGATAGATTAATGGTTCATGCTAATGATAGCCTTATCAGTAGATGTTGAAGTAATCCTCCCTCAGGATGTCACAAAAGATCCTTCGTTATGCACAAACAAGAACTGTTTTCACTTATCCGTTTAATCATTCCGGTTATTCACGTTATTGAAAGTATTTTTGATTTATTGTATTTCGGTATAAAGTTTGAATTCTTAAATTATTCTTTTATGCCCATACCTATTATAACCTTCCAGATGTTGCGTTGCTGCGATGATTTCATCTTCCGCTTCAATCTCGTTTTTGGGATATGTTGCTGGTGATAGTAACTGCATTTCCATTAAAGGGGACATCATTGCATTTGCATAACTAAGACAATAATTAAATTAATTTTTGTAATCATTTTTCAAGCATCTCTCTTTTTTTGGGTTAAATGCTAACTAAATTATTCACCTGCTGTACGGATCGGCGTAAGAAAAACGTGGATCTAACATATCTGAAGAAGTATACTCTGGGTTTTCACCTTCATCCGATAATTCATGGAATGAATCACTGCATGCCAAAGAATTATTATTTTGTTGCTGTGACCTGCAAATCTTTTCATCTATAAAAGATACTAATTGCTAACAGTCCAATTTGAGTAATTAAATGATATAATTTGATAATAACTTTTACTGTCAAAATTAAAAACTCACAGTCTGCTTTTACTTTATATTCTCTCAGGAATGTCGAAATGTCACTTGCCTATTTATTGTAAGCGTTTAAATTACTGAGAGGATAACTATCAGCTACTGTAATAATACAAAAACCCTTTGTCAATAAATAATAATCCACAGGAATATGAATTAACCTGCCATCATCATTTGTAGGTTCTAATAACGAAGCGGCCTTTTCCGTCAAAGTTTCCCGAACTCCAAATGCTTGTCGCGATATCATCTGTTTTCGATATTGTTTTATAATGCTGAAACAATCATATTCTGAATATAAGCATATTTTTATTTAATAATAATTAGCAACTGCTCGTTTGCCTTTTTAGGACTTCTCAATAAGTATCCCATAAAGTCAAAAAAATATCTGCCGTCGACACTATTGAACTGCAAATTACTGATGACGGTGTCTGGCTGTGATAACAGTAGAATGACTGTGATTGAGCTAATCGTAAAAAAATCTCATAATTCATTTACAATAGACATTTACAACAAATCGAACTGCATCTAACTAAAGTTGTGGTCTAACTTCACAACACACTGGGACTGGCATTCATGATGAATTTTAAGACAAAGAATAATCCAGTGAGGTACGTGAGAGGAAAAAGAAGAGACTGTCATCATTTCATTTACATATAAATAGCAAAGGTCAAGAATTTAAACTCTCACTACAAAAATCGAAATATATGCAGTAGTCTTACTTTTTAGTGATCGGCGAAACACTTCCATCACTTCTTATTTCACTTTCATCTTCTCCAATCAATTTTTCTGATGATGGACTTAAATAAAATTTTATTTCAGGTATCAGTAATAATAAGCAGTCAACTAATTTGGAAATTCTTTCTTCTCAACAAAATAAAAGTGACAAGTTTACCAATTAAGAGAATTGGAAATAGATATTTTGATAATCTTTAAAATAAGACAAAGAAGGAGGCAGAGTAACAGTAATAATAACATCCATCATTTATTTAATCGTTAACCTGCTATGTAGGCACGATTCGGTAACTGATATCATCGATCGCTGATCATCTGGTGTTGCCGATTTTGTAATGGATATTTTGCCGAATACGAATGACCCATTCCCTGTTTCAATATCATTGCGATCATATCTTAGCCGAAGTTTTCTTGGTCTTAAAAAAGATAAAGATTTGCAACACATAGTCAAATATCATTAAATCTTGTCTTAGCATATACGGTTTGTTGTAATGCATTAAAACAAAAGAAGGAGCTTTACAGTTCTTTATTTGTCACTCCTCTCTTTTGCAAGTGTTAACCAATTACTTGTTCCGTTTTTTATTTAAACCGAGCCAAGCCATGATTTCCTGCTTCCAACTACGTTTCACTCCAACTCTTTCCGATTTTTCATCATTTTCTTGCTGTTTCAATTTCTGTTGCGGTTCCTCTTCATCTGATTCCGAATGCTCCGCTTCACTAACACTTCTAAATACTCACTGTATATTAAGAGTGTTATTTACTATAAATGCTGAATATTAAATCAGTATTTCAAAAATATCAATATATAACTATATTTAATATACGGTTATATCATGAATCGGAGACAGTCTTGGTAAAATACGAATTCGGCATTCATTATCACATTGGCAATTTAATTTCATTCAGTAATTGTGATAGATCCTTTCGTGTAATCATATCATTAGCTTATCATATAAAGCATGTGTCTGTTGTGTGCTGTAAAATAACATACTTTAATGAGGGAACATAGCTGCGTAAATCCTTGCTGCTTCGTTTATATGATTTATCTGGCGAAATTTCATCATCCTAAAATTTACATTTTTATTTGCAACTTTTAATAAAATTAGTGATTACTTCTTCAAGCTATTATGTTTCTTATTATAAGGTTCTTTTTTAATATACGAACTCTGCAAGTTGGCTTTATTCATTAAGAAGAAGGTGATAGTAATTAATGTAAAGCAACTGATAATAACCGTGTAAAGTGTGCTAGCACAATACCTTCTGTTAAAACTGACGGAAAAACTAACTACAATATTACTAATTTTATTCGTTGCATTTACACAGTCATTTGATTTATTGGCAGTTAAAGAAGAATGTTGAATTTCATTGTTGTTAGAAGCTGAACGCTTCCTTCCACCAGCCAATTCAAAAATTCTCTTCTTTTCCTCCGTCCTTTCCTAAAAATGATTTTAAATAATTTTAAGGATTAAATCAAACACTGACGCGCAAATCGAACGCGAGATGAAAATAAGCTTACATGTAATAATTGTTTGGTGAGATCCGTGTTTGCTTCACGTAGACCACGTACTAAAGCAAAGAGGAAATATATAGTTAGAAGGAGAAGCAATAAAACTGGGATAACAATACCCGGTGATATCATATATCTAATCGCATCAACGAGGCCTTTCGTTAAATTACGATCGAGTAATTGCACAATTACACTGTAGAAACGTTCCTGACTTCTGGAAAGAATTGTTGAGAAACAGATGGAAACTTTCAGATTCCTTTTTGAACTTGATATCCTAGCAAAAAAATAGTATAAAAAGACTGAAATTTAATGTGATGACTAAAATAAGACATTTAATTTCAGATATCAAACTTCAACGGATTTTTACTTATAAACAAAAGTTGTTGAGGTAAAAAAAATCAGACTAACCCAAATGGACCGCATATTTTCGACGGTTTTTTCGAAGCGATTACGTAACCTACCGGAAGAGTACAAAGAAATAGCATTAGCAATAAGAGCATCAAATAAAAATTGCTCGATCTGAAAAAGTAGAAAATATTGAAATTTCAAGAAAAAAACGGATTAGACAGATATGTTGCAACGGTAGTACCTTACTGTTTTAGATTTTTAACGATAGTTTGCAATAAAAGATCTTCGCAATTCTTTTAATATTTTGCGATTTTATTTATACTTTAAATTGTAAGTCAAAATGAAAAATATAAAAAATTACTTTGCAACAAATAATTAAAGAAATTTTGCTTCGAAAGTAATTACGAATTTAATAATTAAATTACTAATAAAAGAAAATTAAGCATTAAAAATTCATTGAAATAAAAAGAGAAAACAAAATAAATTATGAAATACGCCTGAACAAAGCAGAGAGAAAAAGTTTTTTTAATCAACCTGGACGCACGAAATATTTGCCGGGCTGGTACATTGCAAGTCATTACCGCCCAACCTCTAATATACATTAGAATAATTAATTTGATATTGTTAATGGCTGGTAGCATTGGAACGAAGAACAGTCCCAACCATATCATTCCTTGGTTGTTTACTAAATGTAGCACATTTTCCGCAACTTTAAATTCGCCGTATTCGGGCTGCAATGTATATTTTTGTCAAATTGCCACAAAACGTGAAATTTTTTAAGAGTGTTGATGAGCAGTGAAGGAAACGTACAAAAGTCGTTTCTAAATTCCAAAACCACCAGAGGTTAGTGTATCGAACCCAAAGAGCTCGAAAAAAATCGATCACCAATATCGATGCAATTGTCATCACCAAATCAGTCGTTACCAACTTTGTTATTTCCTTTAATTTATTTTAATTTCAATTAAAATTCTGCTTACTCGAAATAAGTAGCAGTAATCAACAATTGATTTAACGTTAATAAAAATGACGACAACGTGACAACCTCTCCAATAAGATTTTCCCAGCATTCTTCATACCAATCCGTGGATAGACGAGCTGCCGACGCCTGTACGGTAGTGGAATAGTTTAAAAAGGTTGGTTTAGCAGAAATATTTCTTGTCCAGTCGGTATTACCAATCGGATACGCAATAAATATACTTGCGTTCATTATACCACGCCGATTTTCAGTCACAACAGCTTTTGGATTTGTAATACCAAGTGGGCCAAAGTTTGGAAAAACCTTAAATTAGTCTCATTGTGTCATTACTATTGACTAACCGTTTTAAGCGACAAAAAAAACTAAATTTTGCTAGGAATAGATAGACGCAAAAATGGCGATAGGGTAATCATTTTATCATTTTATCACATATCATTTTGTTACACATAAAACACGACTGTTATTCTACTGCTGACTGTTGCAACTATTTTCGTATTAAAACAACGTTTGGATAGCCCCTACTCTCGGCGCTACTACATCATTACTATTACGATAATAATTATATCTATGATTATGACAAAGAATATGATATCTTTAACAAAATAACGTAAAAACGCCTACAGTTGTCCACGGTTTGCCGGGAGATGGTGTTGTTATGATGTCGCTAAATTTGCTGTGATTGAAAAGTGATGATGCTACGGATGGAAAATTGAATACCACTTGACGACCACTCCTGTCAATAATGTAGTATTACTAGAATTGTAAAATAAGTTTTAAAAATGAATATTGTACAACAAATCACTCATCTTTGTTTTCACTGTATAGAATTTACCTTTACTGTTTAGTTTGAGAGCTAGCGATAAAAGATAATTTGTAAAGTTACCTGCCTTTACTACATTAATGTGTATTAAATGTATGAATTTACTTTTCAAGTATAAATAACTTAATTCAGAAGAATAGTCCAATTCAAATTAAAAATTGACCACTGAAAACAATAAAAATTTGAATTCGACTTTTGGAGAAATCAAAAAAAGGATATAATTTAAAAGGAACCGTTGTTTAATAATTTGATGATAGGAATTGGTGTAATTTGGTGCTTTATTTAGAGAATGATAGGAATATTGCGCAACCGGAATAAGGCGTTCGCCAACGTTCCGTTGACTTTCCATTGTATTCAACATGAACATCAATGAAATAATAAGCGTATAGTAATTCAATATGTAGAGGAATAAAACCCTGAAATAATCATTCTAATGAGTAATACTTAAAATATTGAATTATTGTGAGTTGCACCTTACGTAGTAAAATATCATTGATAGCTTCGATTAATAAGGAAATCAGATGGAACAATAAAATACCTTCCTAATTGTAGTCGAAGAGCAGTTCTTGGATGATATCGTTCCATTTTACTGATGAGATCGAAAAAATTTGGAAATGTTAAAGTGATAAATGAGACCGTTATTGACACCGCATTCTGAAATTTCAAATTTTAATAATTTTGCAGAATGTAATAACAAACAATTTGAGCCAATGATATATGAAAAATATTATAGATTTTTATTATAACAATCAGCATAATTACTAACACACAAAATTTGAGTGAATTAATTTACATTGAATACTGTACTCTTTACTTAATTTAATATAAATTAGCTTAACTAAACATCGTTTGCTTAATTTTAACTCAAAATTTCGAAAGATTAAATAAATTCATACTCGTTGTATGAAACTTGTCTTTGTTGTAATTTGACTAACAGCAAGAATAGCCCATACTGATCCAGCTTGCATCGTAAAAACTAATATATTCGCTAATACACGAAGAGTAAATTGCAAAAAGCTATAAAAACAATTGTCATATAGTAAATACGTTGGGTAATAAAACACCTACGTAGAAAATTAATTCAATTATGAGTATTTGGAATAGAGAAATTTCCAAATTTCACAGATTATAATTTCAGAAAGAAATTCGGAATGCCACGATATTTTCGTTCAATCATCTAGAAATCATTGTGCATTCACAATAAATTTAAATTTCTTTTCAAATTAAATTTATCAAATTTGATGAACAATTTTCGTCTAATCATAATTCATTCCTCTACTCATCTTTCACCGTACTGCGTGTAGCTTATCAATTAATACAGTAAATGAAGTTACTTATATCAGCAATACAGTAAAGAAAAAAGATTTGAAATTCTTACTCGAACTTTTTCGTACGATTTACATTGTATTCAGCAATTATTTCCTGTAAAACGTATCAGAAATTTGATAAATAATTCTGATTTTAAGTGATCGAAGTTAAATTCATTTAATTGAGGAAAACATAAAAATTTTTTCAATTAGCCCTAACAATCAATCAATTTAAAAGAAAAAATTCGAAAATTTAAGATTTGACCAAAATGAACAAGTAATGAAACGTCGCGCACTCGAAATTTATTTACGTTAGCCATCACAAAGTTTGCTGCAGTTTCTGCATTTCCGATCGAATAATCCCACCCGGTAAATAATTTCCAATTAAATACGTACTGCTCTGCTCTGCCACCGGCAAGTTTACTTTGTCGAGCATTTGAAGCCATCCTGTAAGATGCCGTACACTTTCTACCAAATTCAAAAATGTTCGTTAACTATTAATTACTATGGTCATGAAATGAATGAAAAACCTATTGAAACTTACTTTTGCAAGATGATGAAGAAGCTGTAACCGAGAATGAACAAATTTACAGTAAAATATGCAACGGGCACACTGTATTGAACCGTATCACCGAAATAAGTCTCACTGCTGTAGTAACCATAAAATAACAGTGAATACTCAAAATAACCCTAAAAGAAAGCAAATCTAAAAAATTACAAATATAGCTTTATAACTAACAGCATTTACAAACATTAATTACTGGTAACTAAAAAATTCAAAATAGTTTTTCAATTTCCATTTTCTTCAATTCATTTTATACACTAATTTCATTCTTACAAGTGGCATTTTGATAGAAAGCAAAAACAGTTACTTTAAAATCGAGAATGGTATTCAGCTCATCCGCACGTGGTATATCTTTTTCCTTCATGACTTTGATATGATAAGTTCGATTATATCGTTCCGGATCACCCCGAGAATCCGCTAACCACTAAAACAAACTCTTCTCTTCTCATTGTTGTGATAAACAGTATTTCGATTTATTTAATTTATTATATGAGTTATAATTTCCACTGCAACGGTTCAAGTAAAATTTTGCAACAAATCAATAAAAAAATTTTAATAAAATATAAAATTTGGAAGTAAATTCCAGAAAAAGGTATTCACTTCAACAAAAATTGCACTGTTCTTTTAACCGCTAAATTCACTTGTTTTATTGAAATTTGCATACATTGTGTTGAAATGTGAATAAATTTTGATATGTCAATTACTTACCTCTGGAATGGTAACGAACAACATCATTATAATAGTCATAGTAATGTTAACACTAAGAACCCATCGTAAGAATGTAAAATAAGATGAGACTACGGAACCATAGTGACCTGATATATGAAAACAATTAACAGTTAAACTACTATAATTGACAATTCAAATTATTGTAGAATGCCTTTAAAGATAGGCCTTTTCCCATCGAACCTTCCATATTCATGAAATTTGTCTTGCTAATACAAAAGAGATATGCGACAAGAAATGGCGAACAGTCCGGTCCATTAAATTAATTAGTCTTTAATGTTTGCACACTAAATTATCTGTTGCAATCTATTTATTTACTAGAGTGACTCGTAGTAAAGACACGTAAGGTTATAAAAAAAGCATTATAACTGATAAGTTAAATAGGCTTACTCTCAATTGTTTTAATTTTAGCTTCCCACGGTATCAAATATATCTTCATATTACTGCACCATCGTCCAAATGCTGTCCATTGCCTGGTTGCTTCTACCTTGTAGAGGTGCCATCGTGACACCTTTGACTGTTGACGTTTCAAATATCGTCGAGCTACTCTGAAAATTTTTTTTTGCTGCTACTTTTATATTACAAGGTAGCAATCAATGCAATAAATTTTACTCCTATATTTTTTAAAACAAAAAAAAAATGAGAGGAATATATTGCTAGCGTACTTTAATGCACGTCTTTTCCGCTTCATGCTCCACGGTTGACTCCGTAAACGGATAATTGCTTCCTTTTTTTGACGTATCGTTTCCAACACCCATCCTTTTGACATCCGTTTTGGATCTTCTTCTTCTTCCTCCTCATTTTCATCCCTAAAAAATTTCATCCTTTACGTTACAATAATGTTTACTGCCGTTCCAACGGTTGGCGCTAAAATCTTGAAAGAATGTAACTAATAGAGCAATAGCAGGCAACAAGCCTATAAGGTAAGTTTGAGGTAACTGTCAGTAACGTGTACTGCCGGTCACCTTGCACCCACCAATGACGGCGACAGTGTTCTTAAATTATTCGCAATTAATTAATGAATTCTTCCAACTATTATCAAAGTGATAAAATTCCTTGAAATTAGTACATTTCAAAAAAATTTTCTTAAAAGTGCAAAAATTGAAAGTAATAATTAACCTTCAAGTATTTTTGGTTTTGTTCGATTAAAAACCAAATATTTAATATTTGTAGTTCGTATTTTATATTTCAAAAGATATGAAATAACTTAATTTCGGAACTCTTGCACTACCATTAAGTTACAAAACTACCAGCGGAATTTCGATTATCACCACAAGTTATTATAAACAATAGAAATTAAATAGGAATAACTAACTGTGTTTCAGCTAATTGTCTAGAAGGACGAATCGGTTTAGCATTGTTCGGAGGAGATCGTTGAAAAAGTGAAATCAAGTCGACCTATAATATATCCGAAATTATTTATTAATTTCCAAGAGGAAAAGAAATCAGTAAATAATTGCTAAAATTCGAAAGTTTAAGTGCTTTGTATCACTTTTCCACTTTTAAATAGTTAAAAAAAAACAATTCGGCAAAATCTTTACAAGAAGGGAAGATCGACGCGAGAGCCGTACTGCAGATGATGAGTCATCATCAACCGATTCTGGCGTACGATCAGCGGATTGACTGAGCGCGGTACGCTCGTCTGAGTCGGAAATCTCTTCATCACTGTTTGTAAACTTTTTGAATGCCCGTTGACAGAGCTTTCGGCCCGCTTGTAGTGCTTCGAAACAATAACGATGCATCGAACGCTACCACACGTAATTAAGCGTAATTCGCTAAGCGTAACCACTAATTTATACAGCTAGCCTAAAAATTTACGTATTATGCTAAACAGATGATAGATTTATAAAGTTTTTATGCTGAAAAGTTTTGACGTTAGTGATTCAGAGAGAAATGTTTTTATTAAGGTTACATATAAATGAGGAACTTTCATGAAATTTATTAACCTTTAGAAGGATAGTTTCAGGCAACAAATAATAATTGGATAGGCTGCCTGAATTATAAAACTGTTGAAATTCCGCATTTGTTTTTTGTTGTGGAATAATTGCTGAGAAAGTGCATGGACAAAAGGAAATGATAATTTTTAAAATTGCCAAGCGATTGTTCATAACCGTTCCCTCATTTGGCAGTAGCATTGTGAGAGCTTTCAAGTGACTCAAGCAATCATTGTCGTCAACACAGGGAATGCAAATTATGAAACTGCGAATGTGCGTTAAACAGGTAAGTTATAAATTGATAGGATGTTCATTTCGTTCATCTGTTCGAATGTCACATATGACCTGAAATTTCTTCAAAATACAACTATACTGTATTCCGGAAAGTGATATCATGTTGATATCATGTTATCTTGGCATTACAGTAAAGTATTAAAGATACTGGAGAATTCATTAAATTGAAATAATGAAATGCAAATACGGTAAAAATACTTCAGTTAGCTATTTGTGCATTATAGTTTCCCTTCCAAATATTTGATGAACAAAATTAATTTTAGAAAAAAATATGCCAGTTGAACGATTGTAATGTGTGTGTGTGTGTATGTGTGTATGTGTGTGTGTGTGTGTGTGTGTGTGTGTGTGTGTGTGTGTGTGTGTGTGTGTGTGTGTGTGTGTGTGTGTGTGTGTGTGATATGACCTAAGAATGAATTTTTTGTTATTTAAATGGCAACTGTTAAGGTGTGTTTTATGAAAATTCCTCTTCGCTGTTTTGAAGAGAAGCTTCCAGCGATTTAGTTTTTGTAAATTAGTTTAGACGTGTGATGTTACTTTCTTCAAATTACTTTGTACTTCAAGTTTTAACAAATACATTTGATCGCTTTTTAAGGCCGATATGGAGAAAGACAAAAGACCGAAAAGTTTTCAAGCGTCAGTAAAAAAAACATATGTAATGAAAATTAAGCATATTTATATTTTTACGTAGATTGTTCTGCAACGGCTAATAAACAAAAATTCCAACAACTTTTTACGTAGTAAGAAAATTGTGCTTTTAAGTGATAGAAAGAAGAGCACACTACGTAATTATCGATTATCGATTAAATGATATGCAATATAAGCGATCTAAAGAAATTGTTAAAAGCAAAAATAAAATTGGGAATTTTACATTTACAACAATCTCTTCCCATTTCTTCTTCTACCACAAGGTAGAGCTAATTAAGCATCAAAGAATGAGGTGAAATAAACTTTTCGATAAAATTATTGAGTTTAACAAAATAAAATTTGAAAAATTTAAAAGCAATTGTTCTTTAGCGTACGATAAATAAAATCCCAACCTTGCAGGAGTGCTGCTTAGTGAAGGAGAAGAAGAAGGAAAACGGTTGCAAAGATATTTGAACAAAATTTTGCACACTCCTTTTTTACATATTAAATATGTAAATTTCCAATATCCAAAAGTTTATTATTAAGGTAAAAAACAAAATAGGATTCTTACGACAAATTGATTGACAATTGGATGAAAGAAATTTTTTGCAATCGCATGATTTCAGGTGAAACAGGTAGTTATGCCAATTCCCTGCCCTAATTGTATTATAATTTCTGCCTTGTGAACGATAACGTACTGTCACCTGTAGAAACTTTTCTGTTAACTTTTCAGGTTTAAAATGTCCAAAACTCTCATTTGTAAAAGGCGACAAATTTCGTCGTCTCATCTTCTTCTTTCCAGATTACTCAAACATTTCAAAATGTCTTAAATTCAATTAAAGTTTTGAATCTACAAATTACAACATTTTTTTACTTTCCAGTTCACTCTCATGATAATTGGAAATTTCTCTATTTGAATATGAGCGAATCCATTTAAACCTGTTGGATTGATAAGACTTTCCATTTCATTCTCAACACAAATCGATATTATTATCTAATTTAGTAAAAAACCGAGTTATTACAAAATTTCCCGAAAATTGAAATATAATGAAAAAGAGGAGGAGAAAGTTGTCAATGGAAGTGATAGCAACGGTATTATCACCGATGCGTTGATGATAAAAGCAAAGTTTGAAATCCAATGCTACTGTTTTCCTACTACCGTAATTAAC
The DNA here is from genome assembly GCA_013365375.1 of Litomosoides brasiliensis. Classification (NCBI taxonomy): domain Eukaryota; kingdom Metazoa; phylum Nematoda; class Chromadorea; order Rhabditida; family Onchocercidae; genus Litomosoides; species Litomosoides brasiliensis. The sequence goes on along the minus strand of JABVXW010000018.1, from coordinate 196,897 downwards.
ACTTTCAACGAGTGGAGGAATTCAAATTAAACAGCCAATAAATAGTATCATTGCTCAGTTCATATTGGTAGAAAAAAGTGAATTACAAACAAAACTAAGTTTCTTTCTAAAATCAGTGAGTTCTACTTTACTTCACAAATCATTTGCTTTGAGAATTAATTTTAGATTTTCCATTAGAATGCTAATTTTTCAGTTTTTTAACTAAATTTTTCGCTATAAAATTGAAATGATATTGACATCAATTTGCTTTTCATCAAAACGTTCAAATTCATTCTCTCATACTTCTCAACGAATAACCGACGTTATTTGCTGTTATTATCGGCGAATCGCAACAGTTCATACTTATCCTCAATCGTTGCAGTACAGCATGCCAATTCGCGGGCAGTTGTTTGAAAACTAATTTTATATTCGGTGATCGAGTTGACTAAGCACTTCTTTTGTTAACATAGGCCTTTCCTTTACTTCACCCTCTCCTCCTTTGTTCACAGATCTGCAAGATTGTTTTTACTGTAAACCACTCTTACTCTAGTAGAGCGATGTATGATGAGTCTACTATTGCTTACCTACTCCCCTCAAGTCTTACACAACAAGATCGACTTAGTTGATTTACTAAATTAACTATACCTTCTGACAATTATAACGTTAAGAACATTCATCTGTGCAAATTTTCCCAAAGCAAAATTCATGACAATTACCAATGGTGACAATTTTGACAATTTTTTTTGTTAGTATAACTTTGGTAACACAATAATCGTCGTAATTGCCGTGCAGCGTAGTGATGTGAGAGGATAGAGCATAGTTGACAGGATGTTGCTTACTGAATGAAATTAATAGGCATGTCATTTAATTGAATTTAGTCGTGTAAGACGTCAGGTCAAGAAATGTGAAATATTTGAAAAGGTATGCCTTTGATGAAGTCTTACACCAAAGGCAACTGTTTACTTTTGCAACACTCATCAATTTTATTGCTTCCATTTCATTCCAACTACCGCATTGCAGTTGAGCCGTAGACGACGTGAAATGTAAGCCTAAATCGGTGAATTATCATTCTCTCCCATTCAGTGCAGTAAATATTAGTACTGAAAAACAATGAAATACTTTGTCCTAATTATCACTCAACTTTAGTGAGCAACTTAATTTTCATTTAATGACAATTTCAATTGAACATTCTCTAATTATTGCCATTCATTGTTAACCATTTACAGTAAATAATTGGGCTTTCTCGTGAAAGTTGCAGTGAATGTTAAGTAGTAGTAGTAGTAGTACAGTTTTCTATGGGCATACTTACTGCCAGAGATTGTTACATCGACTGATTGGAAAAAGTGTTATCATTGACAGTAATAAAACATATCAGTTCAGAAATAAAAATAAAATTGGGATGAAATTACTTTAGTGGCAAATACTAAATTAAAGTTTGTTAGAGAGGCAATCGATGCTATCAAAAGTTATGAAAATTTCAAAAGTTATGTGAACAAAATTCGACGCTTTCTTTTCGAAAAATAATTTAACATTACATTACCTTACAATTTGTCGGATGTTTAAAAGTACTTCAAAAGTTCCGCATTACATTTACGAATTGTATTCTCAGTGGATATTCGGATTCAAAGCACATGGATCCTTACAGTTATTGTTTTTCCCTGTCTATTAGAGGTGATAATTATAAATAGGTAATAATGCCATTAAAGACAAGGGTGAAAGTGTTGTTGAAACAAAAACTGAAGGAATTATTGATTATATGTGATAACAGATATTCATCAAATTCTTTAAAGTTAGAGGAAACTTTTCGTCTTTAGAGAAAAAAATTAATTAGTTTACAATTAAACTGCCCCGATGTTTTTACTTAATAATTTCGTATGAAAAGAAAACTTAATATTTACAAAATTGTCTCATTTTTCAAAGACAACACACCTAATTAATAATACAGCTAATTAATTTACAAACAAGTTGTCAGGTAGTTATTTTGTCCCATTCTTCAATTGCAAATAATTAACAAATCTGACTTATCTGCTGCGCGAATGCTATCAGTTAGTTGTCATTTAGATCAGTGAAACACAACATTTACAACATTACAACAAAAATATTGATAGCCTTAAATTTTGAATTGCAATTATTGGGCATAAAATACACTCACATTAACTAAAAGGAATAAATTTTATTTATTGTGATTTTTCCCACTCCGTTAAATGTGTAAACGAAAGTTGTCAATGTGAAAGGTCAAATGAAATTGGCACACTTCGGAGCTAAATTCGTCTAACTTTTGAAGTGTTGGCTCTCCGATGTGTAGGCGTCAGGCGTTGTGAAAAATTGAATTCTTTGTGCTAACCGATCCGAATGCATCTGATTTATAGGAATTTCTAAATGCAAATAATGATTTCGGCAGAGTAATAATAAATTAAATGAAATAATTACTATGAAGAATTTCTCTTCTTCCAGCTGTCGAAATAACCGGCCATATGTACATAATTTGACATTTTAACTATTCCATGAAGAAAACGATTTGCTAATTATTGCTTCTGCAACGTGAGAAACGAAAGCGTGAGAAACGAAACTGGGAAGAAGCGGCTTTTTCTAATTTGTAAAGAAAAAGTTTCACCTCAGTGAACTCAGCTTTACCTTACATAACAATTCACGAGGAGCAAAAGAAAAATGAAAAACGTAAAAGAAAGCGAAAATGTGAAGTGCGTTGCGTAATTTCGGCAGCTTTTCATGTTATTATAAGATAAACTCTCGATAATTGCTTCAATTGATCATTTCCAGCTTTCTATAATCAAACCGCTAGACTTCACTTTCAGTGCACGAAATTCCTCAACGCACACTCATTATTGTCGTCAATTGTTTATATCGCTTAATGAGTAATTTTAAAATAAATGAAATTCAAAATCGTTTTAACTCTTTGATCACTTTTATAGTGCAAGACCATTGATAGAACAATCATAGAACAATCATATGATCAATAATGAATAACTAGAAAGCAATCAACTTAGCTTAGACTGACAAAATTTTCAAATGAAATTTTAATTCAGCCAAAATGACCTTGAAATGATTTGCTAAAATGTTACAAATAGTGTGATAAGTGCTAACAGCAATTTTTATACTTTTTCTTTTCTTCTCCTATGCCTCTTACTCCCTCTCTTCTCCTTCTGCTATTTAATTCATTTCTTAACTGTCAATTCAGATAATATTTGACCAATTACCGTAATTATCTCTGCTTAAACTTCCACCCTAACGGTATCATTTCAAAAATTTGATTTGAAGTATTTGATGAAATGATAGCCTGTTATATCCTATCCACATGCTAACAAAAATTCGTTGCATAAAAATAATAAGAAAATTTGACTAATTAACTAAGAAAAGTTTGTTAATTGATTTTTTCCAACGTAAAATAATCGGTCATAGAAATTATTTATTAACACTAATTGATAGTAGGCTGATAATACCGCAGAAAATTGCAAGAGGACCACGAAGGAATGGAAGTTACCTTACAAGTTGAAGAGGATGAATTTATGAAGTCTCTTGAAACCTGATATATTTCATTTCCTGTGATTAATTGTATATATAAAATTAAACAGATGTCTTAAAATGACAGGAAGAAGACGGTTGCTTGATAGTAAGTTCGACTCTTTGCCCTAATTTTTTCTGCCTTTTTTCCAGTACCTTAATTGGTCAATCGATATTGTGTTTACATTTAGCCGAAATTACAAAATAAAAATAACATCCTCAAATGAAAATCAACTGGGGAAAATGCAAAGCTGGCTGAGGTCTCATGTTCACATTTAACTTTCGGGTTGCAATGCTCTCTTCTGAAACTTCAAGAAAGGCAGCCCATTTGTAGAAAGTCTCGAGATTATTCAACAAGTTCTATCTCTTTCTTCTTTACTCGTACAACAGCTTTAATGCCTCAGTGCGTGATGTGACCTTTCATTAACTATCAGCCAAACAAATTCAAAAAAAATTGGTTTCTTTGAAAAGCGATCAGTCGCAGTCATCCGCAATCAATAATATACCAACTTCACCATTTCAACAAATAAAAATTAGTAGAAGTAGAGATTAGCATTCAATAAGCAATCATATGGCTAACATTAACTTTCGCAAAAACATATCTCTCAATCAGCGCATTCAAAAGATAAGGAAAAAAGAAGGAGACTGAAAGTGATGGGAAGAAATGGCAGGTGAAATAAGACAAAAGAATTTTCCAGTAATTAGTTAAACACATAACTATAAAGAAGTTTTTAATTTGTTTTGAGAATTGAAAGATCGCTTGCGTTGAAATAGAAGGAAAGATATACGAGTTGTTTATAATTCCAAATGGAACAATTTGCAACAAATGATTTTTTAACTATCGAATTAACAAATCTCTTGTATGATTGCATAGATTTTAAAAAAAATGCGACGAACAGGTTTAAAGAACAGAGAAAGATGAAGAGATAAAGGAAGGAGGGAAGGGGAGAAGGAAAAAGAGAGAGGAAAAGAGGGGAAAAGAAAAATAAGAAAAAGTGAGTTAGTTAGTTGTGCTTGATGTAGTAGCATGTGGCATTCTCTCCACAGATTTCACAGGAGTAGATTTTTTAGGATGAAAAAGCAAACAGAAAGGAGGACTACCTTCAGCCTCTTGTGATTGTGATAGTGATAGTGATGATGGTGATAACGATAGTGAAGGTAAGCTGCTGGTAGAGCTCATTGAGGATCTATTCAAGTCGCAATATCCCAAATCAACGGCTTCCTTCACTCTTAACAAGCCTTATCAATCAATCATCCGTTCCTATCCAAACGGAATGAAAAGAAGCAACTAATCCATCCCACTCCATATATATAACATTAGTGTACTGCAGTGATAGTGCAATAACTGTACGATAATTCGTTTCACAACGCATTTCATTTTAACGTAATAGTTGATATTTCTGTTTTATTTTGGAGCTCTCTTGCAACTTTTATCTTTTCTTTTTTCCTCGGTGATCGTTTGTCGGTTTAGTCTTGTATGTTGCTGTAGGTGTACACCAATTTATTTCTCTAAAAGAATGAATTATGGCTTGAAAGTGTGATAAGTGAAATTATATCTTTACACGACAAATTAATGGAAAAAAATGAGGGAGAAAAAACAAGAATGTGAGCGATAATTAAATTAATATTTGATTTAAGGTTTCCAACTTGCACACATTGCTGTTAAATGAATATAAAGCAGGTAATTGAGGTGCTAATCGCACAAACTGGTTGTGTTTTAATTTTCGAAATACTTCCTCCTTAAGCAGCATATATCAGACTGCTAACACAGAGATATATGAATTTATAGCTCACTAACATCGGAATGCTTAATGTTTATTAAATTGAATAGTCGTATACATCACTATGAATATAAATGATATCTAAAATTTGCATATGAAATACATTTTACTCACTAAGAGATTATCATTTCAAGCAACACTGATAATATATTTCATAGAAACGTCATAATTTATGGGTAATTTTTTATTAGTCTATCTGATCGTTATTCCTACCATTATTATCATTATCTTTATCATTATCATTATCATATGAATTTATTTTTCCGATAGCAACTTTCGCTTTTTATCGTCGTCCCGAACTTGTCAAGAGCAATATCAAGGATTTTTTCCCTTTCCTCTGTAAATCATTTTGTACAATTTCATTTATCACTTGTCTTCTTCAGTAATTCCTTTCACGTGACTCATCGACGATTTGAGGGGAATTAACGGAATGAGGAAGTTATCGCAAACCATTCGTATCTTAGCTCATTTAAGCCTCCAACTGCTCGTCATGTCTAATTGACTGGTAGAGAAGGGAAATATTCTGAAATGTTAATGATATCAACTTTTTCGATATGTTTGTGCTTTAAAGATTTGCCGTAACAAATTTTGTCGTACATCATCAGATCGATTCGATTCACTGTGTTGCAAAAATTACCATAAGGAGTGAGGGAAAAGGAAGAAGAAGAAGCAAACCTAATCTTGGCATATTTCATTATCACTGCTGAAATACTTCGCAAAGATATAGGGCAATTTATATTTCTCTTCCATTATCAACGACCAACCAACTCATCAACTTCCGTTAATGACTGACATTTGTTAAGAAATTTTAAGCTAAAAATTTAGCCAACTGTTACATCTCTTCCTCAACAGTCTTAATTATTGATGGATTAAAGGTATGGACAGAAGGCAATAAGCATTATGCTGAAAGATTGACATAAATTTCAACTTTTATATTTGTAGCATCTATTAATCTCAAGATGAACGTTACTCAAATGACACTTTTAATTTTTAAAATTGCTTCTTGCGCATGCACAAAATGTAGCAATTTCGTTGAAAAAATTCCTTTATTAAAAAGCCACCGTCATAAATATCATTTTTAAATATTCGAATTGCAAGACAGACGAGAAACATTTAAATTTTAGGTACATTTAGTTGGTAAAATACAATTTCCAACGATTGTAAGAACTCTCAAAAGCACAATTTTTCACTAACTGATATGTTTCTCAAATTCTTATCTTAAATCAAATTTTCCATTTCATACATTAAAATCTATTAAATGATGATGATTCATTTGTGAAATGCTTTTTTCCTAATTTGTTTCAACATTTGCGCTCATTAGGTGTAAAATGTCGGGTGTGTGCATATGTTTTTAAAGTTTTATTTAAACTATCTCAAGACGAGCTAACATCGAAAATTTTGCTAATTATAATTAATGACAGTTGGTGGGAAGAAATTAATATTATCGCTGAAATTGTATTAATAATAACTTCTGAAACACATATACTATCATAAGATGACCAAAAAAAGAGAGCTGCGAGATTCGACATCTGTTCAGGAGTAAAGAAAGGCGGAAAGAAGAAAGGAAAGTCAGGAAGTTTAGATAAGCGCAAAAGTACAAGCATGAGGAAGGTGGTGTGATATGATAGGATTCATCCAACTTGTGTGCTTCAGCCTTTTATCTCTTTGTCTTAAGCCTATTACTGAAGTGAAGCACTGTGTTTATCGTCCATTGAAATAATAGAAATTTCGAACTACAAAGTGAACACCAGACGTGTTATGTGCATTTCAGTATTTGCTAATAAATATTGAAACAAAATTTGGGAAGGAAAAAAAACAGAGGAAATAAAAAACAGGAAAAATATTGTTTAAAATAATTGGAATATGTAAAGTCATAACTGAACCATATGGATAAAATTTAATTAGAAATCCGAAATTGTATTACTAAATTTAAATTTGTGCAGGAAGAAATTCAAAATTAAATTTGGTATCTCTCGCTTTCCTTGCAATTTGCAATTAAAAAAAACCTACATTTTTATGGTTGTGATCCAAAGGAACATATAACATGTAAGACATTCAAGTAAAATTTTCAAACTGTTAGAAGTGTTCATGAAGTGGAAGGAAGGAATATAGCATCTTCGATTTTATCTTTTAGTTTAGAGATGAAACTGCTCGTTCTGATTTTAACCGTAAAATGGAATGAAGCAATTCGAAATGACTCGGATAAGCATAGTGCTTTCCTGACATTTATAGTTTACAGATAGTCACATGGAAATAGATGTACTCTTAATGATATGCAATTTTTGCTTACACTTTCTACTGAATATGTTTGCTTTGCTCACCTATTCACTTCAGTAGGCACAGAACCAGTGTACAGACAAATGATAAGTAAACTTACTTTGGTTCTTTCTGAGAAATCAAAAACCATACTGACATAATTCTCCAAATTCTTTGCAAGTTGTCTGACAGTTATTGGTGTTGCAAAGTTCATAAATTTTCTCTTCGACGTGTTCAAGGAAGCCATTCCAACTTTCAAACTTATTATAATGAAAAGGATTCATTAAGGTATGTTAAGTCGCTAACTGATACACACGTTTTTCTAGGAATTCATGTGGAGAAGGAATGAATTAAGTAAAATTAAATGACGCAGCTTGTAATTATCAGGAATGAAGCATTAATCGTTATGGCAGAATTGTTTTAGCTGATAATTAATATACGCATTCTCATTAAGTATATTTGAATCAGAGAAGAGCAAAATCCATTATAAATCACAGTTATCAGTGTTAACTAACTATCCTGTAAAAGGCGAAAGAACAGGTAATGTTCAGCAGGAAATATTCTCATACAAATTTTACTTATAATCGATTAACTAGCAGAGAACAGTTTGCATACCCTGTAATTAATGTAAGAAATTCGTTGTTAATCATAATACGGTCTAATTTTAAAATCATTATTCCTAAAAAGTCTTACACAATCGATGATTACTTATTTCTTTTTCCAAATAAACTAAGCTCGGAATACCTTCCAGTGCTCGTTATTAATCCCTACTTGAATATAAGCTACCCCAAAGCGCCCATGAAATTAACGGTAAATGATTTCTGGACAATGATAATATATGAAAATGTTCGTTATATCATTATGTTTGGAAGTTTTAAAAAAGTCATACGTATTATCGGACTGGAAAGGACCAAAAGTCCACTTTAATGATATTATCATTTTAAACAATAAAATTTATGCAATTGTGAAAAAATTGAGAAATAATTTCAAATATAAATTCCATTCGAACAAAAGATATGGAAAATGGATGTGTTTCTTTACCAGTGTCCTAAATGAATTTGGAAGAGAGTCTGTAAAAGTTGTTATTAAATTAATGTGCAAAAGCTATTACTACTACTACTTCATCCAAATATTCTGAATAGTCCCACTAACTTGAGAAAAAAGTTCCCAATATTTAGCATGCAAAGAACGATAGTAGTCTCCGAAACTACTTCGCAAGAATTTTAATCCCATTACGGGAATGATTAATAGAATGATCAAAATTCAGTTTTGCAATGTATTGACAATTTCCAGGCTGTATTATAAAATACTTTCATACCGATCATTACATCCTAAGAACTATTATTTATTTATACTGAAATATATCAAAATTACCGCCCGTATAAATATATCGTTAAGATCAAAACCAATAAATACTAAAGTAATAAGGATACATAAAACACAAAGAATGCTATTATCAGTTTTTCCTCTACATCTTCTGGCGGTCATGAATGTTTCATTATTCAATGCAATACATACTTTTGCATATAAGACAGTTAATAAATAATAGATAATAGCTAGCTATGAATAAACTCATCTTCGCACCTTGTCCAAAAAAAACCCACAGAAAGTTCGATAGATAACATGTGAAAATCATATGCAAATAAGAAATTAAAATAATATAGACAGAAATTAGTACACTGGTTTGTATTTCTTTATTTCTACCATGATATGATGAATATTAACTAGCTCCTTTAGGACAGCATTTTCCGCGAATACTTCATGCGATAATACCTTGCTAAATCGATGGTAATATTGAACAATTTGCGTGAATGTGACCTGAAATATACGTTCGCATTACAACTTAATTCTTCTAATACTTCTTTCAACAACTCGGAAAGAAGCAAGGAAACAAACAAACGGGAGAATTGTAAAGAATACATTACCTGCAAAATGTTGGTACCATTTTTGAAATTTGTAAATGAACGAACAATTTCGTTGTTCACAGCGTCTATCGATTTTTTCCAATTAGCGCAAAAACTGCGTACAATTTTTGTCACACTGTCTAAATTGCGCGTACTATGATAATAGATAATAAACCCCGTGCTATGCAAAAATAAATTTTATTCAAATACTTTTTCTATAAAGCCAATAAAATAGGTATATTAAACAGCCATAGCAAAAGACTCTGACGATGGTTGAACTCTTCTCTTCTCCTACTTTAATAAATATAACCAGTAAATCGTTACTAATAATCAAATCAATTTATAAAGATATGTTTTAAACATGCCTTACCTGAATAACGAATTAAAAGCTGCTTGTGACCCTGCTCAATCAATGGTTCACACTCATTAACAAATGACATTAGATCACCAAAATGAGGTCGAAGCATAAGTTCAACGTATTCATTAATACGATTCTGTTTCAGTTCCCAAAATGATGATTTTTCTTTGGAATCAAATGTCACCCTTTCCTGTATTATCGTGGTTGTAACAGCAAGGGTACGCCACAGTAAATAGCATAATAAATTAAGTTCAATTAATAACCAAAAAAAAGCAAACCTCAAGAACACTGAGGATCAAATCATAGTTATTAATCAGACAGACCAGCCGCTGTAAGCGAGGAGTCAACTGTACCGCAATACGAGTTAGAAAGTTCTCAATTTCGACTTGTTGCTTACTCAAATAAAGCTGCAAAGTCTCAAGTTCAATATTGAACATTAATGAAGAGTTTTTAAAACTCTTGCTTCTGACAGTTATTTATGAAGGGAGAGGAGAACACTAAAACAGATTGAAAAAAAAAGATAAGACATTGTACCTGCAATTTCTGGTCGACCTGGTGTATTGATGTCTGACTGCAAACCAGTAATGCACAAGTAAATTCCGCGTAACGTCTTATAATCTAAAATTTACGGGAAATTAAGATCATATATATATTATAAACAATAATAACAGTTGAAATGTTAAAAGCAACGAAAATTTAGAGCTAACGTAGTGTGGATGAGTATCTGGTTGCAGTTGCATTTTATGAACATTAAGATCACGTAAGCTTGAATTATGCAATTCCATAACAACATCAAAACGATGCCACAACGTGCAATTCAACGTCTCCCAATAACTACAATTATTTTAGTTCAACTTCACTTTACAAATTTTGTTTTATAATTAAAGTAAAACTGACGGTGAAAAATTTAATACCTCTCCAAAGCTGGAACTCCTCTTTCAATCATTATTTCTTTATACTTCTGACATAGACCAATGCATATGTACAGTGATATGGCATCATAATTACAAGATATATGCTCTTCGCATGATTTCTAGAATAAAATGATTTGTTCCATAAGAATTAAGATGATTAATAAAATTGTTTACAAAAACTTATATAGTTAAATGCCAACCAATAAGGTAGTTATCGTGCGCATCATAATTTCGCTAAAAAGTTCGAAAGCAGTTTGTCCATTGATCATAAAAAAGTCCAATATAAACAAGTATTCGCGTGAGGAATGATCGACAAATGCAAATTGCAAACTTCGAAATAAATTCTCAAAATGAAACTGCAATTTTGTTTAATGAAGCACTTTATTGAAATTGATAAAAGGATTTATGATTTATGATTACATGACCTTTCACAATGCGAGAGGTTCCGTGATATAACATTTGGCTTTTGATTAGTAAGAGAACTGTTCTGCGTAAACCAAAATGTCATTCAAAAATCATCATATATTCACACAAAAAAATAATATGTTCTGCAACCGGTGCACCCAAACTCCTTTTATTATATTAATTGAAAAACAACCCGCTCATTTCCTTGCTGCGCTGTATGTGGTACAATAAGTGGTGACATTAAATCAGATGATAACAAGCTGTCTCGATTACCCAAAGAAAAAACGGTTGCTCGGTTTCGAACCTGTAATAATAACATACAATTTTTATATATTATACTACAATTTTAGGTAAGTCATACTACTAATAGGAATCGAAACGTTTCGGAAATCGTTAAAAAATAATATGCAACAAAGGGAATGATGAGATTGGAAAACATAATCAAAAAAACAGATCTTTCCATGTTTAATAAATGTATTTTTCAATATGTGATATCAAAACCAATAACATACTTGAGATTTTAAACTAAAAATACTGGTGGTCTTCATCGCATTTTCTATACCCAAAAGATCATCTTTGGTGGCTACATCATCTAGCTGAAATTGTTACGGATAATAATGACTGCTAATGACGATCCTTACGCAGGTTACGATGTTTATAAATACTAGCAATTATTGCTGCTAATTTTGATCAATGTCAAAATTAAGGAATAAGAATCATAATACTAATTTTACTGCAATGCTGCATAAATTAAAATTCAAAAAGGCAAACTTGTAGTGACACAAAGACGTACCAGTAAACGGAACAATCTGGATGCATATGTTTTGAAATAAGTGAAGAACATTTTACTGATAACGTCAACGTATTCATCCCGAACCTAAATAAAAAACAAAATACCCTACAGGAATCTAAATATTCATCACTAACCAGTCGAAATATTTTTACCAAGTTTTTTGGTTAAATTATATTTCCATCCTTTTTGAATCCCGTAATATGAAATTTTCGTGTTATAAAACTGATATAAATAATTACCTCTCGAGCCAAATGTCTGTCATTTGCCAGCAGAAATTCGTAAAAGAACCTAAAAATTTTAATGCCGTGAAATAAACGACTTTTAACAGTGTTTTCCTCTACATGGTATGATGTTAATAAAATAAGAATCAATAAATTTTTACAGATTTTTATTTATAGCAATAGCCAACCGATTTTTAAGAAGTGCTCCTTGTGGAATTTGATAATTAGTTAATGGTTTCTTGAAAGATGAAATCTTCAAGAGCAGCCACTCTCTTATCTTCGCCATTGCCTGAATTTTTTATCAATAAGCGCTTTATTTCAACCCTGGTTATAGAGATACAACCACTTAAATTCAAACACAATTTGCCTTGTATTTCAAATTCTCAACAACATCATGCACGTCAGAAGTAGCTTTTGCATCACGGAATTCTTGTGTTTTGAGGAATTGCAGTTTATGTTGGAGTTCGTGGAGCTGCTCAAGAAATTCACGCTCACCAACATCTCGTTCAATGATTACTCTGCAATGTGTAAACTGTCGTTATCTGCAATATGTGATGGAGTCAGTATATCCGTGCAACAAAACCTGACGCATTTTACATATTGCAGAAATCACAATCAAACAAATAATAAAAAGCAATAAACAAAAACTTCATATTAAAAAACTAGTTCTTATTACTGAATTTTCTACACTATAAATCTATCTAGAAATATTAGAAAATAGATTAGATTGAATGAATTTAATGCAAATAGACTGACGCTAGATATTCTATCAAATATATTACAAGGTAGTCTACAAAACGGATTTAAAAAGAACAAAAAAATGCGCTGACTGTATCATATTCTGAGATACAACCATGTCATCAACAAACTGGCTCAATTCTCCTCGAATTTTTTGTCGATTTTGCAACTGTTGACTGATATCGACTGACTGCTGTTGCAGTCTTTTCATGTCTGAACTAATCGAGCCCAGTTCTGATTGAAAACTTCGAAGCATTCCCTCCAGTTGCTAAACATATCTACTAGTTTTTTTGAACCTATTACATGAATGAGTAAATGAATAAAGGATCAATTTCTGATAAGTGATGAGAAAAAGGTGACGGCAAGCTCTGCACGTATCATGTTTGACATATGGTCTATCTAACCTTTAATATATTACAAAATAAGTGTATTCAACTAAACTAACATATTATGCTCACAAATATAATAAAAATAAGTTGATTTTACCGCAAATGCATCGTCGCATGCAGTGATTTCCTCATGTAATTCAGCGAGTTTCTCTGCTTGATCGATACAATCTTTTACAGCAAATAAATGAGCTGACTGAAGCTGTTTTTGCAGTTCCTTTGAATACTGCCGCAAATCAGCACCCGATTCGAAAGCTTTTCGAATTGATACATCGTCCAACTAAAGTGCTCAAACAAATTTCGATGCGAAATTTTTTATGATACTATCAATGGAAAGAATGTCTAATATACATATTTTCGATTTATAAATTCATAGTCTATTCCAGCCAACTTATAGCAGACAAGACATACACGCTCTAACAAAAAGAAAAATGCAGTCCATTTGTTTGAACTCTTGTTAATGAATATACCAACTAACCCCAAAATCATCGGTAATATCAACGATATCGCAATCCTCCTTCATCCCATTACTGTTCACTAGGTCCTTTCCAAATTTCTTCCAAATTCTTCACTACTATTATATAAACTTTTCAAAGATTCAAAATGCTTGTAAATCTGCAAAATCACATATGTGCTGAATGAAATATTGCATCGTAGCAAACATTATAAATGTAATCCATTACTGTTGCGTCGAACTTCCGCACATTTTTGAAATCTATAGAAGTGACTGATCATGACAAATGCATAAATGTGCTACCATTTATGTTCTCACTTGAACTTATATAACTGCCCTACAACAATGGTTGAATTTTGAGCCACAGTGTATTACATTTGATAAGCAGATAATGTCACAATGCTTGGCAGTGTTTGATGACGCAACTTTAACATGCAATTTAACGTCAGCACCTGGACTTTGCATCGTAATAAGTCAACATGAAATTCAGCATTCTTAAGAGGTAAACTGCAAGTCACTAACAATATTTCTTTGCAAACCTATCCTCCCAATCATGGCATTGAAGTGAGATAATTTAGATTTTATTAAAAAGATCATTCATACCGCAAATGCTCATGACAGCAAATTCTATTAATAGCTCCATAATGGACCACCTTCCACACTTAAACCTTTGTATAGGTAGAGCTAGATCAAGCAACTGGCAAATAACAGTGTTTCAATCGCACATGCAATTCCTGTTAGAAACGACAGTCATTAAAGTAGAATTTATTCAGTCAAAAACAATGTCGCTGCCAAATATTACAGCTTAATTGCAAGCACAACCAAACATACAATTATTTCCATAAGGAAAATAAAAATCACAAACCATAAAATACAGAAAACAAATTGCGCACATACAAAGGAATTATCTACTCCATGAGCTCTACCTAATGAAGTTTTTACTAACTGATTGTATATTTTATATTGAAGAGTGATACATATTTATACATGTCAGAGTTTAATAAGATCGAATCATCGGCTGAATCCAATCTGTCTCGTTCTTATCCAATGTCTGGTCTATTACCGGTCGATAAAGCAAAGTAATCTAAAAACAAAATTTATTAAACCGAGAACAATACCTAATTTTACATGGAAAAATCAAAAAAGCCGGAAGGATATAACAGATTGCATAATCTGGAAAAAGCTAAGAGAACTTCGAGCCCAGATCGTTTACATGTTGAAATACTTCTTTTCCTTTGCATCCCACAAGTCTAGCGCTTTTTTTGAAACATTTCCTGCGATAAATATACCATCATATTCATCGAATCACTTACCTTTCCGGTCTCATGATTTTGTTCGATAATAGTATGCTTGCGCCAGTGTTGATCAAAGGGTTTCTTAGTTTGACCAGCTAATGGCTTCGAATAATCAAACTCATCTATTCGTGTCTGAAACAAATATGTAAATCTGCAAATAGATTAAACATATGTAAATGAGTGTCCATTATTTAATCTAAATAATCGGTATCAACACGACAAACCGGGAAATCATCTCGAGCATGTGCTCCACGACTTTCTTTCCTACCTTCCGCAGCAACGATAGTTTGCATCGCATTTAGCATTAAATTCTGTAGTTCTAATGTTTCAACAAGATCCGAATTCCATACTAATCCACGATCTGTTGTTTTAAGGAGTTTTTGTTCTTTGAAAAGAGTTTCCATTTTTGTAATACCTTCCTGCAATATTGTTAGGGATGTGATGGTCTTTAACGCACATTATGTATTTTCTTCCTTTCACTATAGCTGAAATATCTTCCATATTCTTCGTTTTCTTCCATGGTATTCTTAATGACTCACCTTCAAAATGTCACCTCGTCGGAATACAGCTGCATGCTGTTGCATCGTCTTCTGCATTTTCAATCTTAAAGCGGCAGTAGGAATGTCACCTTTGGCAAAGCGCAACTTATCGACGTTTGCAATAGTTGATTCGCCAGTACCTTTCGGTAATTCAGGAACCTTTTCAGATGATTTTTTGGACTTTTCCAGAATACTGGAAACAAGATCACTCTACAGAGGTCAAACAAATGCAATGTAACATTCAAAATGTATGTTTATGGCAAGCTGAACAAAAAAAATAAGTTTGAAAAATTACTCCATAGCACATGCACGTCCGAAAACAACAAGGTCAAGCAAAGAATTAGCTCCCAAACGATTTGCACCATGCACCGAATGTACTGCTGCTTCACCGCAAGCATAGAGTCCTGGTACCAACTGTAATTTTATACATTCCGCAATTATTTAAAAAGCACCTAATGGAAATGTAGAAACTGAAAGAAATCTTTACAATCTGTTAAAAAAAACTGCACCTGGTCACCTTTATCGAGTTTGTGCGTTAAAACTTGTCCCATATAATTCGTTGGTATACCTCCCATATTATAATGGACCGTTGGTAAAACAGGTATTGGTTCCTTCGCAGCATCCACACCAGCAAAAATCATTGCGGTTTCCATAATACCTATAGACGATTGTTGTAACTTTAAAGTAACAAAATCTGATTTAAAAGATAAATTTAATTAATCTCCTGAATAAAACGCAATTAACTCTAGATAATCTTTCAATGAAATTAATAATTGCGGAAGACTTAATGGTGATACAGTTTAATTTCAAAATGTGATGGTATGATACATGATCTTCAGTGTCAAGTATGATGTTACTCTGAACGACTAACATTTTTTCAAAGCATACACCCGAAGCGGATTTTCAATCAAAGCTTCCGATGCTTCGTTCTGAAACTGATCTAACCTGGCAACTTAGCATGCAAATCTTTCGCAGGTAAGTGATGCAATTGCAAGTAAATATGATCTTTATCCTTCCCAACACCACGACCTTCCATGATTTCGATTGTTATTGCTCGCGAAACGACATCTCGTGAAGCCAGATCTAACGCATTCGGTGCATACTTCTTCATAAAGCGCTCACCTTCACTGTTCACCAAGTAGCCACCTTCACCTGAAAACATTATTATAAAAAAAAAGTTTTTAAGATGACATTCATCATATCATTGATATAATAAAATTTTCAACCTACGCAAAATATTACCTCTAGAGCCTTCCGTGATGAGACAACCAGCACCGTAAATTCCGGTTGGATGAAACTGGACAAATTCCATATCGGAATTTTGCAGTCCAGCTCGTGTAATCATTGCCGTACCATCACCAGTGCATGTATGCGCAGAAGTACAACTAAAGAAAGTTCGCCCATACCCTCCTGTTGCGATTACCGTATTTTTTGCACTGTAAACAACATCCAGCATCACAGTGTTTTACCAATTCAAAAAAAATATATCCCATACTCCGGTGATACAAACTATCAATCAAGTGTATATCGATCGTATTGTTGTTGACAAAAGCACTAAACTTACCGGAATCGATGTATGCTTCCATCCTCAAGGTTCATAGCGATAACACCAAGACATCGTCCGTTATCCATAATAAGATCAAGAGCGAAATATTCGATGAAATAACGACAGTTGTACTGGAGTGATGAACCATAGAGCGTATGCAACATCGAGTGTCCTGTACGATCAGCTACGCAGCACGTCCTTTAATTATAATGAGAAAAGAAAAGCATTAGTATTAGATATAAAAACATGTTTCACCAAAAGGATACCAAGTAAATAATTAATTAAGAAATAAAACATACCGACGAGCTAAGCCACCTTTACCGAAATTGTTGCTTTGTCCACCAAACGAACGCTGATATATCTTACCCTCTTCTGTTCGTGAAAATGGCATACCATAATTTTCCATTTCAATAACAGCACGTACTGCTTCACGAGTCATGTAATGTATTGCATTCTGATCTCCCAACCAGTCACTTCCTGCAGTTATAAGTCGGAATAAGCATCTTACATTAATGCTAAAACCACGTCAATATCGTCGTATCAAAACTACAGTTTAGTTAGTAACTTCGCTTCATAGTTAGTCATAGTAATGACAATACCTTTAACAGTATCGTAAAAATGCCATCTCCAATCATCCGGATTCATGTTGCCTAAAGCCGCATTAACACCTCCTTGAGCAGCAACCGTATGGGATCGTGTTGGGAATAACTTTGTAACTACTGCAACCTTCTGACCTCCTTCGCTAAGACCCATTGCAGCTCGCAAACCGCCACCACCTGTAAAATTAAAGATAAGTGACAAGTGATAGAAAAAACGCTTCGTATTAGCAATCCATCAAGTACAGTAACCTATGTACCACATCAGTTGAATACATCTTATTCCTACATTAAACTCTTTATTTGCATCAGATAAAAAATGAGGTAAATGAGGCAAAAAAATGAGGCACTTGATGTATTTGAAATATGATAATGTGCATATTATAGGAATACTATGGAATGGAAAAAAGGAAACAAACCAGCTCCAACGACAACCGCATCGTATGAGTGGTCAACAACACGATATTCTGCAATATTAGACGTCTTCGTTTCCTTATGCGTCGTCGATAACGAAAGTGCCCTTTGTTGACATATTCTCACCACCAAACAACGGGCCGCACTTAGCATCCTATGATGAAATATGATCAGTTTCTCCTGCATTTTCCAACTATAAATTTCCCGATATTGTTCGTTAATTTACACCTTTACTACAGTTTAATTCTAAAATTGACTGTCGCCTGATCACACTAACTCATTGCATCAATGACAATTTAAGTTATGTGAAAATAAAAAAAATTACTTCTTTTCGATGATAAGTTTGTTAAAGTAAACAAGTCATTGATGTAATGAACGATGGATACTTTTGAAAAGGAATGTCAACGGGAAAGGTATGTCAATCACCTCCCCCCCTTCCCATATCATTTCTTTCATTAATATTTCATTTTTCAGCATTTCCATCATAAACTTTCAAAGTTCGCTCTTAGATCATCTTTCTTGCTGTTGTTTATAACGATGACAACTTTCATAAAACATTCATTACTGGCAATTTTCCATTTACTCTAAGTCTACGATAAAGTACAGGAATTAGCCAAGAAATGAAGTCTTTGCTCGGACATTACAGTTATGGTCTCATTTAATTTCGTATCCTTTTAGTGTTAACATTTGTACGACCTGCCACAATTGCCAATGAATTACTTATTGTGTTTCCTGTAATCTGAAGTATCTGCACTTTTTACAAGAATCTCTGAAAATGGCACAAATACTTTAGTCACTGGAATATGAGGCCCAATATGCATTCCAATGATCAGACGTTTATAACCATCTCTATCAAAAACGTAAACGACCGGCATCACAATGTCTACCTTTGATGAAACGAACTAATGACATTTACGTGAAAGATATGCATATGAACATACGAATAACAACAGCAACGTCATTTGCATAAACGTCAAGCATTTCTTCAACGTTGAGATAAATAGTCTATACATTTCCTTATAGCACAGAAAGATGGTGGATCCCAAAGGATGTCGAGAGGCACAACGCGACGTTCCTTTACATACACATACACACACATGCACACACTAAAGTTAGTATGTCCAGTCACATATACACACACAGACATACATACATACACATACACACACACACACACACACACACACACACACACACACACATACACACACACACACAGTCATACGCGTATATTCAGAGAAGTAGAAAGGAAGGAAGAGAACGGGACCATAGTATGGTCATCGTATGTATGAATTATTGGAACTTTATGGCTGAAAGAAAGTGAGTGCGGAGTTTCCACATCACTCATATATGCGCGTTAACATCAGGCGGAATTAGTAAAAGCGATGGGCGCTGATGGCATTGTCTTGGAGTGTTTGTCATCCCAATTATTTGAACAGAAAGTTCGATCACAAATTAGGGAACGATGCCATCGAATGATTACTGTCGTGGAAATTTGGGGGGTTTGAGATTATTGTTTTGTATTGTTTGTCGATCCACAACACTAATACTTCGTCACGCTTTATTTTGGGAATTGATTTGATTTCGTAGCAGAAGAGTTAGCGATGGGATATTAATAGTTGAAGGAGGATATGAGATGGAGCAAATAGTAATTGAAGAGGAGATTGAGGATGTGGGAAGTTGAGGAAGCCTTCCCGTTGAGTACAATTTGGATGGCTTGGGAAAATCGTGTTGTGAGAAGATTCACGATAAATCACGAAAAATCGTGTTATGTGCAGGTTCACAACAAATCAATAATTTTCGTGTTGAAACAGACTACAGTATAAAGACAACAAGCATGACGAAATTGATTACATGAAGAAATCTTAAGGATTTTTATAATTTGTGTTAGATTTCTCTCGGGTTTCCCGACAATTACAGTAAACTTGTCACAGTGATAATCACTGAAAGAAATTGATCACTGAATTAATAACATAATCGGTGTGCATGCTAATATGCCAGGATAAACAGTGGTAAAGAACTGCATGATTGGAATGAAATATTACGTAAAGGTCGTCACTCCTTTATTCAGGCTTGCTTGAATAATTACGCAAAAATACGTAAGTCTGAAAAGGAAGAGACAATTTAATGGAAGTGAGCAAATATGAACCATAAGTCAAGCTAAGCCCACATAAACACTGACGATATTATTATTCATTATTTTCGAATCGTTGGCAGTATAGTTTCCACTTCATTCTTGTACAACGTTTGATCGATCACTGGTCGATAACTCAATGAAACCTAACATACAATCAGATTTATTTATTGAATTTGAATTTTAACGATTTGCGTCGCTAACTGACATTCGCAAGAAGTCAATCAGTGCTTAGTTATGAATGAGAAGGCATTTGCTGCAGTAATTTGTGTTATCGATCGGCTCAGTAACGTCGAACGCTGGGATTACCAAAAAAAAAGGAAAATGTATCGCAGTAAATGCTCACTGTCTAAAAGCCAACCTATCACGGCAAGTTAAAATGCGCGGTAGACTCTGTTGACCTGTTGCACGTAATACGTATCATTTGATGTATTAAAGCATTTCCTCAGAAAAATAAGTCCGAAAAGTATTATTGAGAGAAATGAACAATTAATAAATAGTAAACAAACTTTTCCCTTTTTGGTTTTTGGTCAATGATTGTATGCTTGCGCCAGTGTGGTTCAAGCGGCTTTTTTACCTGTCTTGCCAGTGGTGCGGAATAATCAAATTCATATCTATTCGTTGCTGAAACGTAATACGTTGGTATTTTTTAATATTGGAGAAAGTAATTAATAAAATAAATGTTGAAAATAGTATTGAAATAATCCTCTGCATAAATTACCGGAAACTGTTCTGAACATTCTAGAACTTCTTTACCTTGAAATCATCCTGAGAATGAGCTCTTTCGAGCTTCGGCCGCAACAATCGTTTGTAAGGAGCAAAGCAGTAAATTCTGCAGTTTTAATGCTTCAATAAGATCCGAGTTCCAAATTAGTCTGCGATTCGCAAAGATAGTTTCCATTTTTTTGGTACCTTTCTGAAATTCGGTAATATGTAAGGCCTTTGTATTGCCAGGCCTAATTAAAATGAGTAACCGATCATATGCTTGTGATCAAGGTTTTAGAATCATATTGCTTGCAAACGAACAGAATAAAGTAATTAATTAATTGGTGGGAGAAAATAGAGAGACTTAGAAGAATATGAGAAGAGAAAAAAAATAGGAAAAGAAAGGATATGCTATTAATATGTTTTAAAACTAAAAACAGCCATCTGCGACTTAATAAGAAGTGATGTTTTTCCATCGCTCTCCTTCATTATAAATTACTGTTTTTGTTCCGTTCATTTAATTAGAAATTACCAATTAGTAACTAATTCATCCCGAAAGTTGTTTGACATTTCAGTGTGATTCGATCGCTATTAGCTACACGAAAACGACTATACCATACATGCCTAATCGGTCTATGCCTATTTTCCATTCCTCCAAAAGTTTATTTCATTGCTTAAATTTGTCGTTTAACCTGTAGAATATCCCTCGTTCATTGTTTTCTGCATTTTTAGCCGTAAAGTACCTGTGTAAATGTCCCTTAGCGAACCTTATCTACGTTAGCAAGCATGGTCTCACCTGCACCTGCTGGTAAATTCAGAAATTTAAAACCGGTCGATTTTGCTTGTTCCAATATGACGCAAGTATAACCGTTCATGCCACAAGAGCTTCTAAAATATTTTACTGTATTGCTAGAAATTGGCATAAGAAAACGATTTCAATTATCGTTAAAAAATGTCTTTTTAGGTTAAATTCCAATTCTCTGCAGCAAATCCGACATATTGAAATTCACTTTCATTTTTCTAAATTTTTACTTCATTTTTTGTTTTATGAAAAGTTATTGTGAATAATAATCGAGTAACTTTTCTACGTTTAACAGACAAAGTACAGTGGTAAAGAGTTCCATATTATCAGAAATGAAAAAAGATCATTACTTATTAGCGCAAGCTCTTCCAAACACTGCGGCATGAAGAAGAGAGTTAGTGCCAAGTCGATTGGCGCTGCGTACCGAATGCGCCGCAACCTCGCCACACGCAAATAATCCCGGCACTAACTGAATGTTACGACATTAGTGGCAGTTCTTTTTTATTCCCTCCTTTTTACCACAATTTTATTATTTGTTTCAAATTTCAAAATGAAATAAATAATAAAATTTTTTTATTTCGAATTAATTGTAGCTCATTGATAATTAACTTTTTCCTATTATCTTTTGAAATTTTTAAAGAAATGAAAACTATGGAATATTTCCGAGCAGAAATAGTTTGAAATTTTGGTGAAATTAAAGGTTTGCATTGATGTGTTGTTAGTGTTATACTTCAGATCGTTTATATGTCGTTGTCTTTAAGTGGGAGGAAAAGCAGGCGCATGAATTTATGAAATTCATCGAACAAAATAATACAATCGACGAACCGCTCATTCTGATAGAAATACCCGCTGACACGAGACGTTTGTTTAGAAAGTAAGGAAAGTTCCACAAAGGCTGCGAACCAAATAAATACAAGCAGCACTTGAACAAATATACAAAATTAATTACTTATAATTGCTAAGCAATAGTAAATGAGAAGTGATAATCGTTATCTTATCATTCACTGATCGTGAAATCAATGTACATTGCGAAGTACGTAGAAAACAAACCGTTCGTTAGAGAGAAATAACAAGTTGAAATTCAGTTAATTTTGTGAAAATTAGCACTTTTTCATTTTTTTCTCTTTTTTTATTACAAATTTTGTGAGTTAGGAAGTGACATTGATTAATACTTCAATATTCCAATTTCCTATAATTGCATTTTACCCAAGCAAATGAATTTCTAACCTGCTCTCACCGTCGTTTTAATTAGTGGCTGGTGATATAAACTGATAAATTCTTGTCTTGAAATGAAATAAAGCAAATTAGACTAATAGCTGTATGATGTGAGATTCAGTTCCATCACACAGGACTCTTAAGAATTAAAACCTAATTAAAATACCTAACAACAACGATTTGACCCAAAAATTTTTAACGGTAATTTAACACAGTTTAATATCAATTATCAGTAAGGAAAAAAGTGAAATTAAGTAAAGATAGTACAATTGATCCTAAAAAGGTGTAGGTAATGCTTTAGCAAGGTGTGCCAGCGAAGGTGTTAGAATATTCTATCGATGTCACTATTATCCTTCCTTGACTCGGATGACTGTTTCAGTTTTGGGATTGCCCAGGGTTGCAGATCAGCGGAACCCCACAGAGTAAAAAATATCGCAGGTAAGAATGCGACAGTTGCCGATACTGTATACAGCAGCTTCCATTGACTGGCAGAACCGGACCACGAATGCAGAATCAATCCATTTGTAAGTTTATTCACAATGCTTAAATCATATTGATTATTGATGAAATCAGTGACAAGACTTGTCATACTAACCCTCTTTAATAGAACTCTAAATTAACAGTTAGCGGTAAGTTCATAATGCCGTGGACTATCTGTTCCGGAATGTTGTTCATTAAGAAGTAATATAATATTAATTCATTTATAATGAAGAGAATTTAGGTATACCAAGTACAGAAATAAGAATTAATTTCAAATTTACTACATTCCAGCTAAAAAGCAAAGCAAGTGAGCTAACAAAGAGAAAGTATTTGCTGATAAGCTGAAAGTTTTGCAATAGTTAAATTAGCAACTAACTTAGCCGTATGTCCAGCAGAAAAAGCAATGCCTGTGATGGAACCCGTATATGCCGGACCTATTTGTAGTAAAGCAGTAAATACACCAGGAGTATGCAAACCTGAAATTGATATGGAATAAGATAAAAACTTCAAAATTGCAAAATCATAACAGTTAATGAACAATAACGATAAGTGATTTGAAGTCAATGAAATTACCAGCGAATGCATTTGCAGCACAAACAACGATCAGGGCTGGAGTGCTATGTCTTAGCATTGGCATTACAAGAAGACCGATGGCAAGACCAACTGAGCCAATACCATTAAAGGATTTCACAAGGGCTGTTCTTCCAACCGGACAGCATCCCTTCTTCCGGGCACTCAAATAGGATGACAGTGATGATGAGAGATTCTTACTAATCCATAATGTTAATAACGGTACTGCCGAATATAAAGTACTACGAACATCCGATAGATGAAGCACTTCTTTCATATAAATTGGTAGTAACTAAAATTATCATAATTGATAATTAATTTGGTATTTTTAAAAAATAAATGACTGACAGATTTATTAAAGCAACAAAAAACTACCGGACTTTTTCATTTTTATTCATAAACATAAGCGTTGTAGTAGATTTTAGTCATAAGTTTAAAAATTTTGCACTTACTGTTGTAGTGATAACAAGCGGATACTCTTGGCAGACCACTGCTAACATTCCTACAATAAACGGACGAGATATTAGCAGTTCCTTCCATGGCGTATTTTCTCGTTCTTTCCTCTAAGAAAACAATAAATTTATTTTCTTCAAATACACAGATTTATCATTTCACATTTTAAGATGCGAAAGTTTAATCGTTTAAAATGTATGGTTTCCGAATCGCACAAAAGAATTGATATCGTTTTTTTCACATTAATAATGCAAATTTTATTTAGCGATTGAAGGATCGATAATTCGATGGCACCGCTCATTTGTTACTAAAATATCGGATGTTTCATACATTAAAGTTCAAGTAAGGAATCGTTTGAAATTTTATGCTAAACAATTACCTTTCCCAATGATTCCTCGTTAATTTTCCTTAAAATGTACATCTTTTCCTCATTTTTCACACAGCAATGCTTCGAGGGCTTATCAGCCGACATAACCATCCAGACGAGCAGCATTAGCATAGCAATTATTGCAGAGAAGTAAAACGTAAACTTCCAACCACCGAACGAATCCCTCTTAAGGCAAACCCATCCGGATATTGGCAAAATTAGTAAACTCCCTGCAATAATTTCTTACAAGCTTGATTTCCTACTTTCAAATATATCATCGCATTCTATTTCCTTCGTCATCGTAGAAAGAACATAAAAGATGAAAGAAAGAAGAATTAAATGAATCAGCCGACTGATGCACAAAAACATTCTGTATGAGTAATGAATGATGGTCATCTTTTAGCCAATGTACTCGATTTTAAATTAAAAGTTAATAAAATTGAGACCAATTTGTCGTCCGCCGGTAATAAATCCAATAGCGAATGACCGTTCCTTCGGTGGAAACCAACGGACAATCATAGAGCTAATCGACGGTGTGAGGAAAGCATCAGCTATTCCGCAGAGAATCCGAGAAATAATTGCAAAAATGAAATGTTTTGCAGCAAGAAGAGGTAACATCATATTACTGATAATAGTGACAATTAGCGCAAAGGACACTGTCCATTTGCCATTTAAACGATCGGCTTGTGGACCAACGATCAACATAAATAACGAGCCTATATTTTGGGCACATAACACCATACCTAAAATGAGAAGAAAGTGGTAATTGCCGAAATTACATTTAAGAGTTTAAGAATTATTCATATTACTGTTAAAAGAGTTAATGAGAAGGAGAGAAACCTTGTTCAAGCATAGTCCAATTCAATCTCTGATCAACGTAACAAGGTCGTATCTCAATGTAATCTTGGTTATCATTAGCGTTTGGCTTTGAAAGATCTGGTGAATCGGGCCTATCATCACGTAATAACCTCATTTCGTTGCTTTCGCTTGAGTTAGGTAAGCATGGTTGCGAGATTAATTCAGAACCGTTTACTCCTTCTTCCATACCGTTTTGAAATCTCAACAAATATTAGTATAAATTTAACTGTTATTTGTAATTACATCGAAATATTACAATTTCAATCTAAACACCATAATAATCACCGACAGTTAACGATTGCATCATTGCTATAAATCGATATTAATCATTTCAATTGTCTTCAAAATTTTCTTAAAATGATTTCAAATTATTTAAAAAATAATCGTATATTATTTATTTAAAATCTCTAAAATGCATCGAAATTGCGAAAAATATTTGTTTAAATTAATTTGGTCAAAGTTGATGAAAACATTTCCTCTCTTCCGGTGATTTTTTGACAGCATTTCTATGTTTAACAATCCAGTAGTTCGTTTATCACTTTTTTCACTTTCCTTTCAAAAAATCATCTACTAATCTTTCTCTTCTTGTCTTCTTCTCTTTCTCTCTCTGATTCGTAATATTTTATCGGTCTCCTAACTGGTTTTAATTTCATTACAACCTTTATGACTCAAAGAGGAATGAATTTTAAAAAAAGAAAGGGATGCACTTTGTTGAATACTTTCTTTCCCATTAGCTTAATTAAGTGAAGATAAATCAAATCAAATTTAAGAATGATTGATCCGTAATTGTTGATAAATTCGTGTTTCAATTTCGTACTTTTTCAAATTATCAGATAATTTTTTCGAAAATAAAAGAAAACAGCAAGTGATTGAGTAGACTTGAAAATAACCCAATCAAGCGTTTAACTGTGCTATCATTGCAAACTACAATCGGTTGATTTGCAAGCGCAGTTTTTAAATTCCATCAAAAATGATTGTAATATGTAAAATTTTTAAAATATTTGTTTTGTCAGTTTAGAGCGAACGGAATTCATAAATGAAAAAAACATGGCAACAATTTGAGATGAAAACACCTGGCAGTCGTTCAGAAGAAAAAAATTACCTTGCGTTTGGTGAAGAAGCGATACTTTCATCTTCCTTTGCGACCATACAGACGAGAGAACCGGCGAGATTTGTTGTTGTCACTGAGAACGCCATAAGACACGACGACATCAGTACAGCGATCATCATCCGCATTGTTAAGAAGTAGCCAAGTTTGCGGTAAATTGTTGACCCCTTGCGCTTTTTTTCCTCTTCTGTGCTATTTGGCAAAATTTCATGACCTTTGGGAAAATCTTCCACTGAGATATTTCTACTTACTATTTCACTTACCGTTGGCACTATTCGAACCATCCTAAAACTTTCATTTATGCTAGAAATAAAATTGTTTCATTATTAATTCAGTTATCGACGTAAGTAATCAATCATATGACATAAGTGGTAACAAATCACATAGAATGACAATAAATTTATCTTTTTAGAGCCTTTCGTAGTTTCTTCTTTGTTTAAAATATTACTGTCTGAGTTGAAGAACAGTCTTATTTAGACCATACATTTCCATAATTTGCTTATGTTAAATAACTTCTTATGACAAAAAAGAAAATTAGAAAATGTATTTCAATGCTATGATTTTTCAACAAAGTTAAATTTTATTTTTTTACTTTGTCGCGTAAGTATTTAACTTTTCTTTGTATAATTACTTAGCAAAAGTACATCTATTTGCTCAAAATTAATTGAAATTTTGGAATTGTGTAAATGCCACTTCTAGGTATTTCATAAAATTCTCAACCGATAAATCTTCTAAAAAGTATGTAACCGTTTTTCGTTCGTTTTTAAACATATATTATTGTTAATTGTAGTGATTAATTGAAAAATGATTAATCGCCGAAAAATTTATGTTTAAAATTTTCACGCTTTTCAAATGGTTGTTTCAATGTCGGGGAAATGATCTCACTGTAGTAAATTAATAATAGCAAACGATTATAGCGTGGCGTGTGATAATCAGATTGTGCTAATTTATCTGTTATTGCGACCATAAAGGATTGACACCTTTTAAATGGCAGGAACGAAGAGAAATTTAAGGAAGAAAAAAATTTTATTTTTCTGCAACGATAATCCGATAATGACTGATTGATAGAATTACAGTCGGTGAAACTAAGTACTAACCTATCCCTATTATTTACTATTACTATTATTGTTATTAATTATTATCACGGAATTAAGTGTAGAATTTTATGTCGACATTCGCATGTGTATATTAGAGGTATTAAAATTAACAAACTGAATTTTCTCGCTTTTCAAATGGTTGTTTCAATGTCGGGGAAATGATCTATCTCACTGTGAACAGTCAGTGCTGTGCGGTGAAAGCAAATAAAAGCATATTTTCTAAAAAGGTGAAAAAAGTGAATAAACATATCTTAAACATAAAAAATTATAGCGAAAATTTTCAACAAAAAATGTCGCACAGATCATTTTTTAGAAGAAAAAGTTATGTAAGTAACTTTGATTGCTCGAAAGTGAACAGAAATATTTGAAACAATGAGGAAATGGACATAATTAGCAGCAAAATATTTTGAGCATAATATTTAATTTTACAAAAAAAGTGCAAAAAAGGAAAGAAGAAAGTAAAAAAAACTCTTTTGGCATTCCGTCCATAGCGTCCATTAAATTTCCACACACATAAGTAATATCTGAAGACCGCAAAATTCCATATTTTATTCTGTTGCATCCGATCTTTCAAATGAATCACTTCTGTTACCTTTGAAACACTCACACATTTGTTGAATGTGATCGCTAATTTCTGAATTGTTAGATCCTAACTTGCAATATGTATGCCCGCGTCCGGCCGTGCGTCTGTGTGTGTGTGTGGGTGTGTGGGTGTGTGTGTGGGTGTGTGTGTGTCAGGAAATTAGTAAGCTTTTTGGATTCATACCATTGCTATCACAATAGTAATAATAATATATTAAAGTAATATTAAATTGTAAAAGCATCCGTTCAATTCAATTATTCCATCCTTTCTTTTTTTGTTTTCAAATTTTTTAAATGATTGTTTTTTTTTAATTTAACGCATTATAGTAATAATAATAATAATAATAATAACACGTCTTTTTGAATAAATTGCAACTTAAAATATCAATTAAATATTTATGTAGTACTATTCATTCTATTAAAGCTAACAAGCGTAGCCGTATTATTTCAGAAATCATAACATTTGCAGTACTTAAATGTAATTAATTTTTGCTAAAATTTATTTGTCAGAATGCACGTTAAATTTCAAAAATCCAATAGTACAAAGAGAAAAAACTGGTTATAATTTAGACAAAAAAGGAAAATATCCCTTCTAAGAATAATTCTTTAAAAATCATTCAACTTCAGGGAAATTAAATAGAAAAGTAGGTGTTCCTTTTTTCGCAACTGAAAAAGAAAAAGAAAAGTGAAAACGCTTACTTTCTTTGCGAATGAACTGTGAGTGAGGGTCTGTGCAAGTGAAATGGATGAAATTGTGAATTTGCATAATTAAGAACTGCCAATTAAATTTGTAACACAAAGTAATTTATTTTCATGGAAATATCTTTTTGGGCCACAAATACAGTGAAAAGAAAGGCTGAACAACAATGTGCGTCCAAACAAAGCGGTGAGGCGGAAAATGGATGAGATGTGATTAAGTGGTATAAATAGGAGGCGGCTCTGTCGTCTCCGAGAAACTAAATGCGTTGAGCAAATTCAGTTCCTCGTTTCTCCCTCTTCTTTTGACTCTTTTTTACTATTTACTTTCTCTGTGGTGGAGTGAATTAGTTTTAAATAAACCTCAGACTCTTTCTCCCCGGCGGTTCAAATGGGACAGTGCTGAATTGAATAAGCATTTACTCAGTCCAAACCTAAAACTTACATTATTGAAAAGTTGAAGAATAAACAACTTTTATTTTATTTGTTCAAATTTCTTTTCTTCACTGCAAATAACACTTCCTCACTACGACGTATCAAAATGGCAGTTAACTTTAGGTCAGTTAAATTATACGCTCACTCAATGATACAGTACAGCAAACAGCATTGCGTAGCATTTAGCAAAATTTTCCTAAATATTTTCAATGAAATTTGGAAACTTTAATTTAGAGCTGTAATTCATTATTTTAGCTATTAGGAAAAGTTTCTTGATTTTTCTTTTCAGAAAGTACAAATAACAATTCCTTAATCTTTTTTAAGTGACATTTTTCTCTTCCAAATAAATTGTTTCTTATCAATAGCATTAACAAAATTGTATAATTGTGTAATAATAACTGTAATCACAATAATAATAATTTAATAATATAGTAATAATAATAATAATAATATGATAATAATAATAAATAAAGATGTAATAATAAATAATAATAATAAACAATAATAATTAATAATAATAAACAACAATAATTAATAATAATAAACAATAAATAATAATAATAATAATAATAAATAATAATAATAATAATAATAATAATAATAAATAATAATAATAACAAATAATAATAATAAATAATAATAATAAATAATAATAATAAATAATAATAATAAATAATAATAATAATAATAATAATAAATAATAATAATAATAAATAATAATAAATAATAATAATAAATAATAATAATAATAATAATAATAATAATAATAATAATAATAATAATAATAATAATAACTCTTATGACATAAAATGTTTCTATTTCTAATCTGTCCATTTCTTTAATTTTGTGAAATGCAAATACTTCTATAAAATGCAAATAGTACTGCACTTTGATAAAAGTAAGCGTAAGTGCTTTTAATTTCATCAAATATTCGGCAACATTTTTTACTTACTCTACTGCAAACAGAATCAACAAACAGGCCATTTTTCCATTCTCTTTGAATTCAATTTCAGAAGTCAATAACAGAAGTGGCGTTTGAAAGATTCTGTAAAGTATCAGTAAATAAAATAAGTGAAAAGTTAGCAGTAATTGTTATTTCTCCAAAAGAAAGAACATATCAAAATCAAACTTTTCAAACTTATAATATTAAATTCAAAATGTATTATACAATAATATATGAAATCAGAGGTAATGGCAGAAGTAATCAGTGCATTGATGTGTTTACTGATAGCAAAAGTGGTCAAAGTGATTTTAATGTTTAATTTGCGAGGAGGAGAAGTAGGAGAAAAAAGGAAGCTTTTAGCATCAAAGTTTAAATTGTTTAAAGAGAAGAACGATTTGGTGAGCATTTGTTTATCGCAACATTTCCTTCCATTAATTTCTTCAAATCAACAATTATCATAATTTTTTGAAATTAGTCAAAATAAAAAAAATATGGAAAAATAGCAAACGACACAAAACAAACGAATGTTTTGTTTGTTAATTTGTCTAACACAATTTTCGCTATTTATAAGAAAATTCGGATTCGAGCAAAACCAAACAAAAAAAAGTGAAGAAGTAAAGGTCAAATGATAGCACTTTATTAACGTAGTAGGCAGGAGGGTAGGAAGGGGATGAAGGAGTGATAGTGATTGATAAATGATTAAATGAAAACAAGCTTTGTAAGGAAATCTATCGAACATTAAAGCTGCACACAGTGAAAGGAAAGAAGGGAGAGAGGGGATTTTCCAAATGAGTTCTGCTTCAAATACCACAAAACTTGACTTTTATCGCTTGCAGTAAATTTAAAGGGCGGAAAAAAGTAGGAGAGAAATAACAGAGGGCGCAAAGAGCACATAATTATCAAATAGCATTCAGATAAGCAACTTCCGGATTTAGTTAACCGGTAATTCCGATATCAAATGATGTATTAGTTCACTCATTTGTAATAATCATTTTTTGAAATGAACATGTAATTTCATAGTTAGAAGTGCAAAACCAGTCCATTTTAGGCGATAAATTTTATAATGGCTCCAACTGCTATTTTTAATAATTTCATTCTTATACGTCACATTCTCATCATTGTAATCCTTGCTGAGATTGCTTATTTTTCAAACGAGTACTTCACATATTAGTTCCCTTCGTGGGACGTACAAAGAAAGGTGTTTATTTGAGGGTGAATTAGCCTCCAACAATTAGCAAAAATAATCTTCACGTACGGTTGAATGAACGAAATTTATAACAATACACTTTAATGAGAAAATAACAATAACATCAGAGCGCTTCCAATGCTATCAATTTTGAAGCATTAAGTTTATTTCTCTTAAATAATTTACTATTAATTGCAATTTCAATTTTGATGATAGCTATAATGTCACATGTGAGATTTGCAAATATTTTGCTTCAATTTCTTCTTAAGTTACTATTTAAGTTATAGAGTTATGATTTCTCAAAATTTAGAAATAAATTTGTGATCTTTCACAAGGAAAGCAGACACATTGCAGTAAATTCTATTTTACCATTCTTTAACCAATTTTTCCTTTCATCGAAATAAATCAAAATTATAAAGTTAAATGTTTTTCATAATGAAATGTAATCAAAAGGATTATATTCCACTGCGTTCATGTGAGAACACAAATGTGAAGATGAAAGAACCGTTGTATGGAAATTAATGGAAATAAGTCTCACAATCCTAGCCATGGAAATTCCCACAAATAAGCCTTAACTTAAGTAAGTAATATTACTTGTTAACCAAATAACACTAGTCGTTTAAAAACATAGAAGTAATTAATCAAAAACGGTGAAATTGGAAATTCTCACTGAACGTTTTTATCTTTCAATGTAACAAAGACAGAAGAGAATTCCTATCTAATATCTTCAAAGAAGCCTTCAGAATTAGACATTTCAATCGATCTTAGCATATTTAACTGGCAGGAAGAAAAATTAAAGAATTCAATATCCGATGTGATTAGAACATCGAATAAACAGAATGAAATTTCAATAGAAGATGCTTAATTCACACAGGAAAACTAGATGGTATAGCTTGTTTCACTTGAAATTGGTTTCCTTTCTCAGCTATGCAATTCTACTTCACAGGTAGTCATCAAAATTGAAATTAAATTCGATCATTGAGCTTTTCTATACTACGATAACCTTCACTGATCTCTGAAGCCTAACATCAACTGTAAATTCATCTCGTTTTAATTTACTAATCGATAGAACTGTGTGTAAATTAAAATTTTTAAAAAGAAGCAACAATCCATAATTAATTTGCATAAGATTTTCCGCATACTAATTCTTCCTTTACTTTTGTGCTATTAGCGTAACTACTGCTATAAATGATGAAATGAAATACGGGTAGACACCTTTTATTTTATCAATATCACCCAAAACTATATATGCAATGTACAAAGAACTTAAATTTCAATTAAAATAAGAAATTTGTTTGTTGAGCAATATTCCGTTGAGTATATATATACATATATATATTTCAAAAAAATGAAAATTTGATCTAATTAATCTGTTTTATATAAATTCGCTGGACGATGCGTGTTCCAAGGTTAACCACCGCTGAAATTTATATCACCGAGTAATGAATGTTTGCACATATCGAGCTGGCTGTCCGTCAGTGAAATCGCTTCTTTTCTTAAATAAACGACGAAAAATTTATTTAAATATTTCAGCTTATAATTAAATGGAAAAATGAAATAGTTAATTAACTGATGTGTTTTGGCACATATAATTAGTGCTTAATGAAACGAAAAAGACAATGTATTTGTCAAGCGAATAAAGTTTTTCCTTTTGTTTTTTTTTAATTTTAAAATTACAATATTCACCGTTGGTTAGCGGCAAGTATTATGAAATTTATTATTTACAAAAAAAGAGTTATAAAAATGATATTTAATAAGCAATTAATAAACGAAATATAAATTTCAAAATTTTACGTTCACTTCCAACTTATCAATTTATCTTAAAAGTTCAGCATTGTCATCACTTATTCAGTGATAGTAAAAATAGTGGTGAAAAGAATTATTTAGTCCTTTTTGTTGATTTCTTAGGGTACTTTGATTGAGTAAAATTTTTGCGATTATTTTCAAATTATCTTTGTTGAAAGAAAACATCAAGTCAATTAGCATTCTGTGAGTTAGACGAATTTAACTGCCAACAAATACTTTAATTTTTCTTTACTCCTCCATTCTCCATTGTTTGCAATTCTCAGACAAAAACTAAAATTCAATACGCATTGATGTGCATTACAGGAAAGTTTCAACATTGTTCTCTCCAACTTCCGATCTTTGATCTTACATATTTTCCATTTATGGTGCAATTCAATTTGAAAAAAAACGCCCTAATTGTTAGATGAAAAGTCTCTCTGACATTCCTTCATTTGCATTGACGATATCACGTCAGTTTCAGCATAAGAAAAGGAAAATTGCGTACGGTGAGTATTTGATGAAGTATTTGCTGATCTACGCCAATTTGAGGCTAATGGAACTTACTTCAGTAATTATTTTACTAAATTGTTCCTAAGACGTGGCACTAAGCTGAGAGAAAGGTAGCGGAATATTTCGGCCATGATATGATTTGATATTCGTGGAAAAAAAAAACAACTGTATGTATAAGTTTACCTTTTGTCGGTATGCTCAGAGCGCAGAGGAGCGGTATGAAAAAGTAAACATTAAGAATGAGTGAATAAATATTTATTGAACGAATGCAAAACAAATAAACAGACAGACAGACAAATCGATCGTTCGAAATAAAAAAAAAATTTAGTTTTTTCTAATTTATTAATTTTAGTGAAATAACAACGAAGTGAAAGGAATGTTTATTGGAAAAGTTTCCAACTGAAAAACTTACCATTTCTTTTATTGTTGTTGTATTTTATAAGACTGTTTTGGAAGTTGGAAAGATAAGATGTGTTCAGTGATTTGTAATTTCAGGCGAACGTGAAGATTGACTGTTTTTAATTAATTCATTTAATTCAGCGACTGATATCAAAGCATATTTTATGCTACGAATAACTTCTGTTTTTTATTGTGTTTCTTGAAATGAAGTGATAGACATTAAGACAGTGATAAGCAGATATTTCAAATAACTTTTAGAACTCTTAAGATGACAGATCCGAAGTGGTCTGTCATCTTAAGGGTTCTACAAGTAGCATAAGCATAAGAGCATAAGAGTAAATTAGCATAAGCCACAGGACTTGCGACAATTTTTATTCACCCAGGTGTTTGGAGTGCATAATCGTCTCAGTGCCCAAACACCACAATGGACAACTGCATCGGCGCATTCTAAATGATAGTTTATTTTACTTCTCATTAAATTGTTAATTAGAATTATGAATCTTAGGAACAAAGATTAGTTCCTCACGCAGAGTGTTAGATTTCATTATTCCTTAACTGTAAGAGATCTGTCTTTTCAGGTATGACTACTTGAAGCTTGCCTTTACTACAATACATGGCTATTAGTAATTCGATATCTTTGTCGCTTAAAGCTTTTCGTTGACCCATAACCTGAAATAATTAAATTTGTTAACTTGTAAATTTTAATTTGCTTAAACCTTAATAAAACATCAAGTTACCTACTTTAAGAAATCTTTCACTCTGATATTTCGGTACAATAGCTGGCTTCGTTGGATTAACTGATCCGACATATGGTGCATAGTGCATGATGCTGTAGTAGTCGTAGCTCACACCATAACTGTAACTTTTCCACTCCTACTATATTTTTGTAATGGCGTCAAAAAACATTTAGTGAAACAGTTTAACCTCGTAAATTTCTTCGAATCCGATACAGCAAAATAGTCGTACAGTTTTGGATTGATATTTTCCCATTTAATAATAAGATAATCGTCACGATCCGATCGTGACTGTTGGTGATTTATACCCAGCGCATGTAATGTTTCATGGATAATTATGCCATAATTCTAGAAATATCAATAGTACATGAATTTTGGTAGGACGACGACTTTTATTTATTAATTCCATTAAGGATCAACGGAAATTTCTGCATATTTTCTTTTATACTATGTGAAGTTAATTATTTAATAACAACAACAATTTATCTAAATGTTAATCACACATGAGCCTTCCAACGACCATTCATCCCATCTTAATTAATTAAACTAAACATTATCGTAGGCTGCTTTGAAGCAACAGTATCAGCAATTCTCATCAATCATAAAATGGAATATTTAACTAAATTTCAATGCTAGCAATTACCATTCTTTAGGAATAAATTTTTTTTAATGAAATAGAATTCTAAAATACATATTTAAATAATTTGCAGCAAAGAAATGAGTATGAATTTCTCTTCTTTTCACGTACGGTATGCTCCATTTCAGTGCTATTTGATAATTTATTACCTCTTTGCAAGTAAAACTCAAATAGATCGGATTTACATCTTTCATCCGACCAATATAGCTCAACCCGCAACTGAAATATTCTGCCATTAATGCTAAAAAGTGCAAAGTTAGTGAAATCTTGCTGAGTGATAATCAACACTTCTGGATAATTTTATCAAATGACTTTACTGACAATTTTAAAAAGAGAGAGAGAGGAAGAGCTTACATATTCGATTGAGGAATTTTCACATAAAATAAATGTGGTTCGTTTGGATGTCTTTCGACAAGTTCAAATTTAATGCATGTTTGTGATCCAATTTCATTCAGTGCTTCCATTACCAATTCCTCTTCCTCTATTTCTGTAAGATTTCCTCTTTAAGCCATAAGATAATTGATAAGAAGCGACGTGATCGATAAATCCATGCAACAAATATTAAAATTAAACTGTTTTATAATTTCTTCAAGCGTCATTGTCTACAGCAATTGTTTATTGGATTTTGTTATGTTTTATTGTCATTGCAAATATGCTATTATTTGTACAAATCATAGTACTGAAAAAGGAAGACAAGCATCGGCTTTGAATAAATTTGATTTATTTATTTACTAACCGAGAGATACATCTAAAACATATTTAATCGGTTCGGTAACATTCCATTTCTCGTCCGGAAAATCATCCAGAAACAATGAGTGCCGTTTTCTTCGCACTTCCGGATTATTAATTGAATCAATTAAACGATCGGATTGCTGTACAGTCAGTAGTATATCATCTTGAAATGTTCCATCATCTGCTGGTACTACCTGACATATCAATGCAAATTTGATCAAAAATAAACGTTTTACGTAATCAAAACTCCAACTGTACTGTTTCAGTGAGACGATATACGTGTAAGTTAACAATCATTCTCATTCACTTCAAATTCAATAAATGAAGAAAATGTCAGTATTACTTAAAGATAAATGTGAACAATGAAACAAACAGAGTCAATGATGCCAGCATGTTGTAGCAACGAATTCTTCACTTGTTGTGTTCGCATAAGTCTCAACTCGACGTGATCCTCCAAATTCTCGGCACTTGTCGTAGAAACTCTTCAAAGTAAACTTCTTTAGCTAAAAGAAGCCAATTTGCGCGAAGAGCAAATTTATTCTAAAGAATTATTAGGAAGGCGACGTGACTTTACTTGTCAGTCTAGACGTACTTCGATGTCGCACAACTATGATTAATCATTGATCTATGACGACTTACATTTTAAACACTCATCGGTTAAAAGATATTTTGTAACAATTAGTATAGTGCTTGATGAACCGTTCTTCAAGCTAAATTAAAAAATTGAACGAGTTTAGTCTTTTTAAAAAGGAGATATTGCACTTTTCTGCAAGATCCATTTCAAGGGCAGCGATCTGTTCACGCTTTAATGTCCACTTTTCTTCCTGCTTCGAACATTTCACGTCATTTAGGCACGTCTTCTAAAAAATTCTCTTTCCTTCAATTTTCTTTTTCGTAATTAATTTCACTCTCTTCACTTCGGAATGATTCATCACACATATTTCGATTGAAAATGTTATGATCCCTCAGGTTATGATCAAGAAATAAGCAAGAATTAGGGAAATCGCGATATTCCTTTTCAATTCTGGAAATAGGAGATATGTGTTGGGAATTGAAAACTGGAAAATATATCACTTAAAATAAATTCTACATAAACGTACCAGAAGTGTTTCGCGATGCTCTTTTTTCAATTCTTGAAATGCAAACTGCGGAGTGTCAGTAATCGGACCTCTTGGCACATTTTCTCTCAATACTTCTTGTGTGGGTGGCAAATTACTTGCGTTCTACAAATTGTGAAATTTGGAACAATTTTAAGAGCTGCGTTTGAAAGTTTAGGTAGAAACAACTGTCTGACTGTTCAACTGTTGAAAAGAAAGTTTTTGGAAAACTTTGGATTTCTTGAGATAATCTAAAATTTTCGTATTTTTCTTGTTTGTTTTGAGAGGAAGATCAATGTTATTGTTGCGAAATTCCTTATGCTATTTATATATTAATGTGAAATGCTGCTAATGAGACGTTTGCAACTTACTTTTTGCGTGGGAAGACTGACTCTTTGAAGTGTCACCCACTCTCTTTTCCTGAATAAGCCAAACTTTTTTTTTTTAATTTGAATAATATATATGCAGCTAAAATGTTTCTAATTCAAAACTTCAATAACTTAGATAATAGTATTAAATTTAACCTGCACTTACTATGTGCTGGATACCTATAGCAAAACATTTGTATTCTTTGAAACTCATGCAGTGGTATACGGTCAAATGGAATCGGAGCAAAATGTTCCATCAGGAAGGGAATATCATCAACGTCCAAGAATGATATTGGTAGCAAAGAAGACTGAAGAGGTAGAGGTGGCGGTAATGGCGGTACCGGTGGCGGAGACAGTAGTGGTAGTGAAAAAAGTGGCAGTTGTGGTGGTGGTGGTGGCTGTGGAAGTGGGGCCCGCGGTGGCCATGGTGGTAGCATTGGTAAGAAAAACGGGGTATCTGATTGGGGTCTATTATCAGCAAGCAGTAAGGGGGAAGAATGTTCGAAATGTGGTGGTTGTTGTTGAGGTGGCACATAATGGCTTGGCATTTGTGGCTTGCAAGTTGTTTGTTGAAAGATTTCTACGAATGTGGCTATGACTGATAGTAGTCGCATGTTGTATCCGTCGCATCAACAAATTCAGAAGGAGAATAGCGGACACGAATAACGAATTTCAAATAAATAAAAAAAGTGAAAATGTTAACTTAATTTATTATCACACTTGCAAAAATGCCAGAAGCAAAATATTCATTAATATCAGTAGATAATAGCGAACTTTCAACAACAACAACAACAGGCAGGTGATAATTTCTGTAAACTAAATGCTATAAATCAGTGCAGACAACGTTCAGATGTACATCTTTTTACATTTAGTCTTCGAAAGGAAACACAAAAAGAGAGAAACAGGTTTTCGTGATTGTATCATCGAAGGAGAAATTGAAGTGAAATCAGTGGTTGTTTATTAAAGCCTACAGATGGCTCACCTATTAAGACAGACACTCACAAGCCTCTCATAATGCCATTCCATCAGCCCGATCACTGCGTTATATTTCCACGTTTCAAATTAATTACTTTACAATTCATCCAAAGAAATTTTGCATTAATATCATTAATGAAAGACAGTTGCAACACAAACGAATTACGATAGAACCTTTGAACGTTTAATTGAACATACTCAACCCCTTTGCTAACATCAAATATTCTTAATGGCAATTTATTTCAATACCCAATTGATGAAAGTTCACTTACACAAACAATCAGCGCATAAGGAATATTTGATACTTTGAAACTTATTTCTTGGAGATGTCAACTTGTTATCAAATTCAAATAGCCACTTTTCTAAAAGCAATTTCAAACCATTTATAATTAATTAACACCAAAACACTTTGAACACCAACACCAAAATCATCTCTCATTTGCAAAAGATTTCAATTGTGTACAGAATGGCAATCATTTGTAAAAATCGGTGCTCTCTGACTGAAAGGTAATTGAAGTTTTTAACCTACTTTAACTCATTTGCAAATGCTTATCACTGATTTGCTTCCAACTGTGCAGTATGCTATCACAGAATTGTAGATTTTAATTATTTATCAGCTAAAATTAATCACATTACTTCTCGTCAACGAATCGAACAGATAACATGTTGATGCTTAATGAGAGGGTGACGAACAGGTAAGGAAAAAGGAGGTATGACGAACTGATGAACTTACTTTTCGATTGCTGTTTTCTTGAATGTTCGATAAGTTTGCATTTTATTTTTAACTCTCACAAATTTTCCTTCATATTTTATATTTACTACATTTGAATCTGCTTGTTTCTTCTTGCCGATGCTTTCAACTTTATCCTTGCTTTCCACATACTTTTTGGTTATAAAGTTTTCACTTTGTTTTTCGACAATTTTGATTGTTCAAGAAGGAATTTTCTCTTTTATTATTTACAATTTTTTATCAATCATTTCGTCACTGTTTCATAAAAGTTCAATAACTATAAAAAAGGGTACAAACCATCCGTCAATGGCCTAAAGGGGCGTAAGTTGCAGTATGGTAGAGGTAAGGAAACTTGTTTCCATTTTTAAAAAAACTTTAGTTTATTTTGAATGAAGAATTCTAAATTCTTAGGTTTTTAAGTTTTGTTTTTTTTTTGTATTATATTGGTTATGTTTTTATAGTTGTTTTTATTTTGCAATCTATTGCTTTTTTTACTTTGGTTGAACGTCATTTTTTGGGGGAAATAAGAAAAGGAAAAAAATGGACGACTGGAAAATTAAAACATTGTGAGCTGATTGATCAATTCAGCAAATAAAAGATAATAATTAATGAGCAAAGGTTTGTTGTTGGGCTAATCAAATAAAAACAATTAATTGTTAGACGATAATTCATGAAGTGATTAACTGAAAGTTTCGTAATGTTTTACAGAAAACCCCGGCGAAATCGAGTAAGGACGTATTGATCACAACAATTATTCAAAGACATTTACTCAAACAACGTGTCATATTCCTCCAGAAATTATTGCAAGTCACTAGATGAACTACTTATTCTACAACTACTGGCTTAATCTCTTGTGGACAACAAAAGAGCTACTCATAAAGAACCATTGTGCAGCTGCATAAATTCTTCACCCAAATCATGACCTCCTATGGGCTAGACGTAATCGGTTTCTCCCTGCTTCTCCACTGTACAAAGGATTTGTTTTTGCAACACCTTTTTTTAAAAATATATATCAAAACAGCTTTTTTGGAACTCGAAGAAAGGTAATGATTCTTAGAAAATCAGCAGCTACCTATTTTCTTTTCTACAGAGAAATTTCTGTTGTCTTTAGTGGAATAACCACTCATTAAGCCCTAGATTAGCATACGCGTAGCAAGAATGAAACGATTTCTTTACGTATAATGAAGACTTTTTCGATTTTAAAGATATTAATTACTGGAAACAGCTTTTCTTCTTATCCAGAGGAACTGTCAAAATACAAAAGACATACGCAATTTTACAGTTCCACGTAACAGCGATACATTTCTTTATTCCATGTCACTGTGCGTAACATAATATTTATTTGTACTTGATAATGTAATATTATATATGTATATTTCAATTAATATTGTAGTGTGTCGCAACAATACTAAATATAGTGGTATTACAATCTCAACCAAAGGATATTTTTTGCCTAGAGTAAAACTTATGCTACGAGAACTGAAAAAAGCGCTAGAACTTGCTTTCAAGTTGGGTCTTATGTCTAACTAAACGAGTTTGCTACTTTAACATACCGTATGCTAATGAATATAGATGGACGTAGTTACAACATCCATCGAGAAAACCAACTAACTCCTCAGGCTGAAGAGTCTCGCGTCCAACAAACCCACTACCACTGTAGTAAACCAGTTCATACTGTTTCGCTGAGTGACTTTGACAGTATTTGCAGAGTAAGTAGTACGTCAAAACATTTGCGTGAAGAACATGTATCTTGCATGTGGCGTATGAGTGATTTTGCATTATTTTTATGAATCATGCCCGAAGAACTTATAAAAAGTTGCACTCGTTTATACAAATTGCATCACTGTGGTTGAGAATTATTGCAGGGGCTATGATGCAAGCTAAGAAAGACATTCCTGGTTTCCGATCCGATCCCCGTCTTCTGCCCCGCATCCGTGACGTAAGTTTTATGATTTTCTAATATTATGTTGTTTATTGCATATTATTTCATTTTGTCATAAGCAATTTAGTGATGTACTTTACAGATTTCGCAAGCGAACATGCAATATGACGCAGAAGATATCACCCATTATCTTCAGCAAAATTATCCGTTGGTTTTTTTAATCCCACTTTCTGTAAATCTAACCTACCCATTATTACGAATCTATTGTCGTAAAATTTTAATTTGATTTAGAGAATATGCCCGACGGAAATTTCGTGATTTCTTGAAATTGGTAGAAATTGGACTTCAGAAGATAAAGAATGCTAAGGTGATGGACGGTGTAATCGATTTGACAAATGAATCCAATGATACATCAATAGAACGAAAGCGGAAGCTAATGTTTGTACCTTTGACTGCCTCATTTTTCTCTTTTTTATGTTGTGGAGCATGGATCAACTCGGTTTTTTCGCTTTAACATGCTGATGTGCTAAAAGATAATTGGCAAATTTTATCTACTGAGGACTCGTTATCACTTACCGTGATAAATATTTTATAGAGGGAAAAGAACGGAGATCGAGAGAGACCAGTACTAAATTTGTGTTTTGCGTAATTGATTGTTTGATAAGTTTTAGGACGAAAACTGCGAAGAAGCTTAGTGCTGCTTACGATAGGCCGGAAGCTGACGTGAGAATTTTTAATTGCTTGTAATGTTGTTTTTATCATTTTCCTACTTCTCAACCTTTGGAATTTTATCAGGTTTCTTGTTGTTATAGTTAAAGAAGCCTCGAAAATCATATTCATCGTTCGGGTCGTTGCACAAAACAGATATTAATGTAGAACCAAGTGCATCACATGTTACGTTCTCAGATATCGGTGGTTGTGAGCAACAGCTTTTGGTAAGAACTCCTTTGAACTCTGTAATGGAATTATTATTTCTTTGATTAATATTATATGCCATAGCATTCAATTTCATTTCATGAGAGTGGTTATACTTGACATATTTGTTTGCAGGAAGTTTGCCGTTTCGTCATGCATCTTTTACATCCGGAAATCGGTAATGTGCTTGGAGTTACTCATCCTATTGGCTTTTTGCTCCATGGCCCTCCTGGATGTGGGAAGACATTGTTTGCTCAAGCTGTTGCAGGGGTTAGTACTTCGGAAACACCTTTGATTTTATTTTTACTTTTTTTTTAAAATTATACCCAGTTGCTGTTCTTGAATATCGTAGTCGAGATGTGTTATTTATCTTTTTTCTTAAAGTTTCTTGTTTTTCAGGAATTTCAACTACCAATTTTGAAAGTGGCAGTGACAGAATTAGTTTCTGGGGTATCCGGTGAAACCGAGCAAAAAATACGGTTGTTATTTGACAAAGCGATCGAAGTATCACCATGTGTTTTACTTTTGGATGATATCGATGCCATTGGCTCGAAACGAGATAATGCACACCGTGAAATGGAGAGGCGTATTGTATCACAACTCGTTGCTTGTCTTGATGGTAGGGATATTACAAAGCTCAATCATTTGTTGTGTGAAATCTGTAATAATTTTTTTCCAAAGCGAGTCGTTTTAGGTTTATCAAATCCGAAGAGAGATGTCGAGGTAAATGCGGACGACATAAACGTAGATATTTCAATCAAAAAAGTACATAAAGAAAACCCGGTCCTCGTAATAGGTAACTGTTAAACTGTCTTGTAGTATCCACTGCATACGGTAAACTGTAGGAACCTGAGCCCTTACAAATACAAGTATTTCAATTGCAGGTACCACAAGTAGAGTGGAAACTATGGATCCAGCTCTACGAAGAGCGGGTCGTTTCGATAAAGAAATAGCATTAGGAATACCAGATAAACGTGCTAGATCCAAAATATTGGAAATCGTTTGCAGGTAGTCATCATTTTATTTTCCATTATATTGCTGATTGTGATCTCTGTCGTGATCTGAGTGCATGAGGCTTGAATATTGTGTTTTTTGGCTTCAACCTTTTATTTTATTTCTTGAAACTTTGATTTGACTCTACCTTCCAGAGGTCTTCGACTGGATGAAACAGTAGTAATGCAGGAACTGGCACGCCTGACTCCGGGATATGTTGGGGCTGATCTCAAAGCTCTGTCTAGGGAGGCTGCATCATGTGCAGTGAATAGAGCAGTAAATGGGTATAAGATATAAAATTTTTTTTTTCAGTTATGATCCTTTTTAAAGAATGAAATTTATATGCATCTGTAACTGTCGTCCTTTTCAAGGATATTCGAAGCAACAGATGACCGTAAATATGGGGACAAAAAAATTGAACAAACTGAGTTAGAACTGCAAAAAAGTATGTATTGTTTCTAATTTTGTGAATTTCAAGATTGCATAATGCTATACAGCTTCCATAAAATCCGATCTGAAATTCTCGTTAAAATTTTACGATGCTCTAGTAGTTGCTAAAGCATGTATGTTGCGTCTCTGATGAATGCTAATGATATATTGATCGTGGAACAAATTATCAGTTGGTGGTGTGAACAATAGTTGATTGACACACTTTCACACATTCATTCGAGTAAAATTGAATTTATTACACCAAGATAGTGAAATTTCAACTGTCGCTTTAGTCGCTAATTGCTAGAGCTGTTTCAATACAGATTCTGAAATTACAAGTTATTTCAGTGCTTACTTGGCTGAAGTCATCACAGCAATTAGATGAGACTGATTTGCTGAAAATTCATGTAACAATGGAAGATTTCAACAAAGCATTGACGTTAGTGGATCCATCTGCTAAACGTGAAGGATTTGCCACTGTACCAAATATCACATGGAATGACATTGGTGCGCTTGAAAGCGTTCGTGAAGAGCTTAAATGGAGCATTCTGGTATGTGAATGCTTTATAAAACTGTTATTCTCCATCTCATCAGCTGGTAACGCTGTACTAGTTACACTTTTCTGGTTTAGGGGAATTCGATAAACACCAATATGTTTTCGCCTACTTTCTAATTATTTAGAATATTTGTTCAAGTAATGAGATAAATTAACTATTTTTTTACAGATGCCTA
Organism: Litomosoides brasiliensis; assembly: GCA_013365375.1. Taxonomy (NCBI): domain Eukaryota; kingdom Metazoa; phylum Nematoda; class Chromadorea; order Rhabditida; family Onchocercidae; genus Litomosoides; species Litomosoides brasiliensis. Next base: position 152,250 of record JABVXW010000018.1, on the reverse strand, counting down.
TAAAGCAACCTGAACTTTTCGGTGAATTTGGAATGGAAAGCAGGCCTCAAGGAATATTGCTATGTGGGCCACCAGGCTGTGGTAAAACATTGTTGGCGAAAGCTGTTGCCAACGAAAGTGGCATGAATTTTATCAGCATAAAAGGCCCTGAATTGCTAAGCATGGTATCTGTTCAGTTCATTTTTGCAATATAAACGTTATATTAAAAACATTGGCCGCAACCACTGCTTCAACTGCATAAAAAGTTAGGCTACATTTATCTCTATTATTATGCAGTATGTTGGAGAAAGCGAGAGGGCAGTGCGTACTGTTTTTCAAAGGGCGAGAGATTCTTCACCATGTGTTATTTTTTTCGACGAAATTGATGCACTATGTCCAAAAAGAACAAGCAGTGAGGTACGCTCATTTCTTTCAAGTAATTTGAAATTTATTTTGACTTTTAAATTGTTACAATGCAATAGCGAAAATTGATGTATCTGGTTTTGTTCACCTGCTGGTAGTGGTGATGTTTTTTTTTCTCAAGACAAGTGGCAGTTCAAGATTGGTAAATCAATTACTCACAGAGATGGATGGTATAGAAAGTCGCAAAGAAGTATTTTTGATAGGAGCAACGAATCGTCCAGGTATACCACTTGATATTTGCTCTTATTTATTTTCTCAAAATTGGACTGGACAGTGTGTAGTGGCGATAATATGGTGGGAACACACTGGAGATTTACTATTGAATTCGCAAACATGTTGGTAGAATTCTGATCATTGTCTGTCTTAACAGATGAAATTTAAAATGAAAATGCCATTACTATTTTAACAGGTGAATGATATAATTGCTAGGATTAATTGTAGTTGTTATACCTGCAGTGACTAATATGATTTGAAATAGTGTTTTGTAGTGTGCATGTAAGGTTCTTTCAAGTCTAACCAGTCAAACTGTTCAATGCAAATAATTGATATATAGCATTACAGTAACGTTGGCCAATGTCTAATGCATATATTACAGATATTGTTGATGGCGCTATTTTGCGTCCTGGAAGATTGGATAAAATACTTTTTGTTGATTTTCCAAATACAAAAGAGAAGGAAGATATTCTTTGCAAAATAACAAATAACGGAAAACGCCCTTACTTATCGGATGATTTTTCTTACGAAAATATTGCTGCAGACCCTGCTCTTGAGTGGTTCACGTATGTTTTAAAACGTCATTATTTAAAATAGCAACTTTCTGTAGCAGTTTGAAACTTCTGCTTGGGACGCATCATCGGATTGAAGTTGCTCTTTTTGTAACTCGTGTGCTGTTACTCTAAAACCTGTTTATAAGAGACGGAAACATTTGTAAATAAATAATTATAAATGTCAGAAATTCCCACATTTAAGAAAACTTTGTTGCTTTGTTATTTATAATTGTAGTGAATATTATATGATATATTTTATACATATTATTTATTTGATTTTCAGAGGGGCAGACATAGCAGCACTTGTACATGAGGCGGGTATTATAGCTATGCGAGAAAGCATGTGTGCAAAACACACAAGTGGATATCATCGAGTTACAATTAGACATTTCCAAAATGCAGCCCTGCGAATAAGGCCGTCTGTTCAAGAAAAAGACCGAATTGTTTACCAGAAGTTGAAGGAAATATATGGAAGATTGAAGTCGTGATGTTTAAATCACAATGTAGCGTTATGGTTAAGTTAAATAAAATCGTCAAGAAAATAAATTAAAGTGAACTAGCCATTGCATTGTTTTATGCATGTATTTCTAGCATGTGAATAGCTGTAGAATTTGGTGAGCTGCTAGTGTACGATTTCATATTTGGTGTACGACATATTTCGTGCGTTTATGCATAAGCGCAATAAATGGACGAGATCTAAGTGAGTAATAGAAGGAAAAGCTCAAACGTGCATGATCGATTGGAGTGCAAAAAGATTGGGGAGCATAAGATGTAATGACCCTTAACTGACGGCAGTATACAAGGAGTTGCGACACACTAATGTGTAGGAAAATACAGTATGCTTTTGAAAAAGACAATGTGCCACTATTTTATAAAAAGCATTTGGAATTCAGAAGAAAATTGGAAATGAGGGAGGAAATTTGGGTCCTTCCCTCTAATCCAACCTCTATGGTTGACGTCATTTCATTAAGGCCAACTTGCGGTGGCATAGAAAATTGATTCCTCTCTAATTAGATATTATTTGTTGCACATGAAATCATATAAACGGGTTCACCGCTAATTCTAAATCAATATAATTGAAATCAACTTTTCATTCCCAAGACGACTTATCCTGCAAGGAAACACTCGCAGTCATTTGATTACTACCTTAAATATTGTTGGTAAAGGTAGAAAGTCGAAAATTCATTGGACGACTAGTTAATAGATGTTACAACAGGTGGGATGATGGATGGTGATAGTGAGTATTATAACGATGAGATAATGATAATAGTAATAATAAAGAAAAAGATAATAGAGGATATATAATGATAATGGAGAAAAAATAAAGCAGTGAGACGAGTAAACTAATGAGCAATACTGAAGGAATGAAAGGTGAAGGAATGATTAATAGCAGAAAAAAGGAGGGCGAATAGGAAGATGATAGTATGGTAGGTGAGAAGCAAATTTTGCTAATTCCTGTAATGATTATTATTAGCGTCATTATTGCTTCATCGCTTTTACACGTGGATATACGAATTAACTAAATTTGACATCAGTATTTCGACTTAAACGATTCCATTCTCGTCGAATTTCAAATCTGTTAAATTTAAAATATTTGCCATTAGCTATTGCATGATAGGTGTTGTTGTAATTAATGATGAGTGTTTGTATGAATAAGGAATGAATCGAAGTTCGTTTCGAGCAGAGAAGAAAAAACACAGCAGCGAATAAATTGTGTAAAAACAATATATAAAGTAGCATTTGTAGGCAATTTATTTTGCTTCCACCACTCTCTCCCTAAATGTTGCATTTTTTAAGATATCTGTAATTAAGGAATTACTTTGCTGGAACTTTGATCGCTGACATTCTCTAAACAATCAATCAACCATGCAAAAACTATAACAACAAAGAACGATGAAAAATTTCTATCTTCTTATTCATCAAAAAATAACAATTGGATAAATGAAAAAAAACACATCACTGATGATGAATGCCTAAATTTTTTAGCAGAAATAATAATGAAATGAAAAATTTAGAAATTAACATGGAAACTGAACATTAACAAAGAATCACCGTCTTCTCGACCCGAAAACATAACTTGTTGCAAAACGATGAAGTAACCTTTGTTGACAATACTGTTGTTTTCCTTTATCTGTTTAGCTATGAATTTGTCTAACGCTGACATTGTTTCATGAGAATGCATAGGCTTTATAAACTCACAATGATTTGCTCAATTTTTTTTTACATAATTAAGAAGTCATAGGCTCGCGCTTGATTTTATGTCGATTTATATTCCTCTGCATGGATCACTGCTAACAAACAGAGATCTTTAACCGTTGTCAGTGACTTATGCACAGTGATAGTTATGGCACAAATTTTTCAAGTAAAATGTGTACTTCAAGATTGCGATCTTTATTTTGCTTTTGATTTTTAAATTCATCCAGATCTGAAAACTTAACTCTTAGGTGGCACTGTATTCAATTTAGTGAACAATAACTGCACCGGAAAACAGAAAATTAATAAAATTCAAGATGCGGAAGTGTGTAAAACACAAAATTGTACATTGGAACTTCTCTTCTGCTTTCTCCTCTTTTACGTATGTGCTTTTAAGTCAAAAAAACAAGGACTGGTTTGGCTGTAACTGACGACAATCATGAAAACTAACAAATGTACAAAGATCTACTGAGAATCCCAACACCTCCATTTTAATTATTGCAGAGGAGAATTACAGGAAGTGAGAAGTAATAAATATAACAACACTAACCGTATTAAATTTCCTGACAAATTAAATTATAGTGTGATATAAGAGTTATATTATATAATTAAACTGCTCACTTGAATGCTAACAACATAGCCATACTAAAAATAAAAACTGTATATTTCTGAGCATGAATTTATGTTAAAAGGCAAAAAATCATATACCTTAGAAGCACTCCTAATCACAAAATACACAAAATATATGATACTTAATAAGGCTATCCAAAATTGATCACAAAAAAGCTCTTCATCGTTGACTACAACAGATTATTGCATAACTTCTAAAAGATAATGTATGTCTTCTTAGTGGACATAAACTAAAACGTAATAATGTACAATAGAGATGGATGTTCTATCATACATAAACAAAATGACATTTTCATAGAATATTTATAGTGAAATCGACTGAAAGGAAATAGAATCGAAATAGGCAATATAGTCTCTTTTCTATGAAGGAAGTGATTTGAAACCAATTAATCCATGAGAATTTGACCATAATTTCAAAGCACGTTTTAAGCATTTATTGGAAAGACTTTTAAAATATGAAACAAATTTATACATCTCAATTTCCTGTTTGATTGCAACACTTTCATCAGTCATCCAACAATGACGTCGTTAAATCTGGCTCCTCAGTCACTGTCAAAGACCATTCCAAATAACATCGATGTCTTTCACTTAAAATTTGGTTGAAATGTATTGTGGATGTACGATAATGGTTTGTAAAGAAATTGTAAAAATTTTGATAGTTTTTACTGAAGAATTCTGCAAAATTTAAAAGATAAAGTAATGTACTCAACCAACTACAAGTCAGAAACAGTTACGAAGACCGTTATAAGCAAATTTACTAAGCGGCCAATTTAACTATGACAGGAAAAACTAACAAGTTTTGCTGAATTCGCAAACATTTAGGACATGGTCTTCCATCTTTCCGTCGTTTGATAGCACATTTCTTATGGCTTAATGAACCGCACTCTTCACATCTATTGACATATTCAACTTGAAATGGAAATAGCAAATCATCCTTTTGGTCGCAAAGTTCACATACGAATGCTTGAGCACGGCAATGCTGAAATTATTCGCGAACGTTTCACTGTCAATAAAATAATAATAGAAAAAATGAATATATAGTGCAGTTAGCGCAGTTAACCTCGCATCCTTCAACATGATATTGCCCATATCGTACGAGAGGAGCGATGATTCGAAAGAGTTCTCCTTTCCGTACGTTTTCTAAATCTTCAACCGAGTAGACATCTGCATCTGACAACATATAATTTGGTACTGTCGAAAATGTAGCATGCAAACTGAAAAAAATCCTTTCTTGATAAACCGCAACATGATTTATAGTTTAGAATGTGCTGCACAGATCTTCACCAAACAAATTTGATTAACACTTTCGGATAACTTTACCAAAAGTCTAGTTATGCAAAGTGATACTTCATCGTTCCTATGCAATATCTCTAGTTTCACTTAACTTCGTGATTTCATAGGATATCGAAAGCAGAAATTTTTTAGAAAAAAAATCAGTGTTGCTTTAAGCGAGTTTAGAAAATGACAAATTAACGTTCACATCAAGACTGACTCCGAAGCTATTTTCTTGAGAAAACCATTGAATTATTCGCAAAAACTTCAAAATTATAAATGAAGTGCAAAGGAGGAATACTAACACTTACTTCCCATATTTTGTAATAGTCTCTTTAGCAGTACTACAAAGTCGTATATAAGACCAAATATGCACAAGCTTTATTCGTAATTCCTTAATTTTTTTAAGCCGACGAATTCTGTTGTAGAAATGAGAGTCAATCGCTGATGCGTTGATTACCGGTTGTCGATGATTATCTAATAAGAAACGATATGCTATATCGGATACAGGATACTCTCTGTAAAATACAATCTATTATTAATACAAATATATTGACAGACAGCAGCCTACACAGTTCAATAGTGTCTATTAATATTCCTGATAATTCTCAAATGATGAATATAAAAGCATACTTAAAATTCCACTGATATACAATGCGTGCTGGAATGCGACTTTTTGCGCCTTGGTGGCATCGCTGACAAAATACTCTGCCATAATAATCACAATAGCGCATCCGTCGACAGTATACTTTAGCAACTTTAATACCGCATCCACCACAGCGATACTGTTGTTGTTCAAGAAGTTTCCGCATACTAAAGTTGTAGATAATGAATCACACATATTAATAAACATCAAACAGGAATTTCGAAAAAAAAGTGAGCATTCTTGTCGGTTACAGAAAATTTGAACTATCAGTACTGGAAGCAGTTATCCAATACAAATCGCTTCGAAAAGTGTATTAAAACTGACAAAACTATATAATAAAGCTAAGCATCATATATTATTCAGTAACCATAAATATGATTAAATTCGTTAGATTTTGGTCCTTCAAATTTAATGAAACATATTCAATCGCAAAAACAAGTACCATATCTTATGTGATGCCAGATAATAAAATTATAGTTAATTAGTTAACATAAAACCTTTGAATCTCTGGATGCAGCCGAAAAATCCACTGTTTCCTCGGAGGTGCCCAATTTTCCGAACCACGAAAGAAAATTGGCCGACCGTCGTCACCTACTTCATCGAAAAACACCGCTATATCATTTGGCATCGGAAGAAGCTGCAAAAAAGTTTAGCTACCTTACATCCAAAGCATATATGCAAAATATTGTACGAGGAAAAAGAAAAGTATACCTTTTGAGGTGCTTGTGCATAAGAAACAAGCCATTGTATGTCGGCGGCTGAGCGTGGCTTATAAGCCGCCGAAAATTGCTTGAATAATGAGGATGCAACTGCTTCAGCCGAATTTTCAGGAATACTGTCATCGTCAGATTCACTATTTCTGCTGGATTTGCTACATGGTATTCTATAAAGTACCATTCAAAATTCAGCCTTTCTACAGTGATTTTCATCAAATAATGAAAACCGCCACAAAAAAAAAATTTTATTGCTTCCTAATAAGAAAATCGTGGAATGAGAACTGCTGTTTTTTACTTACATTTCCTCATCCTTGTTAAACTTCAAATTTTCAGCAGAAGCACAAAACACAGATGGGCCAGCAGTATTTTTTTCTTTGATTTGTTCAGAGGGATCGTTACTAACTGACTCTTTACAAGATATTGCCAGTGCTGGACAAGAACTTGTCTGAAATCCAATCATTATCAAAATAATTTCATCAGATTCTAGCAGCTAAAGTGGGCTGAACTTGTAAGTTTCACTATAAAAACTAACATGATCTAATAGGCCACCCTATTGCAATCGTCAGTCTGACCAAATATTAAGGAAAATCATGTTTTACAAAAGCTGCAATACTTCAAACGGATAACGTTCATCACATTACACACATAATTCCTGCACATTGCTATATTAAATTAAAACAGTACTTTGACACACACGTATCAGAAGAGATTAGACAAAGGTATCCTTGTTCTAACAATACTAACATTTTTCGCGTGCGCAATGGAATTCTGCTGGGATTCAACTATTGCACGCCACTGAAGCTCCTCCATTGCAGCTATAAGCATCTCACTAAGATATAAGTGCATGTTTTCCTAAAAACTTTCAGTTCTAGTTGTTCACTCGTAAAATTTCATAACAGAATCATGAGGTGAGTTCTCACTGTTCACTTCCAATTACGGATTTAATTTAAGTATAAAGCTATCGCTTATAACAAACAGAATGTCGAATATTGGTGGGAAGAATTCAGTGCGGCTATATAAAATCTCTTAGTCAAAAATATCCAATCGAATGCCATAATGTGTAGGAAACTCATTAATTTGAATGGATTAAATATTGTTGAGATACTTCCTCCTTTTATTTGCCGCCGTGACAGGGTCAAGTTTTTTTATAAATCGACATGATAATATGTAGAAATTTACGCGTTCCATGTCACGTGAAATCTCTAGATCTTGCTTTCGTGATTCAATAAGAAAACGTTTAGCATCATCCCAACTTCCTCCGATTTGACTATCATCAGCTGCAGTGTGTTGCAAACGCATTTCCAATGCTTCCGATGAACCCTGCATTACCCAAGTGGATATCACAAATCTACTTCGAAAAACTACTATATAATAATATGGTAACTTTATGTAGACAAATTATTTAAGAATTTATTCTATTTGAGTGCATTAAAAATTACTGAACGAATTCTATCTAGCAACGTCATAATTCATTAAAGAATATGAATTATTTAATAACTTAAACATATAATTCTATATGAAAACGCAATGCAAAGACACCAAAATACACATAGCTTGAGATTTTTGTAAAACTTTCCAGAACTGAAATAAAGGTAAGCAATATTTACAAAATGGTATATAAAACAAACCGTGGAAAGAGCACCAGAGTAATAAATAGGCTCGGAATGATGCCGTCGATGATTGGTACTGCTGTTAACTCCTTTTAAGCTTGAGATTCCTTTAGCAATCGTGTCCGACGTCGTACATCTTACATAATCACAACAAGTCACACCCATCGTGTTATGTCGCCCAATTATACCCATTTTTTAACAAAACTATCACATTTTTTACTTGGATCCGAAAGATGAAAATCACCCCTGATCGTTTAACCGCTTAATACCTGTGCTCGAAGTAAAACCGCCTGATACATACACATTAAATCTGTTTTGCTATGTGGTGGTCTTTTTTAGGCTTTTCATTTTCATCGCTTTCATTTTTTTTAAGTTTCTATATTATGCGTTATTTCATTAATCCAATAGTTCTGTTGTCATAGACCTGTACTGGAATTGGCAAATTGTGAAAAATTGATAAAAACTCGTCAATGAACTTGAATTGTCTATTTTCAAAGATAACGAGGAAGTTTGTAAAATTTTAGTGCTTCTAATGTCATAAATTACTGCCTTATAAATTCTGCCAATTTTGGTACATGACAGTCCTTTACTACCACATTTCCCGTTGTATTTATAACATGTGATTGCTTCAAAGTTTTTTATTGTGCAAAAACTACCATTCTTTGTTTTGCAGTAATATTCATAGTGAAACAAGATGTTACACAACCTCACATTTTTGTTCCCATTAGTTTTCTTATAAATTCTAACTCTTTCTACGAGAGCTATCTCAGTGAAAAGAGTTGAAATATAGGAACTTTTTCAGATTTTTGATGTTTTTGACATTAGAGTTCAACAGTGACAACTTGTTGTATTACTTACTGTTCAGATAACTATGGCATCAGTAAAGCAGTTTATTGATTCGCTGGAAGATCAAGCAGCCGAACTTCCTGACATGGAATTAGCTGATCTTGCTGAAGGTAGTCGCATTTGTTAGCAGTAGCGGAAATGTCTCAGAACGTTTAGAAAGCGTTTAGATCTACACATAAGCAACTTCAAATTGTTAGCTAAGAGTGTTCCGAATGTTTGTTTTTTAGATTCAAAAGCCCTCTGGATACGGAATAAAACTGCAGGAAACGACGATGCAGATCCGGTAATTTTCAATTATTTTCAAGCGGAATTTTTTCCTTTTCATTACCGAAAAAACAAGTTTATATAGTTTGTTTAGGGGACTTCATAAATTTGTGGATTCTATTTAGTTCTCCTTTTTAATGATGCCTCTGTATACACGGCTAATAGGATTTTGAAGACAGCCATTATCCATAAAACTCGAGCGGTAAACACCACTGTTGTGTTTACCTTTTTGTTAAGAATTACATCTGTGGGACCAAATTGAAATTATGGCTATGACCGTTTAGTTTTTTACTAAGTATTCATATATTGGAAAGGTCAAGAACTGATAGTAACATTGTGAAGTTTTTATACTCGTATTAGTTAGTTGACAGTCAGTTTTTAGGTCGAGTTTTTGAGACGACGAATAGTCGCACCTCAGGAATTAAGAGACGAACGTTACGAAGGTAAAACAGTATCATCAAAAAATGTTTTTACTGGTTATGATATGTCCGATCTTGCACATATCAGGCTTAATACAAGCACTGAGGGCAGTGAAGATTCAGGTTAGATTTCTTTAATTTTGCGTTTTTTTTGCCTAGTAAAGCGGTACTGCTTTGTAGTTTAGTTGCTCTAAAGCATTCTCTCAGCAGTGAATATTTATGATAGATTATATTTCAAAAAATGAATGTTTTGATGTGTCGTAAGCAAAGAGCTTTGAAATTCTTGGATCGCTCCATCACTTGAACTGTGTCACTGTCCACTTTCTGCTGCTATTCAGTACTTTAATAAAGCTGGCAGATGGCTCATTATTTGCTATTCGAATGCTGAGGACTCACTCATCTTTTGAATAAATATGAAAATTTTTGTTAGATATAATGCAGTATTATTATCTTGGTGATAGATCAGAAAATGCGTTTTATAAATGATTTCCATACAGAAGATCTGGACGACGAGGAAGAGAGCAATGGTTCTGCTAATAGTTCAGATCAAGAATCATGTTCTGCTAACGACAATATTGAAAGCGAAGGTATGAACCTCTAAGCATGCAAGTTTTAATGATGATATATTATTTTGATGAAGTCATCCGAAAATAGGATGACTTCATCAAAATAATATATCATCTGTTTAATTTAAAATGATTACTGTTCACAATAAATTTTTCTTTACCTTTAAGGCAATTTTGAGGTCAAAATAGTTTATACAATTATCAGTTAGCAAAAGAAAGATAGTGATATGAAGGTTAAGCATAATTTTACAGAAGTGGAAAATTCTGAAGAATCTCCATCAAAAAAAGAAAATGATGCGGCTAAAGGTGTAATGACGATAGCAAGTGATGCACAGGGTGAGAAAGGTATCTTTTTTATTCATTTGGATAGATTTAAAAAAACAACTATAGTATAAGTAGAACCATACAAGCGATCATGGCAGCTGTCATTTAATCATATGATTAGTTGTGATTGTAGTTATGACACATAGAGATGAAGATTTATAATTATTGTTCCTGCCCGCAGTATTACTGAACAAGCCTGGTAGCTTTACCAATAAAGCCCTATAAAAGTTTTTCTTCTAAGTTCAGTCGTTGAAGCTGAGATCGATTTGCACAGTTTGGACCTGTATTCATGCTTGTAGATAAAAATCGATAGAACTAAAAATGCCCCATTTTACATTCACTTCTGGGAATACGCTTTCTTTATTGCAGGTGAAAGTGTCCGGAAGCAATTGGTGATCTGGGACCGATTGATGCAACTGCATATCTTGTCACATGCAGCATTGAGAGCATTTAATCAGCTCCCGAGAGAACAACTTGCCAAGAAGTTGCAGCAGTCAGCAGATTGTGACACCAGGAAAAATTGCAGAATCAGTACGGTTCAGTTGTGTTTTGGGGAGTTTGTTGAGGCATAAAAAGCGCAGGGTTTTTTAATGCCTATTGAGCTGGTATATTAAATTCGGTAGTATTTAAGGTGTTATGACCATAGTAGTTTTTTAAATCTTTTATTACTTGATTCTTTTAAGAAATGAAAAAACGTCCCTTAAAAGATTATCTTTAGTGCAAAAGAACTTGGAACAGCTGAATGAAATATTTGTAATAATAGAAGACAGGGTGTTGAAATCATCGAAGCAGACGAAAAATTTGTTGTCTAGCGATAACAATGAAAAAAGTATGTTTTTTGTTCTTTTTTCAAGTGCTTTTTTTCAAGAAATTGCTTCCTGTTTTGGTGAAATTATAAGTAATTGTTTTGTAGGAGTCGAAGACTCGGAAGATGAAGAAATTGAAATTTCGATGGATGAAGAAGATAGCGGTGCAATAGAACCTGACGTTAAAGATAGTGGAAGAGAACCTGATATGTATTCGTCGTGTGAGAGGTATCATTTAATGTTGTAATATTTTACTATTTATACTTTGCTATTGACAGATTTTGTGACTAGTTGTTAGAAAAGTATAATGTGTTACGCATAATACAACATTTTGAACACACGTGAAAAAATGTTATAGTATTACGAGTGGCAATGAAGTAATAAACCAAGACCAGCAGATCTTAGGCAAGAGAAAGAAGCTGGGACTGAAAGAATTAATGAAAGAACACGAAAAGCGTCATGATCGATTTGCAGCGTTTCGGTGAGATTGACTTATTTCAGCTATCTTTATAACATTAATTCAACAAATTTGATCATCAACAACTTTGACTCATTTAAACAATTACTTTCTAGGTCATCTACATTATCTAAGTGGGATGAGAGGACAACACTGAGTACAATTGGTGTAATGAAAAACAAGAAAAGAGATTTCAGTGGTTTTGAATCTCTTGTACTGAAGCAGATTGAACAGGTAGAACATTTTCCAAAGGTTATATCGATTCAATTGTAGTTTTTAATAAGCTGATCATTTAAGCAGTATAATATTTTTGTTATTGGTTGTTATTCCAACCAGTACTATTTTTAGTTGAGATTGATTTTAGAATATAAATAGATGTTTGTATAAATAATAGTCTTGCACATATTGTTTTTTTTTATAGATAATGAATGAAAAGCAACGATTGTTACACAGGACTCAAATGAAGCGATATGATGCCGATAGAATTGGAACCGATGAAGGCGTATGATAGATTTTGGTTTTCGTAATAGATAAATAGCTTATGAATAATTTTCTCTTGCAGTATGTTGGAATTAGTGACTTGCTGATTGATTTCAGAATAATTATGATGCAGAAATATTTGACGATGATGATTTTTACCAACAATTGTTGAAGGAACTTATTGAGAGGAAATCAGCTAATGTCGTTGATCCTGTCGAAATGAGCAGGCAAGGGATTCTTAGTAAAATTAAGTAAACTATGTCAAGTTTTGAAACAGTGATGGTGTATAAGGATTTTAAAGACATTGTTTATAAATATTGATTTTATTTCTAAAAGTTAATCTCTTTTATTATGCTCTATCATATGCTTTTCGTCTTTTGTTTGTGCTTTCAATGTATCAGAGAAATTCCAAACCTCTGCAATCTTCATTTAAGGCAGTGGTTAGAAATACAGAAACTGCGAGAGAAGCGGTCGAAAAGAAAAAAAGTAGATACGAAAGCATCAAAGGGTCGTAAGATACGATATGTCGCGATTCCAAAATTGGTAAATTTCTTCCCATCGATGCCTGAGAAGGCAACATGGAGTCATGAAAAAAGAAATCAGTTATTTAAGTCTTTGTTTTCTTCATGAGAACGAATGTCCTTCTTTGTATCCGAAAACTTTAGAACATTCCTGTTGTTTGTTAGGAAGCATGAAAGATAAATATATTTTTACCTGAAAAAGTTTTGGAATAAACTTGATCAAGATTCATAGCCTTTAGGAACTGATTTGTTTTTGTAGCAGAAGAGTAAGCGACGGAATAATAATACTTGGCTAATAAAGTTACTTAGCAGTACAGAATGGTTTTTCTGGAGCAAATAGTAATTGAGTTACTTAGCAGTACAGAATGGTTTTTCTGGAGCAAATAGTAATTGAAGATGAGATTGAAGGGGAGTTGATCCAAAATTCAAGAGCTTGAGGAAGCGTTGTAGTTAATTCGTGTGAGTACCAAAGGAGCGCAAAGCAAACTGTAAAGGTTAAGTTATAGCACAATGATGACCCGGGAAGCTTGCGGTGATGTGAGGTTAATGTTGTTTCGTTAGCAGTAAAGAGGATTGGCACACAGTCGTCTTACGAGTCTAGGGTTAACTACAAGGGCTTGTAAATCATGGGACAAAGGCTTGTAAATGATGTGACCCATTTCGGCTTTGATAAGATGTTGAAACAGACCACAATGTAAAGGATATATAGATGTAACAATCATGACGAAATTGATTACATGATGAAATCTTAGGGACTTTTATAATTTGTGTTAGATTTCTCTCGGGTTTCCCGACATAGCCATTTTAAAGATGAGGTTTCTTGACCTATTTGAGCTCTAATACTGTAAAATCTCAAGATGTCCTAAAGAAGTGTTTTGAGAAAATTTCATGGGATTCATCACAGTAAGTGCAATTATTTGACAAAGAAATAAGTACTGTCGCATATTTGCATTGCGTGAATACGTTTTATCTTTCATTTATTTTATTAATATTATATCCTTCTTTATGTGTTCCTAACTCGGTGGATAGAAAATCATTGGGAGTCCAATAGTATTTTTTTCAACAGAAAGAATGTTTCAGATATGTTTGAAATACAACGTCAAAGTCACTATTTATTTTTGAATTGTTCAACCTTTTTAAGAAAAGATGAAGCAAGAGTTGGGGAAGTAATCTGTTCATAAAGGAATTGCAGGTGTTAAAGAAATAATAAGGATTCATATAGCGCGTTACGTGAAATTTTCAGGCAGCATCGCAATCTAAATAAACGTAACAGAATAATCGATATGCAAGAAATAACTAAATGATTGTAAGAATAAACATGGATTATACAAATAAAACCTGATGAAATAGTAAGGAAAATAAAATTGATAACTGTGAATAAAGTAATGGAAATTAAGTGAATTGATGCTATTGATTTTGCTGAGCTGACAGTAAAAATCAATTTTATGCTTGAAAAAGTTTTAGAGTTGTGGGAAGGGTCTTATTTCTTATGTGCAGAATGTCTGGTAACCTAGATGTAATCGAAATATTTGCATAAAAATTTCAATCGTCAACTGTGATCGAATTGTGCTGCACCGCAATTTGTACCCAAATAGCTATCATTATGTAGCGAGTAAATGCAGAGCAATTGATGAAATCATCGTAAAATATGAGAGGACGTTGATTTGTGGAATACCAGTCGATGTACCTCTTTCATGCGCATTATCTAAAACATTCCTAGTTTTAAGCTGTAACGTGTTTGAATTTGAAGAGTTATTCTGCTTAAATGATATTTGTTTTTCGTTTTTTTGTGTACTTCCCCAGTATGCTGCGCGAAATTCATCAAAAACAAAAATTCTAAATTTTAAAATCTCATTCTTTCGAATCTCTAAAAGACAAATGATCCAAAAATTCCATTCTTTTGAGCAACACTTCTATCTGCGTCCCACAGAATTTTCAATTTTTGTTATCTCATACACTTTTGGTTTCGTAAGAATTGAGATTCTGATCGAACTTCCGTAACTAACCGTTTATCGTTATTCCATCTTTCTTGCTGTCCTGAACAGATTCGCCAAGCTTCGAAAATATTGTCGTCAAAGCCATCGTAAATTTGCCTTCGTTTAAAAGTTGCTGCTGTTCTCTGATCACTTTTTCGAAATTATTGACTGCTAAAAATTAAACTGAAATTGACTGAGTAATAACTTACACTTAAATATGAGAAGACCAATCGCTGCTTTATATATTAATGGTTTATACTTTCCTTCTTAACTGGTATATATCCCATTTAGTTAATTAGACTAAAAATGGGCATTCATTGGCTTGAAAGATGACTGCTGCTTCACCGTACTGGTAAGCATTTTTGGCAATTCAGACCATCCGATCATCAACTGGTCCGCCATGGGAATAACAAGATTCTTCGGTCATCGTTGCTGTGCTATATAACTATAATCGAAATAATAAGAATTGATAAACAAACGTATGGGAGAGTGTCCATCGAATGCATAGTACAAGCTGCGGTCATTGGTCGACAGTACGAAAACGATAGATTTTTTACATTGTCCATCGACAGCCCAAAGGGTGTTCAATTCATGTGCCAATTGCTCATTACCCTGAATATCACTTTCTTACTTTTCTAACATGAAAGTTGAATAGACTTGCCATTGTACAGCTACAGCTGGAATTGTTGGAATTCCAGTTCATCAAGCTTTTGGTATTGTAATTTAGATTTGACCATTAATCTCCAATTACTGTTTGCAATATCGTATCGCTTCCAATACGTGAAAGAAATGGAGCAAATTATTCATCACAACTGGAAACTCTAAATGGAATAAACTTTGTTTTCCAATGAATTCTCATCATGCAACGTCTATCTGCAATGATTTGATGACGACCTGTTTTGTGATGAATAACGTGGCATCAACACCTTTTGCAGTACAAAAGTCCGTCTGCTCATCACCCGATGTTCGCCGCGATAGTTGGAGTAAATCGTTGTTTAGTCGGTATCTTTCTTGTTCGGTAAGTTGCTGCAATACTTCTATAATTGAGTTACGACAATATTTTAAAGCCGTAAAAGGAATATGAACGAAATCATAGATCATTTTTCAGACACTTCACTGATTTCATTTCCCGTGACGACTGCTTTCTCGAATATCTTATTAGCCAAGAAAATGAATGCATGATATTTTGCTAAATTTAAACAGTACCATTTTCGATTAACAAAACCTTCTTATCATCTTTCTAATTTTCAAAAGTTATTTCGAATAAACAAGGAATTGAACTGTTGAGCTGTAGAAAATAGGATAAAAGTAACTTCGTCCGGATCACACACGTAGCCCCTCGATTTTAGTCCACATTTATTGTAGCCATTGGTACGAGGATTTGGGAAAGTATCAGTTGTTTGTTGTTGAGAAAAATGAAACTGAATGAGAATCAATAACAACAACGACAAGTTGCGACGCCACATCCTACAATGAGTTCTGGACATGCTACTTGATTTCCTCAACTAAACATCAGAAGCATAACGTGTTAACTAATATCGATTAATGATTTCTAGCAAAAATAAAAATCACTTAACACGATCCAAATTGTATTCTTCAATTAATTAAATATTCTAGAACAATAAACGAAAAATGTAGGTAAAAAGACGAACGATTGATATTTTCGATATCCTTCTGATATCAATTCCATTGATTAACCGAAGGAAAATTGGTAAAATGTTTAAAATGAAAGTCATAAAAAAATAAAAAGGGATTTTTAAGATAGTAGTAATAAAGAAAGGAAAGCGTTAATTTCTCTAATGAATGAGAGGTGAAAAGAACTAAGAGCAGAGAAAAGTAGGCATCGTATTTCTAATGCTATTCAACAGCAAAAAAGTGATGAAAAAATTTCTCATATAAGCCGACCATTTTCAGAAGTGGCACCAGATGTAGGCACGGCTGGAAGAAATGATTTCAGCAAAGATCCGAACATGTCATACTGCCATCCCTGACATAGAATTTGAAGTACTCTATAATGAAAAGCTTACATTCAAATGTATGCAGGTTTTTGATGAGAAGAAAATGAACTCAGTTTGATCATAAATAAAATAGAAATCGAATGAGAAGGTGCGAAATAAATTGATCGGAATTTGTTGATGACTCAGTAGAATGAAGTGTCGTTGGTTGAAGGGATCAGGGTGTAGTTGACGAATGCTCGTTTCCGATGAACTTGCACTTATCCATTGCACCTTCCTTCCTCAAAATTGTTTCCCAATATATTTTTTTTCTTTCCGTGTGCTACACAAAGACATTTTTTGTCATTGACTTTCGGTATGATGCGCTGTTAAGAATAAATTAAAAAATGATTTAAATTTAACAGTCCATCAGTTAAACATCAAATTGGAAAATGATAGGGATTTTTACTGCATTTGAATGGCTCCTGAATTCATTTTTCATTCATGTAAATAGATTTTGTAACTTTGACTGTTATTTTTTTAATTTAAATAAATACAAAATTTATTTAAATAATTAGTGAAATATGGAATTAGATTTGGGAGGAAATAGTTTTGAGTGGCAGCTGACAATAGCAATAATTAGAGATAAAAAGATCATACGTTGAAAAAATGAATGCCAATTTCAAAATTTTTCTGTAGTGAAAGAAGTGAAAATTTTTGCTCGAAAAGATCATAAGTATCTTATTTTTCTTAGCAGGTAAGCATGTTTGCTTTTATGCCTAAAAATTTCCGGTTATATACATATACATATGAGAAATTGTAGATTTATATATAAATAATGAAATACTATTGCTTTGTAATTTATATGGTAGTCATATGTTGCGATGGATGTGCTAAATACATTTGACTACGTACGACTTCAACTAACATTTTTCTCAGTTAGATAATAATTTTTAGGGAAGTGAATTATTTAGATTCGGGAAGAGACGCTGTTTTTCATTTTGACCCAGTCGCAATGACAAAAATTCTGTGAGACAAAGTTTTAGGCTGCAGAACTATTAGTGAAACCATGTGTCCGCATGGTGACTACTGATGGACTTGGGTTACGAGGTTTTGCGCATCTCGGTGAATATAGAGTGATCTGGGTGGTAAGTGGAATTAGTCCTGCGTGGCAAAACCAAGTTTTAAGACTCGTTGTGATTGTATATATGTGTTATAAACTCTTTCTTTAAAAATACAATGCATGTGTAAGTTACATGGTTCGTCATTTTCCGACCGCTTTCAGATGATTTTAGGCAAGTCACCGATGTTTTGAACTGTTAGGCAGGTTTTTATAGTTGAATTTGTGCTCACAGATGTAGCAAGTTAAATGCAAGAAATATGTGAATTCCATTTATTCCTATTTTCGATTTTATTAGCATCACTTTTGGTGGAAGAAGATTAAGAAGTAGGACATTTTGCAGACGGAAATGATTGTTTTATTTTGCTGGTTCCAATATACTCGAATATATTTAATATAAATATTTAATTTGTACTTTTCAAACCTGAATAGGTTACAGAACTGCATGTAACTCCATAATCATTAATCACTTGCTTTGGTTTTTGACTGATTGTGTATTAAAGTCGTAGGAAGTAGACTATATATCTTATAAACGATCATTGCACTAAATCAATTTTCAGTTGGACTTGCAATGTCTCACCGTAAATTTTCGGCTCCACGGCATGGGTCGATGGGTTTTACACCGAAGAAGCGCTCGAAGCGGCACCGTGGAAAAGTTAAGGCTTTTCCTAAGGACGATCCCACAAAACCGATTCATCTCACTGCGTTCATGGGTTTTAAGGCTGGCATGACCCATATTGTCCGCGAGGTATCGTTTTCTCATTTCCATTTTCAATGCTCATATAAGTGGGTGGTGCACAATGATGTGTTTATTCACAATTACTTGATCAATAAAATGATGTATAAAATGTTCCCTATTGGACTGAGTGCTTTATATTCGTGTCCAATTTATTCATTTTTTATCTGTTAGTGGTTTTTTATCTTTTTATCTATTACAGGTTGACAAACCAGGTTCGAAGGTTAATAAAAAGGAAGTTGTCGAAGCGGTTACAGTTTTGGAAACGCCGCCTATGATTATCGTTGGTGTGGTGGGATACATCGATACACCGCGCGGTCCGCGACAGTTCAAAACGGTGTGGGCTGAACATCTGTCAGAAGATTGTCGGCGAAGGTTCTACAAAAATTGGTACATTTAATCGATATATTAAATAATTTGCTGAAGATGTGTTTATCTTTCCAACAATGAGAATCTTGAAATATTATCAGTTAAGTTTTGTGACAGTAGTTTGCCTAGTGTAGCGGGTTAAATGGTGATGGTGTTGAATGTCATGGGTTCGAGTCTATGTTCGTTGTAGAAAAAAGGATTCTGAAAGCTATGATGAGAGACTTGGGAGTATGCTTACTGGTCGTGAGGATAACAATAGTCCGTTATCTGCTGCCTTCCTTCTGAGCTTTCAGTTCTTTACGGTGTCTAATTTAGTGTACTGTCATTTTGCTACGCTTTAAGTGACTTGGTTACTTCAGTGGGCGGTTTTTGAAAATACTACTCTCATTCTCCTCTGCAATTGTATTTGCATGAGTAGCAGCTTCAACTTCGGAGAACAGACCTTCCTCTGTTACAAATTTTATTGTCGTAATATGAAGGCCATTGAAACGGCGTAAGAAGCGGGGAACACTTGTTCTTTGCTTTTACACTGTTAGAGTTCTCATATTCCACAGGAATTCATCAAAAAAGAAGGCATTTCAAAAGCATGCGAAGAAATGGCAAGATGAGGATGGCTTGAAATCAATACAAGCTGATTTGGCCAAGATGAAGAAATATTGTTCGATAATTCGAGTCATCGCACACACGCAGGTTTGTAGGGGGAAGGGGAGGCAGGTTTTTTCGTCATTATTGTTTTTCTCTTACTTTTATCACAATACTTCTTCACTGCGGAATTTGCAGATGAAAATTATGAAGCACCGAGAGAAGAAGGCTCACATTATGGAAATACAAGTGAACGGTGGTACAATCCCGGAAAAAGTTGACTGGGCTTATGAACATTTCGAAAAGCAGGTGGATAAATTTTTATGATTATTCGGTGGACATGTAAATGTTTTTTCTCATCTTTATTAGAAAAAATAAAATTCACATGGAAGTTCTTCATACTCAGGTGCCAGTGGACTCGGTGTTCGCCCAAGATGAAATGATCGATGCTATTGGTGTTACCAAGGGAAAAGGTTTCAAAGGTGTTACAAGTCGTTGGCATACAAAAAAGCTTCCACGGAAGACGCACAAAGGTCTTCGAAAGGTTGAGGATTTTTTCTGACTTAACTGAAGCATACTTTGTTTGTTTCATGATGGCAATGATTAAATTAAATGGAAGTAGTGGACTGAATATCCTTTGTCGATACATTGGAACTGAGCCATTCATTCAGTTTTAGGAAAGGAAATATTTTTTGTTTTCTTTGGCAATATTGAACTGGAGCTGTGGTTTAGGTCGCTTGTATCGGAGCTTGGCATCCATCTCGTGTGCAGTTTACGGTAGCTCGCGCTGGTCAGAAGGGTTATCACCATCGTACGGAAGTTAACAAGAAGATCTATAGGATAGGAAAGTCTTGTTTAACCGAGGAGGGCAGAAGAAATGGTGCTACGGACTACGACATTACCGAGAAGAGCATTAACCCTATGGTAAGTGGCAGCGATCTATACACAAATGACGGCAATATAAACCGATATTACATAATGATGATATTAGTCTGCAATTCAGCGTATTGATATGCTGACAATCGCATGGAACTGAATGTAATTGATATGACAGTCCTAATTTTTCGCAGTTCGCATTGTTCTCTCTACTTCTTATTCTCTTTACTTTACTTACAGGGGGGCTTTCCGCACTATGGATTGGTGAATCAGGATTTCATTCTGATTCGAGGTTGCTGTATGGGTTCAAAAAAAAGGCCTATCACATTGAGGAAATCTTTGATTGCGCAAACAAAGCGTGTTGCCTATGAAAAAATCAACTTAAAGTGGATTGATACTAGCTCTAAGTTTGGTCATGGACGATTCCAGACACATGCAGAAAAGAAGGCATTCATGGGCAAATTGAAGAAAGATTTTGTTGCTGCTTAATAAAGTAGTAGCTAATCAAGTTATTGTTGTAATTTTTTGAGACAATAAACTATTGTTCGTTACATTTATTGTTACGCATTTTAAAGTTTTTCGAATTAGAATGTTCACTGGAAACGGTTTTTGAGAATAGAGTAATGAAAGCTCTAATCCTCAACAATTTTCATGCCCGACAGCTAAAACTTTTGGGATCTCAGAGCCTTCTAAAGTATCCAAGTCATGAAAATTCTAAGTGGTTTTCATGATTCTCATTCTGAAGAAGTTTTGATGCTCGGGAGATGTGGTTCTGTTGCTCCTATATATGGAACGCGCTCTATGACTTAACGGTATGCAAAAAGTTTCGGATACTGTTAATTCAAGTACAAAGTAGGGGGTGGTAGTGCTGCGAAACGAACGATTGGGAGAGGCTTTTCCCGAGTACCGTTTGTAACTTTCCCTCAGTTTTGACTAAATTGAACTTATTAAATTTAAAATTCAACCCGACAAATCAAGTGGATCCTTTAGTTCATTAGTAAAAAGCAATTCAAGACAATTCAACTCATTAAATACAAAGAAAAATATGAATACAAAATCGGTGCACATTTTCAAAACGATTCACGGAGACCAAGAGTAAGAAGTCAGTCTTGCACGAATATACACGGTAATAGAAGAAGGACTCTAACTTTACAGGTCATTGATACCAGATTGTTGTTGCAAGAAAGAACGAATACAGTGCATCAGTTCCCGCTTCACTTCATCTGGCACAGCTCGTCTAGCTCGCACTCGCACATCGCTCAGAACATCTTCAAGTGTTACCTGTTCGATACCCTGAAGTAAAATAGCAAAATTAAATTAAGAAGTTGTGCTTGTAATCTTCTTGAACTTGCAAGAAACCATATGAAATTTAAAATGGAGAAAAATGAGAAAAATTACATAAATTCCAAAATAAGGAAACATGACATCTATGAATCTTTGTTAAGGTAACAATAACATACATACGAGAGGGGAAATTCGAAATTCCTGCTAAAGCCTAAGCCTACATGTATATTCCCCTTCTGTATCATAAATGCAGTTTGGTACAAAGGTCAATTGACTAACTTTGTTTTGTATGCAGTTCCGACACATATTCTCTACTTCTTCCACCCAACCGCTTTCTCGCAACCTTTGCAACAATAACTCCTTCATCCGGTCACGTTCGCCACATTCAATGAATTTACGTTCCAAAGCTGCTTTACTTACGGATTGCGTATTCATTTTTAGACAATCTGAACCAAATTCAGGTTTAAGTTACACAATCAATGGTGCAAGAAATAAACGAAGGATCAGATAAACCCACCTCCCAATATTACCCAACCACACTATCCTATTGTCCACATCTCCCGCACGCACCCCAACTACTACCTTCCGCAAACTTTAGTACAAACCCTTGTTGCACGGATACGAACTATGCAAACCGTCGTCTCGGGTTCCCCAGATCGACTGTGTACAGCACTCCTTCATCATATGTTCAAATCCTAAGGACTTATAACAAACAACCGCTATATCTGCCCCGCTTTTACTAGTGAACTATCATTGACATATAGCGACAATACTCTATATATGTACCTCCTAAACCGCAATACGATATATGAGATCAACAACATCGAGCGAGTTCTTTTTCTAAAATTTTCATTTATTCAAAAGTAATCAGAAGTATCGTTTGAAACACGTTGCTCAAGAGCTGTCAAAACATATGACACTGAGAAATTTAAACGCAATGTCGAATCTCGATACTGTTTCTTAAAGTGACATGATTTACAGGGACAGTTAAAATTGTCGTTTATTTCAGCATATAATAATAAACACACATTTTACCCTTACATGAACACACGTTCTGTAATCTGGAATTCAGCTCGAGATGAAATGTTTTAAACACATATAACTTATTCTACGTGATTTACCCGCATAAATTTTACATGACATGGTCATAAGTGACAACTAGACGTGGAATAATATGCGCATATAGCATTTGCAATTCGTATGCTAACGAACGGGAGAAAAAAAGAAAGAAATACGAGTAATACTTCCAAATATTAAACCATATTATAAACTAAAGCATTTCTCCAGTTAGGAAGTCACGAATGGCATAAAATAAAAAAGAAAATTATCATATAATACATATAAATATAAAACGAACAACACACTAAACCACACAATTTTCATGTATATTGACTGACATGATTTTAGAAAATGCAAGGCACAGAAAGGCAGTGTGAATTACTAATCTGTTCTGTCACTCAGAGAGCACGATACTTCGTAAAAGACCGATTAACTGGCGACATATTAGGGAATAAAAATTATTTTATTCTCTCACTTACATTTAAAACCAACTTAACATAGTAATTCACTTCTTTCAAGTCAGACAAATAGGTTTAAAGTCTTGTCAAACTCCCTCCATTTACAGGAGCAGGGACACATGATTTCTATAAGTTCATAGATGACCTTAAGTATACGACCCGTTAAGTATACGACCAAAACATTCTTTTACAACTACTGGATTTTGCACATTAGAAACACCGGTAAGCTGGTTGAACGGTTCCAGGAAGAGCTTTTTTACATCGAAATCGCTACAGTGAAATATAACACGCCAAAAGCAAAGCATAGCAAGAAAGCAGCAATAGTTTGTTATCTACTATTTAAAATGTCAACCTCTTGATAGTGGTAAGAAGCAAATAAAGAAATCACTTTTGAAACATACTACATGCTGTCACCAATTTTGTATTTAGTTTTGTATTTTGGAAACATGAAGGCATATAATAGATTCTTGACAAGTGTTATGGAACTCCGTAAATTAAACTACGGTAAAAGGAATTCGATAGTAATCAAACAAACAATATAGTGCCATCTTTTGCGTAAAAAATTCCTGCTGCGGCAAAAAACTTAACTATAAATTACTTTACTTCTGTAGCTTTGAAGGTATTAATTGATTTGGATATCCTAAGAGAAAAGCAAAACTAAACCGCTGATCATTATACATATGTATTTAAGTAATTTTTGCACCAACTTTATTTCCAACACAAAAAGTTGATCCACAGAAAATCACGGAAAAAAATTTGTACCCATATTTGCTGAGCAAAAATTCATCAACAAAGCTGACCTGCTTACTGAATTGAATATAAAGCAAACGCGAATGTCATCATGCCTCTTCTGCTGGTGCGACGTAAGCAAGAGGGAAATAGCCCACCTGAAACGATAAAAATTTTAAATGGCATCCACTTTTCTCTGAGGTGATATCAATTAATATATAAAAACAAGAATCTGACAATATATGTAGAAATATAACCCTTTTCCACCAGCAGTAAACATGACGACTTTTTATGGCAAACTGAAAAACTGGATGAAAACTTCTCTTAAGCCAGATATTTTGTAGTTTTAATTTATGTAATAATTATTTTGATCCCAAAACCCTTACATCACTGGTGTAGCAAAACATCAGTTCAAACTTCAGAAGCACCAACTTACCAATAAATGCTTGTTTGGAACAGCGAGAAATTATTTTACATTACACATACTACAGAAACTAACCCAAATGATAACTTACTCGATTACCACTGCGACCTTTCCACCACCCTCGATCTTCACCAGTTCTACTGATCACGTAGACTCTTTGACCAACCACCAAAGTGAGAAAATTTGGCTCCGATGCTTCGAAATTATGCAAGGCAACATATGACTGCTTATCAGCATAAGGATGTCGTAAAGTTGTGTTTAAAGTTTCGAATGACTCTCGCAAATTATTTTCTCTATAGTAGTTGATCAATTCCTAAAATTCAGATACTGGAACTTCCTCTAGTGATTTAGTGATCTGCCGCGACCTTATTATTACTACCGTTAGCATTGCTATTAATCGCTACTGCTAATAGATCTTATTGCTACTGCATTAATCGCTATTTGCTAGTGATTTGAGGAGGCAGTGTAAACAACGGCACTGTATCCGTTGCTTGAGTTGGGAAAAAGCTTCAGAAAAACAGTTAATGTCTAACCACGACGCCTGAAAACATTGTGCTTTCGTCCAAGTAATAACGTCCTTCCGGAGACTGCTCTACCTTTGTATGCTTCACATCACCGTTGAAACTAAATTTTATTTTAAAGAGAAAAAATATATGCAAAACATTTAATTAATTATATTTGTATTTTATCATCAAATTCTATAAAAATTTACAGTATTTTCGATTACCAATTAATTATTCGCATGTAGGTAACGTTACCTATATGAATATAGGTGACTCTGATTTTAAAAAAAAGCTCAATAAAATTCACATTTACGGATAGAGGCATAATTATAGCTGCCTTAATTTTAGATATTTAAATGAAAACCTCAGTCTTAATGTTTTATCTTACGTAAAGAGCAACAGAAGTCACAAACTCGCAGCAGAGATTTCATCATAACAGGCTAGAGGAAAATAGGATTTCGACTACCACGACTTCCAAACTACGACCATAAACTCAGCATTCATGACAAAATGGTTAGAAATTAACACTACATGACCCCTTTAATAAGTGACAATTTTACATTATTTAACGGAAAGGCCTAAGATAAAGAAATCAAGATTATTTTATTTGACCAAAGTTCACTGTTAAATATCTGAGAAAACGGACTGCAATAATTTAAAAAATTGAACCTTATGCTGATAACATATTTTTGTTGTGTGGCACTGAATCGTACTAAGAATGTACCATCTGGCGTACCACGTAAGAGTTCCTCTGCATCCCACCGCTTCATCGGTCCCCGATACCACCGCTGACTCATCACTTCAGTATTCACATAATCCTGGTTAGGTGATTTTCGAGGTAAAAACCTGCCAAAAAAATAAATTTGTTATGGCTATACATTTACACATCATTTATTTATTGACAGAATATGAATCTATTAAAGACTAAGGATAATAGGAATTTCAAGAATTACAATAAGATAATAATAAATGTCATAATATGGAAATATATCAGGAAAAAAAATGTTTTTGTGACCTAAACTAGCAAAGTCAAAGGAATAAATGGATTTAGAAAGATACACTTTCACAATAAAAAAAATCTAAACCATAATGTTGGTAGATGAAAAAAAAAGCTAAAATCAATAAAGCGTGGAATACCAGAAATATTCTGTACAATTCAATTCCTATGTGGCATACTGCATAATTCTCAAAGAAAAGACCTACTGGATCATTTTTTAAACACCTATTTGAATGTAGCAGTCAGTTAAGGCCATCTTTTTAAAAATTAACGAGAGAGAAAGGAAAGAGCGATAATACATGTAATTCGTATGAGAGAGATAACGAAATTCATCCTTTTAAAATAAAAGTATTCAAATGGACAAAAAAAGAATAGACTTACATATTTTCAATCGAGGCAGAAGATTTGCGCTCTCCGTTCGTAAGAGGCAGCTGTAACTGAGGTGAACTAATCCAGGAGTCACTATGTTCTACGGGTGACGACAGTGTAATGCTACCTGATGAAGCACCTGCCGATGAACCCATATGTAGTGACGATGTTGAAATCTATAAATAATATTTGGTTCAGATTGACTACCACAAAGATAGATTTGACTGTTTTGGCATATATCCATGCTGCAGTAAAGTAAAATAATTCAAATAATGTTCCGTCAACTAATAAAATTTGATTTAGAAATTTGACATCTATTTACTCGAAATCGACGAACAAATTCCGGCTGAATAAGTCCAGCTCGATTAGGAAACGCAACAATTCGTCCCTGAAACAGTTAGTTCCTAAAAATCAATGTGATAGAAGGAAAACTACACCAGAGTAAAAATAAAGGATTTGTACATCCAGTACCTGATAAAAAACTATTAACACTTACAATTCGCGAAGGTGATTTTAGTGTTATAAGAAACAGTTTTAATGTTTAAACGTAGTAAACGCTCTGGATTTTACTTCGTTCATTCCGAAATTGTCAACTATTAAGATCAGATAATCCAGATTCTTTAGAAAGTAGCATAACATAACACGGTACTCATGAAACAAATTTCAATTCTTAATGTTAGCACTTCTACCGTTAATCAAATGTGAAATAAAAAAGTGCAGAATCTCTACCCGCAGATTTTTGACTGTCTTATTGCATGATTTTTTTTTACAATTTGCTAAATTTCCGGCCACAAAGATAAAAAGAACTATATTGAAACAAGTAAAATTCTAACCATCAATGTGCCATCAACATTCCGCTGAGTGATTTCTATCAAATCATTTATATCGAATGACAGGAACAATGGATCGTTTGATCGAAATGATTGTACTGCGCGAACACATTCATGGGGTTGCACTAAACAATTAACTTAGCAATTTATCTCCCACAATCCTAAATGTGCATTGCAAAAAGCAGAAAACGACATACCTACAGGAAGCAGCATGTTTCCACCTATTACTGCCTGGTTTCGTGCTAGTATAAGTAAAATTCAAGTTTCAAAAACAAATACTACTAACAGGAAGCAGCATGTTTCCGCCTATTTGGAGCCTGGCTTCGTGCTAGTATAAGACCGCCTCCTGGACATTTACTCATCGACAAGCATGAACGATGCAAATTTCGCCTACAATCTGCAACAATGGTAAAATGGATTAGTTATCAATAATTTCAGTATCGATTATCTTACAAGTTAAAAAATAATGTTAGCCAAATAATCAGCCTATTTACCAACCGGAGCAACGATATCCTTGGTAGAAAAGACCAGCAAGAAGCTTTTCACAGTGAAAGCAGACGGTAGCTTTATCGTAGCTATGATACTGCAAACAATGACCTGATGCTTCCGAGTCTTTAGGCCGTACATTGTCCCTATAAGCGAGTACCGGTAAATCTCAATCCACGCAATTCGAAGCCTTGGGTTTATAATTTAAGACAATGATAATTTAAGAATGACATGATTACAGACAAATGCACTTACTGTGCCGCTATAATATTTTGCACCCAACTGTCTCTCTGAATCATTGTCTTGCAGCAAACATTAAGCACGTTGGTAATACTGTCATCCAATTCTTGCACTAAAGAAAAATAATAACCACCATTCGCTGTCAGCTTACGAGTTATTGTACCAATTTTATTATTATTATCCGCATCGACACCAATACGATAATCGTTCAGTATATGCGCACTTCGATATGAGTACTGGTTTCCCTGAAATCATATCTACTCCAACTTATTCATTGGTTTTGTTTAAATAATGCTTATAATGTTTACAATAAGCTTTTTGAATTCTACCTAGCCTCATGTAACAATTATGCAGTATGTTTCCTGTGTACTACCTTCTATATATACTCTGTTGAAACATTAAAATCTCATTCGAAACCAAAACTTACTCTCAGACTTTTACAAATAATCATCACTTTGTCGAAAACAAATACGTAGCGTGTTTTTAACCGATTGCCATCCTTATTCTGATCAGCAATTTTGATTTCACCATCTTTAACCAATCGACCATAGTTAATCAAATGCATGCCTATAGGCTGAAATCACTTCGCACCATATAATGACCAATTCCAATTTCCTCATGTCGAAAGAACTGTGTGGTTTTATTTTTTTTATTTGTCGTTTATACAGTTCAACAAGAAAAGGAAATATCGAATTACTGGCAAAAATAAATTACCAGTTCCAGATCCGTTATACTTGTTTCAATATCCATAACCAGCTGCTGCATTTCATAATCACGTTTCATCTCGTTGACATACGAATTGATATCCTGCATAGCCTCTTTGGCTTCTTCCAAAGGTAGTCGGTCTGGCGAGTCCACTGCGGTAAGCTTTATCATCTCCTAGAGCAACAAAAATGAATGTTCTAATTCCACTTCGCAGCTGAAAATCCTCTAATTCTTTCAATAGTACAAATAAATAGAAAAAGAAACTACCGATAATAAAACGTGGTACTTTAAAATTCTCTGCATGGGTATACTGAGAAGATCCTGCAAATGGAACTGATTACGATTAGCTGCTATACCACAATCCTGAAACAGAATAGAAGTCAACTTCTGATATAAATAGTACAGATGAACTAAAAATTCTTAATAAAGCTGTTGTAACTACAACTGATAAAGTTGGAAAAATTAAACGTAATGAGAAATAAGGATATGGAAGCACATACAATAATCATTTGTCGTATAACTGGATTTGTTTTTTCTAAATAACAAATACGTGAACGTGAATTCGGTAATTTCGAACAGTATTCTCCATAAGCCACAAATTTCTCTTTCCACCTGGAATCCTTTCCTACAGTCTTAAAAAATATTTGACAATATTTTTAACAAGAATTGTAATTTGTGAAAACAAATATTAATGGCATTAATTACGTAATGAAGACGTCTCCAATTGTCACCGGTTTTTCATTATTCATGGGCTCTTCCAGTCCTACGGTATAAAAGACGGCTTGTCGTAAATGATCACGGAATGAGCGATGAATACATGCTAGTTCCTACAAAAACCATTTAAAAATTCTCGAAATAATAGATAATTCTGATCTCAATCGCTGGTACTATTAAGTATAGACTGAAATATATAATGAATTTGAAAGAATAACAAACCAAAATATTCATAAAGATCATTTTATGATCATCCTTTGATAGCACTTCCTCTAGTGGCGTATAAAAATTATTTATGATCATATCTAGCGCTTTCTCGACATAGTTTGATTCGGTATCATACAATTCCTTGACGCAATGCTCACGTCGAGAATCTGGCTTGAAGTTTATCCACTTCTAAAACAGTATGTCAGCAGCGATGTCCTATTTCAAAGCCGAGGTTGTAGCACTTTTTACCATCCGAAAAAACGTATCAAAAAACGTTGATCTTAAGTAATCAACTTGAGAGCATGAAAAGCACGTGTCTAGCAGCTATGTGAAACATAATTCAATGATAAAAGCATTTCACATCTCCTTTCGTATTATTCACATTTTCAGTAATATAATTTATCAAGCTATAAGTTACAGCTTAATAAATTGTACTGAAAGTCAGAATAATGTGAAAGGAACAATATATAATTTATCAAACTACAAGCCCACATAAAGCGCACTATTCCCTTTAAATAAAAGCGCAATTTTTTGAAATCTGATTCATCAACACATATGCGCAATACCTGATAAATCCAAGTGAAATATTTTGAGAGCATTGGAAAACTTAGGCTACATCTCCGGAGAAAAGTGATTCTGTGTCAGTAATACTTTCTAATTAGTTGTATGCATGGTAAGAGAAACTAACATCATATTCGATAGCTTTCAGTTCCCGTTGACTGTTAGATCGCTGACATACAATAGAATCGTAAATTCGGCCACTGGCTTTCTCTTCCTCCGCAATACCCACATCGTAAGCATTTTCAAGGACGGGTTCATTTACCTCTGCTCCTTGGCGAAGGTTTTTATAAATAACCTTGTCGTTATAATATTCCACAGAATTTAATGGGGACATACGTAATGGAAATCCCCTGCAAAAAACTCGAATATAAGCTGTGAAATGTGGAGTATTTCAAACAAGAATTCTTAATTTCACTAGAAAAGAAAGCATAAATAAAGCATAATTTTTACAAAGAATATTATCAAGAGTTGAAAAATGAACCTAATACCGCTAAGTTTCGCTACAGGAGACGTGGATAGTTTTGAAAGCGTTCTTAGAACTTTGCCGAAGTCGTCGAGGCGATAGAGATCCCACGGATCGAACAAATCTTCCGGCTTCATTTCAAATGTATTTTTACATGCTTTCAAAAATTCGCATATATTTTTGCAGCACAGAAACTAAAATACATAAAGTTATAAAGTTCTGATAGTATGTTGAAGCAAGCTGAGTTCATAGGACCAGTGATACTTCAAAACCTGCCAAAATTAATCTTGCTATCTTCTTCAATCTTGCTAATGAAATCTGATGATTGGAAGTTCACAGATAAAAACTCGCAAATCCTCGAATATCCAAATCAAACCAAAATAATTTTCGGTGATTTAAAACGCCCTAAAGACTATAATGGTGTAATGTGCTTACTCTCCTATATATTTGAATCACTAAGACCATAATATTTGAAATCACCTGAGCCATTTGCGGTCGTTGTTGCAAATCTTTGATATCAATACAGTTTTCGCACAATCGGTTACAAAGTAAACAAAGCAATACACCATCTCGTAGAATTGTTGCGAATTCACCGATCTCAGCACTTGCTTCTGCTACACGATGTTTGGCATCCAGGATTCCGCATTCATTCATCCACCGCACACATTCTCGCCATAATTCCGTGCTTTCTGCCATTCCTTGTTAATTAAATAAAATTTTATTTGAATTCATTTCCTCTTTTCTTCCCTTTCTAAAATGTTTTCAACAACAAATACTACAGAAAATATGTATCGCACTTATTGTCTGTTGTTTATTAATTGAAGATAAATTAAACATACTACACATCATAGCCCTACAACATGAATGATTTAATTTTATATCACTCATCAAATTAAATATCATTTATGAATATCGCTTACAAAGATAGGATTACATGGTGATAAGTGACTAAGCAATATATGGAGAAATGAGAAAATTTTAAAAAGGAAAAAGAAAAACAGTTAAACGAATGAAATAAATAGAACTAATAAATGATCAGGTCTCATATCGTAGAAATATGCTAAAATTATGAGCAATGTATGTCTCAAGTTAAAGCAATGATTCAGCATTCAGAAATCTCCTATTACTTTTGCCCAACCTTACTGAACAAATATAAATCGAATATATACTGCGATATACCTCTTTTCAGTTTACCTACTCGTAAAATTCAACATCCCACTTCATAAAACAAGTTATAATATCCAGCCAGTGATAATACCTCCATAATATGCCAACCGAATTTTTAGTGATATCTGTGTAGTGATATTATCATACAGATATCATGAATTATTCGAGATTTCCCATTTATTTATGTGGTATCTACATAAGAGTACAGCACATAAAGAAGGATGAAGCAAGGAATTCTAAGTAATTAATTTGTAAAGACCAACATTAGGAAAAATGGATGTCAGCTACCTGCATGCAAATATCGTTTCTTAAATATTATAGATTGATGAAAATTATCAAAAGACATATCTCTCTGCGCAAAACCAATCCCCAACAGACGTAACCACACATACCCACAGAAGTACTCAGCACACACAAGTGATACGGCTAAAATCTACAAAACACAACTGATACAGTAGAAAAGGAATTGCTGCGAAAGCACCATTCGTTAATTATATACTGCTGTTACTGTTACTTTCTCTTTCCATGTAGTAAAGTTTTCGAAGGGGTCCTTAGTTTGTGAGGTGGTTCTCTAGAGTGGTGTCAGTATTTAATGAGAGGGTTGTTTTACGTCTTCTCAATCTTTGCACACAAATCACTCCAATTCTCTTCTTTCTTGCCAAAAAAATTACCGCAAATGGACCTGAAAATTTTGTAAGACAAAAGGAGGTTGGATGTTAAATGGGTCAAATTATTGATTAGTTGTCCAGAAAAGCTACTACAATCTATTTCGCTGGTTTCCAGGACTTCTTCTTCATCATTCACGTTTTTTGCGACTCTAAAACGGTGATGTTAGTGGGACCGCGTAGAAGAGTTGTGAAATTCACATTTAGAAGAGTCGAAAATTTCCGGAAATTTCAGATTACCTATCCAACCATTACAGTGTTTAATCAAGTGGTTGATTTTTAAGTTTTATCTTCCTTGAAAAGCGATAATCAGTTTTTCCCATTTCTTCACCTCTGTATTCAAAGTGTAATGTACAGTCGATTTCATCGATGAAGTCTTAGCGTTAACCGTAATTTTGTCCAACAAAGCTTAGAACATTAGATATGAAGAGAGTGACTTTAGCACTAGTGTTACAACACAACATAGAATTTCGAAATCGTGACTTTCTGGAACTCTTCCTCCAGTCGCTGCTGGGAACTTCCTTCTTCTCAAAATCTGTGATATTTATTGTCTTGCACAAAATAACTCGAAGTTCACACATCTTCTAAGGAAACGGGACGACTTTTAGGCAAATGTGAATGTGCTAAGCGACATGTTTATCATTTTCTTTTTGTGTTCTAACATCTTCCAACGTCCAGTACAAACAAACCGTACACATTAAATTTCTTAGAAAACTAATCGTCGATAAGAAAAATGATGCACCACTGCAGATTTCTCCAGTCCTTTCATCATTTTAGTGACAGTCGCAGAGACAGGACACTCTACCACTACCACTCTCCTTTTCAGTGATCATCGAGCTATTTTAAGTCTCAAAGGATGGATTATGGCACAACGTAATATCGGTGATGAAGAGTGCGTGTGAGCGAGATTATTTGTCTGTTACTGTTATTGCAGAGTAAAGGACAGGGTTTTATGCTATTTCCTCATGCCGATATTTCAAACGCTGAAAGCTCTGTGGATGGGGTAGCAGAAGCTGAAGAATATCAATATAAAATTATCCGATCATTAACAGTCACATTATTGTAAAGGTTTTATTGTGCGGTCGATAGAATGCCTAAACAGGATTAGATCGAGAAAATTAGTAATATATGTGCATAAAAACATATTACCTCATCCTATGTAATTTTAATTTCCAGTAGAAATCATAAGATAATTTGAAAAATAATGGCCATAAAATCCGATAAATTGTTGACACTGCACTTTGATCTGCTGCTGATGAGGGCATAAAACCGCTCTATCAAAAGACACGAATGAAGAAAAGAGTTTATAATATAAATTTTAACGAACTATGTTTTTTTAAATGGAAATTAAATTTCCATTTTTTCTCTGTTTTCGCACAATGGTATTACTGTTGATGTGAGAATCAACGAGGGGAATTTTGTAATTTGTCTGAATTATTAATGAATACATCCCATTGCAGTGGTAGAGAAAATGCAATCAGTTAGATGTAACTTTAGATAGTCATTTAACCAGTTCTTTCCATTTTCACTATTTTTACAATTTAAATAACAAAGTTTTTCCTCTCCATATATTGACGTGGAACACGCAGCAAACGTTGAGGATATCTTTTTAGCATTTTTCGTATTTTTAATTTTTGAGAACCAATCTTCTTAAGGGAATCAGTTATACAATGGAATTAACAGTTTCAATACGAGAAGTGACTGGGCATACCTAATGAAAATTAATTGAAAATAAATGAGTTAAACAAAGTTGTACGTAGACAATAATGAAAAAGACATTGGTAATATTATTTGTTAGTGAAAAGCAGTCGAAAATTTATATCTAAAATAACTTAGAAATGATATTTGTGTATTTATTATAGTAGTAATAATCTGTGTGTTTGAATTACAACTTCATACATTATTTCCATATACAGTTTATATGGAAGGAAAAAGAAAAAAGGAAAAAAATTAACTGTAGCATAACTGGTAACTTTATACCTCAAATAAGCAAAAGTAAAAATCAGGCTTACGATAACTGTTTGAATTTTTGCTTCAATTATTTCATTACAAATAAAATATGTTAGACATATTTGTTCATTCAAGATCTTCCTAAAAGTTGGAAAAAAGTCAAGTAGAAATAGTAGTTTAACAATACAGCAAAAAACTGAAACTAATTTTTTGACAGATCACGGAATAGAGATAGAGAAAAAAAAGATAAAAACAAATGCTATCTTTGAAAACTTCTCAACTTTTCTTCCGTGAATTCTGCAAATAATATAGCACTGATGAATTTTGTTCAAATTCAACCTTAGTCTTTCAACATATTGAATGAATTATGAATGAACTTGGTATGATATTGGTGGTAATGCTGACGCTGATGAGTGCAGTAGATCCGAATATGATTAAGGCTACTTTCCGATTATTCTACAAATGTGCGTGGATTTGTTGATGAGAAAAAATGTTAGGTTTGTTAAATGCAAAAGATGCTCGCAATCAATAGGTACATGTCAAAGGGCAGTTAGTATTACATAGGAATAAACAAACAGATAGCTAAATGATCACAATCCTTTCATCAATCTGTTTAAATTTTATAAAAAGAATTTTAAATTTAACCCAATTTAAATTACAATAATATAAAAATGTAGCAACAAAGGGAAAAGGGCAAGAAAATCGCAATTTTTAGAATTTGTCATCTATTTATTGGGATATGCAAGAAAACTTTTCTGTCTTTCTCTCATGTATTTTATGAATAAGAAGAGAAAACTCAATTATAAAATAATTAAATGTTGAGGATCAACAGTGAGGTGACATACTTTCTATCTTCCGCTAAACTCTTCAATTTAACGAATAAATTATCAGTCACATTGCTGTGGAAATTTTCATTGATAAGAAAGATAGTTTAATCTCAATAGCTATTCTGTTCCGTAAGTGATATTTGTGAATATTGCATATGTAAGATACTTTATGATGTCTGTGCATGAGAGTGATAGTAGGAGAATCACCTAGAAGAGAAATAAATGATAAGAATGACTAGAATAAAGCCAATAACTGCGAGACATCCGATGCCGTAATATAACTTTTTATGCATCACTGCTTGTTGACATTGTGTAGCTATTCGTGCTTGTTGACTACCAGCTGTCACGTAATTAAACGCATTATTCACATTCCGATCAATTCGATCTACCCTTTCACCCTAAAAAGATAGTCAATTAATATCTTACGATTATACCAGAATGACAACAACTACCACATTATTGCAATAATTATAATAAGGAATAATAGAGATGGTAGTAATCG
This sequence comes from Litomosoides brasiliensis, assembly GCA_013365375.1. Classification (NCBI taxonomy): domain Eukaryota; kingdom Metazoa; phylum Nematoda; class Chromadorea; order Rhabditida; family Onchocercidae; genus Litomosoides; species Litomosoides brasiliensis. The sequence goes on along the minus strand of JABVXW010000018.1, from coordinate 116,598 downwards.
CATATTATTGCTGTGAAACCACTCTGTTCTTCAATTCAACCTTCACTTTATCTCTTTAACTTGCACCACTCATATATGCACTACCGATGCACTCGGGAATGACGTGACTGAACTTATTATCAATAGATCACTCTTAATATAAGGCAATTACGATCCATCTGAATATCGATAGCTTTACCTGTGTATGCACGAAGAAGTTCATATCGTTGTATAAATCATTAAGTTCTTTAATGCTTGCTTCTAAACCTAATATTTCATTATGCCTTAAATTGGCATCGTCAAAAGCTGATTTTAGTTGTGATGAACGTACATGTCTGAAAGTTATATATTCGTTATATTATATAAATTAATCCTATCCTGAAATTATATTCAAAACTTTGCTCTTTTTTCTCACGTTTTACTGTAACTTCTATCGTTATCATCAATTCATTGCTGTACGTCACTAGTGACATTGATTTCAAACATATAAAACGTATTAACCTGTTGAAAATTTCCGGCGATTCAGAATCAATCATTTTATTAACCTCGTCTTCTGTCATATATTCACCAGCAATATCTAACTGTCGTTTAATTCGTTCTTAATTAGCATAAAATTATGATAATGAACCACTGCAATGGTGCGTAATTAATTTATAAATACAACTATCCACCAATTTATATTACTCCTTCCTATCTTTTTTCTTCTCATACCAAACGCACAAATATATTATGTAATAATTTTCTGAACAAAAAAAAACAAATTTCATTATACAATTTATATTTTAATATGAAGTGGTTCATAATAACTTTTTCTTTGTAAGCATAACTTTCGCAGTTAAGCTTTTTGATTGAAATTTTATGATCAAAAATTGGTTTAACAATTTACTTTATTATTAAGTGCCTCGTAAAATTTGTTTTTTTTCCTACGTTCATCAGAGGTCACTTGTAACTTCTAATTAATCTTTACTTCTCTTTCCTTTTTTTGCCTCAGTGAAATTCTAAGGGAATTGTGCAAATGATCTGAATATGTCTCATACGACTACCTATATGAGCGATCTATTAGAACAAGTGATAAGTTTATGACGAACTTGCAACTTGCGCTCTGTAATCCAATTGCGCACCATTAAATATTTCCAACAAATCCGAAAGCTTTTTTGACAAAGCCTCAATCTGATACTGCTTGATGCGTTCGCTGATCCCAACGATTTGTTCGCTTTCCACTTTTTTCGCATTTTGTTTCATAGCCAATAAATGCTTGCGCAATAAAGCCGAGCGATGCTTTATTCCTGCCATACACTCATCAAGCTTTTCCTTCAATTATTCCTTCTAAGTTAAGCAAAGAGCTATCATACAACTGTCATATTGCCAAACAATGCTTTTCCTTCATTCATATTTGCTGTCCTTTCCACTAATTATATATCAGAGAAAGCCAAGCAAATTAGGCAATTTCGCCTGAACGTTTGAATCACTCACTTCCGTACGAACGACAGGTTTCTCGGCTCAGAAATGATCCCAGTTGTGTGCTATTATTTTCATTCAAAATTGCGGAAGTTTAGTTTCTTTATTTGTAACTCTAAATCGCAATTAATTTTGTGTTGACTAATTAAAAATAGACAGTTTTCCTACCTTTTCATTGTCGTCAACAATAGTTCGAGCTAAGATTGAACGAAGCTGCATTTGCATGCTTGTAACATCGTCCGATAATTTTCTCATTACATTTCGAATTTCATCAATTTCAGCGAAAAATGAACTACCCCGGGAAAAAGTGGCATTTGGTTCGACATTAATCGTAATGAATGCGTTATCCTCCGTTAGAAACTGATCAGCTCTTCGCTGCAAAAAAAGCAAAAGAAATTATTTTTTGTGAATTTCGATTTTAAAATTTGTAAAATTAAAAAAAAATTTATTTGTAAAAGGCAAATGTAAAACTATTAACAGAAGAATTTTAACATACCTAAATAGTTTCAGTTTAAAATTATTGTGTGATCTTTTTATTTAAATGGAATGTTTTTTAAACCCTAAATTTTAATTGGATAAGGTTTTTGTCAGATTTTATAAAGGATCGATTAATTAAAGTTTAGTTGTTACAATACAATAATAGTGCCCACAGTATTATCGGTAGTATTAAACACTTCGAAATTTGAATTAATGCAATCAATCGATCAGTAACTGTCAAATATTTTATTACAGAAATTTGTGAGCAATCATTTTCATTTTCACTCATTCAAACTTTCAATAAATTATTGCTTTTTCAGTTGCTTCCACAACCACCGTCCTACGGTTTTCAATGACAGTAAGCAGCATATTTAGCCAACCAATTATTCCATAAATTTCCTTCAGGCAGACATAATTGCCAGCGATGTGTCAAGGAAGAAAAGGGATAAGTAGAATTTATCAACACTTTTAACCTTCCGCTTCTACAGTATTGATTGAGATATTGGTGGAAGGTGGATTATGCAAGTAATCCACTGAAATTGGTGGATAACTCTGAAGTATGAGGTAAACTTACCCTAAATTCACTCGATCGATCTTTCACCATTATATTTCAAAAGTGTGCAAAATTTACTTCCTATACGAACCAGTAATATGTGATACGATATCCTTCTGAAATTATAATTCAAAAAAAGAAAGAGTAAAGTGATAATGAGTAAGATGTAAAGTGATAGAAGAAGAGTAAAATGGTAATCAATTCACTTGTCCCACAGTGATTCAGCGATCTTCCAATGTTTAATGCTTAGAGTACAAATGTTGAGGTTGGTGGTTACAGCATAGGGAGGGATGATGACGCGACGAATTTGCTTTTGAAATGAAAAATTGAAATGACACAATGAATCGCCTCACCGATCGATTCATCATCACCTCTTATGAAATCAATGAAGTTTACATCTATTGTTATTGAAACGCGAATACGCTTGGCGCGAGGAGTGAAATAAATGTACAATCCTTTAAAAAGTAAATACCGACGAGGTGGCACCTAGTAGTACTGATTCTTATGAATTCTCCATGGAAACTAAAATAAGGCCCACTTATGTGAAGAATAAACCGCGCATTAAACACAACAACGAATGCTAATTGCTTGCTTCAGTAATTAAGCGTATTGTGTCTTCCGTTCGGACGAGAAATTACTTTGCTGAAAGAAAAAGTATTATTTTTCAGGGATTATTTGGACAGACAAAGGTTATTGCTTAAAAAAGGAAATGTTGAAATGTGCTGTGAAAAGAGAGAAGCAGTGAACGTCGAGGTGATGTCTTCTCTTCTCACAAATAATTGTTGCGAAGAATTGTCGATAAATAAATAAACAAAACACACAGGCACAATGGATGAAATAATTAAGTGAACGGCAAGCACTTCAGAAGTAGTTATTCAGACGTGGACGAGACATGTATGACTTGTTCAGATGACACATTTGTCATCTGAACTGAGTAGCTCAATGTTTGATGATGAAAGAAATTGAATCTATCAAAGAGACATGCCGATGCATGGAAAGAAGCAGTCAGAAAATACATCTCAAGTACCGAACATCAAATTTTAAGTCATCAAGGATCATCCAAACTTTCTCTTTTTAAGATAAACTTCTGGCTACTTGCTGCTCTTACTCTTACTTTGGGTAACGATTGCTGCGTCTCTTTCTAACTTTCTTTTTTATTCTTTTGATTACTATTACTGGTTTTTAATGCAAATTTGATTTAGAAAATTTCTTTTATAACTCAAGTAATGCAGAAAAGTTATATGGATTTTTGCACAAAAAAACAACATTGGTGGTCGTTAATAAAGTGCCTTGAGATTTAATTAACAGTGCACGTATTTGTGAGGGATGAAACACTTTTTGTCAACCTAATCAGAAGTAATTCAGATTTGTTATCAGTGATTTGCAATTAATTGCACGGATGTAATTAACAGTAAGACTACTTTGAAAACATAAGTTAGTGTAAGACAAAAGAAAAAAGTGCCGGTAGCATTCGGTCAACAAATATATTTTGTTATACCAACAGATACGGTAGAAAAGCTGTTGTGAGAAATGAACTGATTTATGAAGTTGATAAGATAAGAAGAAGGTAAATGAATAAACGATAACCAAATCGTCATCTACAAGCTTTTCCTGTCGCGCAGTGATAATCCTAACCGTTTTCATATGCTACCTCGTCGACCAGATATCTCTTTATTTCATAGCAAAAGTTTTCCTCCTAATAGATAAATTTTCTTCCCTCAGTTAAATGGTTCAAGAATGGCAAAACTTTTGATATAAAAAATGTTATACAATCAAAGGATATGAGAATAAAATTTTCAACTGAATTACTTTTTTAAATATTAACTTTTTAAGATTTACCGCTGGAAATATTGAACGCCATAACTAAGAAAGATATTTTCATGGTTTCTTTTTTTGAAAATTATTTTTCTTTTAAATTAATTTAAAGTTTAGATGTCATTACGTACACCGACAAAGCTTGGCGATCCAACAGTTGATTATTGGGAGACCGGAGCTAACGATGATGATGATGATGACGGCTAGTTCGCTTTGTTTATAATTGTTATAATGGCAATGAAATTGATATGAAAAGTATTAGAAGAGGAAATAGGTGGAAAGTAGCGGAGCGAATACAATATGAACTGTTTCAGTCCTATTGAGAATTATTTGCCTTTAACATTTTCCTTTGTAGTAAAGATTTAAAGTATTAAATTATTCGAAAGCAGAGATTAAAATTTTCGATGGATCCTAAATTGGACAGCAACACTATTTTTTGATGACATCTCTTTTCTCTGTGAAGACTTATTTTATTCCTTTTATCTCTTATTCTAGAAAAGTTCTCCACTAACATTTGAGTTCAAGTCAAGGTGCTGTAGCATGAATTCCGAAACCTGCGATAAAGCACGTAATAAAGTATTATCACCGTGTCTTAGTTAATTTCGAACTCATTTATAGGAATGCAAAATAAAAATAAAAATTTATTTACAAAGTTTTTTTTCGCTTTTGATTTTAACTACACAAAAAGGAAATGAGTGAACAGTAACAATATAATTATTAAGCATGTAGCACCTGTTTCTCCTTCTTTCCAGTGTTATTACCTTATAAAATTCATCTAGTAGGAGCAGATATCAAAAGGTTCTTTGGCTTATCCTACATGTTACATTTAATTTTAACTTTTTCGTCAAACAAAAATTTTTCAATTGATCAAAAATTAGAATAAATTTTTATAAGTATGCTAGAGGTAATTATAAGAAAACACATTAAAATAACTGCGTGACTTTTACTCCTTTCATTATCTCTTATATAATTTTTTGCTTTAATTTCAAATCACATTTTGTTAAAGTTCTTTCTACGTAAGTAAAAACTACAACTGTTTTCTTTAGACTGTAACACATATGTGTTTCCAAGTGGAATTGTTGCCAAAAAACGGCGTATGGACAATTACGAAGTAACAAATGACAATTATTCTCCAAAGTATCATCACAACCATTCCACAGGTGATCCTTTCAGCTAACTGTTAAATAATAAGTCAAAATGATAGCAATACCAATCGCCGTAATATTATTAAATTAGCCATACAAATGATAAAATAGTTGTTGGAAGCAGTATGATATTTATAAATTCTTGTAAGTATTCCGCTGCAACCATAACATAAAAATTTGTTAAACATAGGAAACTTCTGGTTTATTGGAATTTTGAATTTATTCATTTAGATGCTATATAGGAGGATTAATTGTCCTTAACTGGAATTGAGCAGAATCTCATTTACGAAAAAAATATTGAAATGATTTTTTTATTAAAAGTGACTTAAGTAACTGTTAACATTTTGAGATGCAACTGTATTCGGCACTCCCAGCAAATTAATTCCAACGATACGTGTTTTGCATCAGGTAGAGCCGTCTTCATCACACACTCCATATCCTCAAAGTATCTCCTATCCTGACTTTGTCCATCGATCTTCCACTCGAATACCAGTGGTGCAGTATTTTGAAGAACCGTCACAAATTCATCATCACCACCACCATCATCATCATCCAATATCATGCTATCACCGGTGTGTTTGATAAGTAAAGTATTTCGAGAAGTTAATTTGTATGACGAATATATTACTTCTAATTTTTAACATCCCTTCTATTTTTCTTATATTTATGTTAAGTTACTGAAAGCACTTTTAATTTTTAGGCCAATGGAATGCCTTTGTCAAGGCTTTTTATGTCAACAATGGATACCTACAACAAATCGTGCATATCCAGACCAGGTTTCATTTTTATCTTGCAGTTCAGATAAAAAGAAAATTTATTACATCTTCAGAAATCATCGTGACATTTAAACTGAAGTAATTTAAAAGCTGACTTTACATTCCAACTTACTACTAATTTTTGTTGATGTACACCTGAATGAGCGGCTACTTTTAACAGTGCAACAACTATGAGAACTTACACCGTTTAATAATTAGCTATTTAAAATACAAATAATAAGCATTAACAATAAAATATTAATAGGATAATTTCAGGCGGCTTACATCCAACAACAACGGCAATCAAACGAGATGACAAATAGAAACGCATCAACGTTATCATCACCGGACCTACTCAGAGAATTATTTATAGCTCGTAATAGCTCTCCATTAATTAATAGTGTTGCTATTAACTTCAAAAAAAAGGTGACTAATTGTTTTTGCAAAGTCGATCGATCTAAGGTAACATCACAGTGAAGAAGTGAATTGCTAACACTAAATGTGTTTAATAATAAATTGCTGTAATTTACATCGACTGCATGTGATTTAGCAAAACCGATTTTCGCATAAATATTTTCTGAAATCTTACAACAATTGAAGTAAACAAATATTATTATAGCCAATCAGTACTCATATTAATTCGGTATGCTCAAATTGTGGCACCAAAGAGACAACATTATGGCGTCGTAGCAGTACGGGAGCTGTAGAGTGCAAGTTTGTTTATTTATCACTGATATAGCACTTGGTGAAAAGCATCGATAATGATCTGTTAAGTAGTAACGCTTCAATAACAATGTGATACTGTAATCTTTTATTCTTCCGCTCTTCAAGACTGTCCTCTGATTAAGTTATCTGATAATTATCACTAATTAGAAAGGGCTTTCAGTGCATGTAATCTGTACTACCGGAAGAATAATCGATCAAGGCCGATAACAATGTCAAACAAAATACGAAAACGAGTTCGCTTACCGCGCTATCATTTCCAATAAAAATTTTACTTGCGAATATTGTTCATTTTTTAGCGAACCATTACGTAACGCTGTGAATTGATTCGGTAGTGTGAACTTTACTAGCAATGCAATCATTTCACGTCTTATCGTTTTTAATATTTAATTATGCAAGGACATAGAAGTTGGGAAAGTATTTTCGGTTTAGATGTCTGAAAAGTTAACAGTCTATTGATAGGCACCGTTGTCGTATGCATATTTGAATCTTTTTCATCTGTCCAGTATTATATATCGAATATCCAAGCATTTTTCATGCTGCATGAAATTGGTTAATTTTAGGTAATAATTTTAATATTGAGTAAGTGGATGAATGGTGTTCGCTTAATGCGCAAAATTCAATTGCTAATTGTATTATCAATCTTTTTGGTAAATAATTTATTTACACTGTTCGTTGTTTGTGCAAATGAATCACAAAAATCTATTAATTTAACTGTTTTTAATTATTTAACAAAAGTACAGATCATTTTTAATCGTTGAAAATACCGAAGGATTCAATGATTTCAAAGATTCCAACGGTAGTTGTAAATCCCAGTAATTGCCCAGAAAAATTTAACAATGTGATGTTCGCAGAGCTGAAGAGACGTAAACTGTTGCACGAGAAGGTAAGACCATTTGAGTGTGATGAATGTAGTGGGAAATTCAGTCACAAGTCTGGTCTTGGAAGACAGGAGAGACGCACTGAAATGCTACTTTCCAGGTGAGCTCCCTCATTACGCTGCTAACGAGTGGGATTTTGGCCACGGACACATTAACAAAGGCGATTGACTATTTAATTAAAGAACAAAAACTATCCATTTAATTAAGACAGCAAAACTTTATTGAGTTATGCGCCATCTATGGCTTTTCACAAAATAGTTCATTGTACATGTATGTGTGTGTGTGTGTGATGTTAACTTCTTCAATCCTCATTTTAAATCTCTATGTAAGAACTTAAATTGAGGTATTACTTTAGTTCATTCTTCATTGTGTTCAAAATCGCATCGATCTTTGCCAGTTTTTCTTTAATGATCTAAAATTAATTTCCAATTTAAAAAATGAAGTTTTTTTGTCAGTTTTTCAAGAAATTCCAAATTGAATGGTTTCTCTGAAATGCTATTTTTTAACTTCCATACTTTTTGCTGGTCTTTCTCGAAGATGATCATTTTATTCAGGTCATTACATTGAACAGTTGCTCGATCCAAATCAATCTCTGTCTTTTTCACTTCACTCACTGCTTGCATCAAACTTTCCCATTCATTTCTCTTTTCTTCTTGATAGACGGATGTTATTTAAAAATTTGTTTAAATAATTCTCATTACAATATGTTATTATAAAAGGGGCCGAAATGAATCAAATCTATTAAAATGTCATTGCCAATAATTCGTTTGTTTTTCTTTGTGCCCAAATTTTAAAAAAAACCTGATTTACTGCTAATTCGTTTATTTAATTCCATGATTTTAACTGATTTTTCCCCGTCAGCCATTATTTGCGCTTGCAGTGAGACTGTTTCTGATTCGCCCGTCTCAGAATTAGAAGATATTGTTAACTGATCCAGTCTGTTCTCACTTCTTGATTGACCCGATCGACGTATGCTTGCTTTTCTACAGATAAGAGATTGATATCACAGAAGAAAAAGAAGAATAAACACATAGAGTCCATGCTTATATTTAAATGAGATATATAGTAGTGAATTATGATAAATTAAAGAAGCAAAACATTATAAATTTTGTTCCTTCACGTTTTTCACGTACATATATTTTTTGCTATTATTTGTAATATAAATAAAAACCTATTATTTAATACACACGTAACGACCCGTATACACTGAATTAAATCAAAATTCTCGGCTCTTGAATCACTCCATATCTTTCTACGATCTTTATCACTTTCTTTTGCCTTCATAGTTTGAATTATGAATCGATGTCGTCGACGATATCTTTTCATATTTAAATTTGTTATTATTACCTTAACACACTTAATCGATTGGTTGATTGACTGGTGGATTGATTAAGCATTAATATGAGAAAATTAAATCAGCTACTGAACTAGTGAAGATATCTCTTCACATCACCTACATTGATACTTTCATCGGCAGATAGGAAACCGGTAGCTGGCATCACAATATACTGTGTTGGTGCATTGCTACGAATTCGAAATGCTACTCGTAAGTGACTAACATTTCTAAATCGTTTTAATGAAATATTAAAATGTATTTAATGAGTGTCTGCAAATGGTAGAATTACTGACACGAAATTATAATGACCAAACGTATATTTCGATCAATCGCTTTTCTTCTTTCTCGTTAAAGTTTATGCAAAAAACAAACAAACATTATACGCAATAAAACGCTGCTCGTTTCAGGATCGTCGTGAAAGGTCAGTTGTTTCGGTTCAATTGTTACATAAATTGGTGAAGTGTTCTCATTAACAGAAGAAAATGAAGAAAGTGCTGAAAAACGCCCATGGAAAATATTATATTCTCTATGTTTCATCTTATTATTCGACTGTCCTGGTAATGTGCAAGAATAATAATTAAACGAAACAGTCATTTTCCTGATATTTACTGAACGCAAAATTCACTTCACATACATCGTTTGGCTGCAGATGCCGTCATTCGCGTTACCTTGACGATAACGATCCTTTCAAGCGGTTTTGTTTCACTGGAAGTTCACTGTATCCGGTAATACAGAGTTACAATACATAACAGATAACTGAGTATTTCTTTTGAATCTCACAGAATACAACTGGATAGCTTCAAGAGCTCCCACTCACGCTCTAAACCTCAGGCATATTTCTCCTGAGACGAATGCATCGTAATTATCTCTACGAAGTGTTCTACCTAGCTCAATCCTGAAAGAATCCCGATTCCTTAATGCGACTGTAATTCAATTGCACAAAGTCAAAAATCTCATTAACGAAACTAATAAGCTAAGATGACGACATCTTCTATCATTTCACCTCTATTTGAAAAACAATAGTGAATAAATCAATCACATCTTCAAACGGCCAAACTGCTCAAAACCAGTATAAGAAATGCAATGACCATAATCGACTCAATTCGATTACAATACTTCCGTGATGCAAGTGGTACAGGATTATTACCCCGTCATACTCCAAGAAACACTCTCGCTCTCTTCTTGCAAAAGTACCACACTCTCTCAGCACCTAGCTGTTATCATTCTCTGGTGAGAAACTCCTCATGAACAAATGTGGATTCCAACATCAGCAGATTTTGCCGCATGTGCTTCGTTATTATTAACACGTAAGAGGAATGCACGAAAATTAGGATATAAACTTATTTATTGCAACAAACGAAAAAACATGAAACTTATATTTGCCCCCACAAAATACAAAAACTTCAGAAGACAAAAATGGAATAGCTTTGGAGAAAAGTGGGGCATAAACTTCGGAGAATCATAACAGCCAAGAAGGAAGGGGAATACATCATCATCAGTAGGAAGGTTCAATGGAACTGCTCACCAGCATACATGAAAGCTGGATCGATTCAAGAACCATACACGAAAATGAGTAGCAACGGGACAGCTGTTCATAAACCGGATTCCTAGGAAAAGAAGGATTAGCCTAAACATAACAACGATGAAATACCCACGTTTGACTCTGCTGATCAAATTGATTTAGAATTCCAGTCAGAAATATGAGTGAAAGGGATTCACCTGTCAAATGAACCACGGTATACGTGAAAGGGATTCACTTGTCAAATGAACCGGAGGGAAAAAAGCGCACTCATTTTAAAAAATTCTAATATAACCGACACTTCACCTGATAAGACAACAGGCTGCCAGAAAATAAGAAATGAAGGAATAGAGAGATGGCAGTAGTACCGATAACGAAAGACAACTGCTAATCATTTTAACATGCACTTGACCAGAACTGCACGATAATGACGATCACATTTTGCATGCTATAAAGCAGAAAGTTAAAAGTCTAAGCGATTTAGGGCTTTATACCGTATCTTTTATAGCTCATTCTAGTCATCTGCATGAACTTATTTCTTGATGGCTGCAATATAAATAAGTAACGGAATCGTGTCCGCGACACAATTTTCCTGGCCTAGGCCGCCGTTTAAAATGGATGGCGGTCGACCACACTTGTATATCATCACGGCACGCTTCACGCTGCACCACCTGCATAATTAGTTCAATGCCTATTTTCGAAATGAAGCATTCAAAAGATAGAACAAAGTGATAATTACATGCAGAAAATGAACCGTACTATCTAACAACCCTCGAACTCTTACTTTTCATCTTTTTCCCCTTCCTTCTCGGAACATCTAAAGCAATATGTGTCCTTAGCATGCATATAACAGTGGAAGGTACATCAAATATTGACAATGGCTATTTAAAGAATATATTTAAATGATTAATGCAAGAAAGCAATTAGCGAGAAAGAAAAGCCCTCTTTTTGCTGGTTATTTGCTAAAAAGATTAACAAAAATATATTAAGTATGTCAGAAAAAAGCTTTTGTGTGATAAATATTACGTTCACTGATCGCACTTACATCAAGAAGTAGAGATTGCCTAATACGTAATAAAATTAGACAACACATGTCTACGAATTACAGTGAAGACTGACAGAAAACAAATTACTGCTTGGCACAAAAACAAGACGAATGGTTGCCGGGAGGAGTTTATCTGAAATCATGTAAAGCTCAAGGCTGAAAGAGGTTTTCGTATTTTCTGCTTCAAATTATTAAGAGTCAAACTTCCATCTAGACTGTGGAAACTTCAATAAAATGAAGATAAAGGTTTGTGAAGTGAAAGACAGGACGGAGTTTAAAAACGGATAAGTCAAAGCACAAGAATAAAATATAATTTCGGATGATGTGCACATTCACTTTCATACATTGAGAAGAAAAGAATAAAATAATTCGGAAGTAGATATGCTCATGAGCACGAATTATATGCAGATATCAACCCAATTTAGGTAAAACTCTAATTTCGTAAACTGAGAAAAAAAACAATACTGCAGGGGAAAGTGAGAATTAAATACACTGCATGATGATAATTTTCAATTTTCTGCATGAAAAACATGGAATAACTCTTCAAGCAAAATACATGACATTGTTTGCATCTGGATGGACCTGAACTGCACGCGCCATGTTGCTCAAAGTAGTATCTTCACTTGTTCCAGATGGCTGAGAACCTTCTCCACTGTAACACAATACTGTTCACCAACAGAGGATATTGTTACACGGTAACTTTTCACCATGTTATAATAATTTCTTTAGAAATCAATCTGAATAGCAAAGACCACCATAATCTACTCTTTTGAAAATTATTCAATGTCTCATGATCTATATAATGTAGCTGATACGCCACAAATACCTGTCATGTTCGCGATCAACCAAATGATAACGAGCTCTAAAAGCAACCAAGTGCGCGTAATAGGCTGGTGCTGGGATCGAAACAGATCTTGTACAACGGACGTATGTATGGCACATCTGGTATGTCAACTGCTGTAGCTCATCGGCACTAAGTTGATTATCATCCCAAAGTACGTGATAATGAGATGGACGGGAAGTTCCCTGGAACAACATACCACAAAAATCTATACGATGAACATTCAAAATGAGTAAAGGAGTATCGTCTTATTATTTCATCAAACTTCTCGTAAATTGAAAATACCATTTTCTAACATAAGAAAAATTGGAAGTGTGAATTAATTTCAAAGTAAGTCTGTGATAAAACCATACTTTCTAATATCTCGCAGAAATCTTCAGCAGTGCACTGATTTGCACTTATACTCAAAAAGTTAAATGTTATACTAAACCGATACATTAAAAAAAATTAATGCAATACTCAAAGCTCTACATGTAATATTTAATAAAATAATGACCTGGATTCCTGCATGAGAACAGAGATAAAAGTCAAACTCAGTAGGGTGTGTTATACCAACATCAACTGTTGTTCCGGGTGGAATATTGAAAGCTTTCCCAACCTAAAAAAAATAAAGCCTCAGCGAGAGGAAAAAACACTACCACAAACTAAAAACAATGACAATTCAGCATAATGTCACCCATTTTTATAATGCGCAAATACCCAATATATTAGCAATAAAATAATCTAAATTAAACGCATCACTTGATCCTTCTTATCGACAGCAAACAGACGGGTATGATGCCGTTTCTGTACAGCAATAAATGTTATCCCTGGCTGATAGTCCTCTTCCAACAACATACAGCACTCACGTAACGCCCGCAGTTCATATTGCAAAACCTATAAATCAATTAAATCAACTGAAAAATGACACTCTGTGAGGTCATTGATTATTCTACTGCGCATACTATGCCGCGACCAAACAACAGTTGATGACTCACATTAAAGAATTGTCCCTCTGATACGCCATCACGGTAAATAATGATTCGTGTCGGTTTGAAACGCGTGGAACGATAAAACTGAATAAGAAGCTCGCGGGCCATGTAAGTGAGGTCACTGATTATTTCCTGAAAAAGAAAAGTATCATTGCAAAACACAGACTGAAATGACATAACCAAATGTAAAAGAAAAACAAAACAAAACAAAACAAAACAAAACAAAAATGTAAAAACAAAATGTAAAAATGTAAAAAAATGTAAAAACAAAATGTAAAAACAAAAAAAAACAAAACTCCTTTGTTTTGTGATACCTTTTACAAGAACAAAAATACCTTACCTGTCGATGAGCTTGTACACGAACTGTAGCTGCATAGCGTGATGGATGAGCATCCATACTGCCAACAACAGCAGCAATTGACGGTTTACGCGAATCACCAGCAGGAGGATGCGTTATATCACAGCCAAGAAATATCACTAAAATGTTAAGTTTTCATACAACTTATTGCTTTCTTATTTTCTGAGATTATTTGAACTGAAGGATGAATAATTACAAAAATTTTCCACACATTAAACGCAATTTAACTCCACATAAATCAAACGGTATTAGACATATGGTTTACCCACTCAATATTTGAAAAAAAGACAACAGTCAACTCCATAAAGCGCATGCAAATCATTAGATGATACCTGGCTCAGTGAAAATTCTGGGTCGAACAGCTGGTAGAAGAATTGAATTCACACCACCCAATTTAACGTTCATTTTTAAACACAAGTTAGACAAGGTCTGAGGCGTTGTTTTGATAACATTTTTGGCTTGCACACATTGCGTAGCAATGCCTAATACTGTATCACCAACTCGTTTGACTTCAGCTGAGAAAAAAATTCCATTAAGTCATAAGCGATAAAAATATCGTAAATTACTTAAATATGAATCAACATCACACCAATAAAAGTAATAGAAAGTAGTTTATTTGATACTACACTTTTTTAACCTTCTTCGTTACTTTCCAACTATCGACATAGAATCTGCTTTAGTTGATACAAGAAAAAGACAAATAAGCTACCGTATACTGGTGTTTTTCCGGGCAGGACGACGCAAACAAGTTGAATATTCACGAATGATGTTTTGAGGTATTTGAACATTGGCTCCACTTGATCAACACCAACTGCGTACTTACAGAAGCATGGCTGCCCCATGATCGGCATACCCGCATCATTAGAGATTCGTTGCAGCTGCGTAGTAAAATTGCTAAAATAACAGTCAAAAATACAGATTCGAATCACAAATCAAAACAGCGGTAAAGAACTTACAATCAATTTCTAAATCGAGATTTAGACTTACAAGACTTAAACCTTATTATGGAGAAAATAAAACATCTGCTAACCGAAGATCATTTTCTTTAACATGTTGTTGCTGCGCAAAGCACGCGATTGCCCAAACTTTTACTTCCACACCTGTATGGAATTGTTTCCCACGCATGTCCCAAACACCTTGGTTGGGTAACGCTGTCGCTTTCGTACGACCACCATAGAGCAACTTTGGTGCATTCAGCACACGGCCTTTTACCTTAAAGTGTTCCATAAGTAAATAACTCATATTTCGTATGTTATTTGGTTAAAATGTTGCTTTATGATTTCATGAATTTATCTCTCTCATACATATTAATGTGATATTTACAAGCAAACCATCACGAATAAGGTGCGACTGCACACTTAAATACATTGACCGACTTACTTCTGTCATTGCCGGATTTATCGCAATACCAAATTCGTGAGCAAATGGGTCGGCATTAAATTCGGCTTTTCGAACCAAATTTGAAATCTCACGCTCACGTTCTGGTGCTGACCGTGCTGTTGCCTACAAATTATTTATAAGCCATTCTTTGTACATTAAATAAACTGATACTAGGATTTTCAAAATTCAAACCTTAATCATTGTACTGGTTTGCGTATCCGTAAGCTTCTTTATGCAACGCTGACCAGGGACAATATTGCATACTTCCGGCGGCAGATATGTATGTTTCTGTTCTTGACCCACTTGGAGGCATGGCAAATGTGGATATTTCAGCTGCATATGATATTTATCGTAAAAGTATTTAGTAACCGTACAATCAATGGTTTGTCCCGAATCCAATTGCAACGGAAATCTACAAGTGTCAAAACTAATAAAAATTAAAAAAATAAACATTTTTCTATGAGATTTTTCGCAATATAGATATATATATACATCCATACAAATTTTTTAAAGAAACCATGATTGGTTCTGTTGACACCGCATATGCAGGTGTACTGTGCCATCCTATAACAGTCTGGATCACATTCAGATTTCAATCCATATAATTTGCTAGGAGCAAATGAAAACGTTGATAAAGACAATAAACTAGTACATGTCTCTTGATGCACACTGATTAAGGAAACATAAGTAAACAGGTAATGAACTAACGTTTGTACTTGCGCTGCTCTTCGAGTAACATTACACACTCGGTATTTGCGACGCATAGAACCACAGTGAGTTATCTCAATTTTCAGACCACGTATTTCCTTAGTGAATTTAACACGCTGAGCATCTGATAGTGAACGGCGATCTGATAAAGCCTGCACCGGTACCTCCAACACCTCCGCAATAAATTCGATCACCGGCATTGAGCGATAAAATGCAGTCGCCGAAACTAAAGAGCATACAATTGGAATAAATAAAGACACAATAAAAAAAGACATCCCTGATGATCTGATCAATTGCTACCGAATCACCGTAGCAAAAATCAAAGTCTTCATCCTTTCTCTTCGTAAATTGAATGAGAGAAAGCCACGACAGGAAGTGGAGATGCTTTCATGAACATGGTTACAGTTCCCTTCGTATAGCTACCATATCTCACAGGCCTCTTGTTCTACACTACCTATCCACAATATAACGAATGTAGAATCAATTTTTTCGAGTAGAAAAAAGCATCTGCTTTTATGCAGTACAAGAAATCCGATTCATTTTAACGAACGGAACCTATCATATTAAAGATAGCTGTTAAAAAGAACCATCAATATTGAGCATCATTTTCCACTGGCTTGGCCGCACACTCTGATGGAAACCAAACCAAACCTCCCGGCCACCACCGAGCTTACTTTCCGTATGGTACTGCTGGGCTGAATGCGATGGCCCATGTGCTGAGCCTAATGGAGGCGAGAAGAATGATCGTCCAACAGGGGTGTATCTAAAAATCAATTCAATTACATGTTGACGTATTTGTTTGAGGGATTACAGAGCAATTCCGACGGAAAACATATGATACCTACTTTAAACTAGGCAAATGTCGTAAAATCACATCCATTGCCTGTACAGATTCGAAAGGCACTTGACGGACTCGTCCCTCCATTGCATCTTCTAGAGCTGACAATGAGACCTGAAATAAATACTTTCAACCTTAGCACTTCACAACATCCAGAGATAACGGAAAATTAATGAAAACTAAGTCACCGTGGAAACCCATTTAATCGCAACAGTAAACTGTCGATCAACAGCAGAATCTCCCGGTAATGTAACCTCTAATTCCAATCGTTCACGCCCAATTGGCAGCGGATCTCGAGTGTACATGTTACGTTTTCCGTCATATACTGGACGGACATTGTTGAACACCTTCTGGTAGGCACGAATCATGGTGTTCACGATTTCTCTGAAGTGATGTAATTAAAATACAACCTATGATGAGAGCAAAAATTTCAAACCGTCAAAAGCAACGACGAAAGATTGATCAACCTATTAACTCGTCGTGGGCACTTGTCCGGTTGCACATCAATAGAATAATGCTGGATATTACCCCCTGGTATACGAACAGCGAAATGATTTGCACGCAAAACAATTGCGCGTCCTTCTATGCCATGATTTGGTCTACGAGGGCATTGAAATTGTAAAGGTCCTGAAGAAATATACAATCTTCTTGATATAAATATAAGCCAAAAAAATATAGAGTCAGATTCCTTTTGAATATCAGCCGCAAAGATATGAGCCAGTATTTATGACTTTTCCATCCTTTTAAATATGAATTTGAAAGCATATATGCCTTGTACTACAGAAAATCCTAACTTCATAAATATTAATGAAAAAAAACCCCAAGAAAATTCAAAACACTCTGGACAAATAATCTCCCACCAGATGACTGTCCAGGCGGACGTTGTAATGGTACGTTAGCTGGAGGAGGAAGAGGTGCTTCCGAACCATCACCACCTCCTACTGGTCCACCGGGAGCCAAAGATCCAGGAGGACGATTGTCGAAGGACGGTGCTCCACCACTACCACCTAGCATCATTTGAACAGGAGCAGGATTGATTGGAGCTAACTGATACGCATCCTGAAAAACAATAAAGATGTGTTGTAAGACGTGATCAAAATGCGAATAACCTGAAGTGGTTAGTCTTGTCTTCAGCAGAAATCAAAAGGCAAATAACCTGAAGTGGGCCTGGTAAAGCTGTTTGTTGTTGTTGCTGCGAAATATGATACTGACTGCTCCCAGCTTGAGGAAATTGAGGATTTCCCAAAATGTTTGGTACCTGTTGCATAAACGGCTGGTATGGTGCTACGCCGGACGCCGATGTGCCCTGCCGATCGCCAAAGTTAAATGCCTCTACAATAACGCAAAAACTGCCACATGAAATCAAGTTAATCCTTTAAGAATCACTCCTTCCAAATAGTATAACCAGCAGAATGCATCAAAAGAATTGATTCCAGGACTCATACTGTGGATGTGGAAATAAAAAGAATCATATACCCATTTTTCGTTGCTGATGGAGACAAGTGATGAAAAACTGACCTAACAAACTCAGTACTTGTTGCTGCTGCTGATCAATTGCTGCCATTTTTTGTTTTCAATTACACTATGCTAAACAGTTGAACTGCTGTCGATGTGGCTAAAAAAAAACAAGAGTTAAATGTCCTCAACGTCCAAATTTATGGACAAATAACAATAACGTAACAGTAAAGTCGGATCCATTCGGAGGAATTTTTTGAAAACAGAAAATCGTTACCTTAGTGTTATTAATAACGCTCCAGAGATCAGTATGAAAAGACGATGAAACTAATAATGTAATAATATTATTCACAACAATGCATAAAGACGGCCCACGCAGTTATTTTACACGTCGCGTTTCTGCATAAGCCCCTAAAAATTGCCAAAAATTACCGAAATGCTAAAGCAAAGTTTGTAATCCAGTTATCTAACAACATACATATAATATCTAACAACATATATTTCCGCTCAGACCGATTATTAGTTCTAATGCTATAGGTGATACGTACGTATTATGTTTACAAATCCTTGTTAGTGCACACTTAACTGCATATATCTGCCTGATCACCTAACAAATTCCTCGTTCACAATAACTGGCAAATCGCTGTATCTTTTTTCAGTTGCACGTACGTGAGGAGAAGAAGGAAATGGTAAAAGTCACTTCTATTTGAGATATAATATCTTTACCATATTCGCCACTACTTTACTGTTACTTCACACAGCGACAGAGCTTCCAAAATGGAGTAATTCTCCCGCCACCAGAATGGATGTACTAAGGAAGTTCTGATTCGTCACACACTCAAATACCCATGAGGACACGTAAATCTCCCTTCCTTCATGTAAATTTACCACACAACCACCTATCTACTCCACCTCACAACATTTCATGCAATGCGACGAAGGCACTCGCGCC
This sequence comes from Litomosoides brasiliensis, assembly GCA_013365375.1. NCBI lineage: Eukaryota > Metazoa > Nematoda > Chromadorea > Rhabditida > Onchocercidae > Litomosoides > Litomosoides brasiliensis. Next base: position 97,409 of record JABVXW010000018.1, on the reverse strand, counting down.
TGACGCATCGCAACCGCAACGTATGTCACAACAGGAAGGCCAGAGAGAACGCGTAGCGGAGGGAACAAGGGAAGGCGAGAAAAGAATGAAACGGAATGATAGCCAACGACAACGATAGAAATGATTCAAGAATTAATACATTCAAGGGTAGATGATGTAAGAGAAGGAAACAAAAAAATAAGGTAGGAAAGGACGCGGAAATAGATAATGTAAAAGGAGGAGAACCACAAGTGTCAGCAAAAAATTTGTTCATCGTGACATGGAAAATGTAGAGAGACGCAGGGAGAGGTTTAATACGGCAAATAGAATAGAGACGCATGGAAGGGTTCAACACGGCAAATAGAATAGAGACGCAGGGAGGGGTCCAGAAAGCCAATCAACAAATTATCGGAGGTGCAAGGGATAAGAGTGCGGTGCACTAGCAGTACGGCCATACAGCGGTGGAGTGCAGCGGTACAGCAGTGAAGATGGATATGCAGCGTTAGCAGAAGCTACGGAACTCGGGAGCAACTATTGGTGCTGATAGTCATTTCCGGTATAAACGAGTGTATAATAAGACGGATGAAAGCAAGTAACAGGTTTTAGAAACAGTTTAAACCCTCCCTTGTTGCGACAGAGTTTTATTGTGAAGAATAAGTTCAAGTCGTGCAACTTCCAAATTTTTAAAGGAAAAAGAGCCATCGGACAGAGGGGATGAAGTCTGTGGAGAAATGCCTACGTACGGACACATTTCTCAATGGTTACACTGAGTGGCATCTCGGTGAGTCCTAGATGTGGCCAAATATGATGGGCAAGAAAACATCTTGGAAGGGAGAGTTACTACGCAAGAAGATGGTGCTTTCATCACTGGAAAGGTCAAAGCGATCAGGGTCGTCGCTCTCTCTCGTCGCTGACCCTCTCCTCTGGATGACCCCCTCTCCTGGATTAAATCAATGAACGTTATGTACGACTCTTGTGTCCATGAGCGAGAATAGAACTTGTGGTAAGAGACGACGATACAGTATTCATTGGATGGAGGAAGGTGATAGAGGAAGAGAGAAAAGACGGAACCTGAGGTGTAAAGGGATGTCCTTCAGGCACACACAGCGTCGAGGGAAGTGTCTCAGAAAAACAACTTCGGTGTAAAAGAGAACCTTCCCATTTGTACTATTCAGATTTCCAAAAGCAAATTCCACGTCAGGAGAGGTCACTATATATCCAACTGAAGCTTTCCAATATAACCAACAAAGCATTCGAAATAAAAAGAGAAATGATAGAAACATGGCGATGACACACCACAGACGATGACCATCTGCGCCATCGGATACCTCTCTACACCTGATATCGTTAGAGCAGTCCGATTCACATAACTGTAATTTTTGAACGATGAATTGTACAATCGAAAGCCAGTAGGACGACGAAAAATTTTTGTGAATAAATTTCAGATGACAGTGAGAAACATAAATTCAATGACAAATAGGAAAAAATCCCGATAATATTAGAGTTTTTGGGAATCCAAAATCAAATTCGAGAATGGCCGCACAAAAGACTTCACTAACTGATGAGTTAAATAAGATACATTTGACGACAGTAGTACTTTTATAATAAAGGCTTACAGATATCCAATTTTGGATGGTGGAGAAATTTCAAATATGCTTAAAAGGAGCATAGTGAACTATTTCATCCGAATGATTTGTTGCCGAAAATATTATTGTTCCCGAAACCTATTTCATAGAGGAAAAATGTTAGGAATATGAAGTTTGCAGTATGTTCTTGTCCATTGGAGAAGGACAACAGCAACAGGTCACTCAATTACAATGTTATGACACTGAGTAGCAATCAAGCGATGGTCACTATCATTTACACATATCTATCTACTCTTACTGCGGAAATCAGAGGCTGGCCATTGATCGCTGACCACACCGATGCATTTTTGCCATTTCCAATAGCATATAATCCCATTTCAACGTCATCGACAGTGTAAGCATTTTATCGTTCAATTTCAAAATCAAACGATACTAATTACATCACATTGGCTGGTAAAAGCATTGAAAGGATGTAGCTAATTTCTAATGCAGAATTATGAACAGCCTCGTGCAAATTCGGGAACTGATGCTTAGGGAACTGATGGAATTTAATTTAGCTGTCCATGATGGCTAGCCAGTGTGTCAGCGCGGATATGTCCGAGAAAGTCAGTGGACTGAAAGTTAATAAAATTAACATCGCTGAAGATACGAATCATTTAGCTGGTCTTCTTCCAGCGAAAGACCATTAATAATTCAGTTACTAAAGCCTATACAAGAACAATCTCAAAAAAAGTTTCAGTTACTAAATCCTTGTTTTTTTGAAAAAATATCCGCTCAGTTCCAGTGAAGCAAAGCGCAGAGCTACTTCATCCAGATCTGCTGTACCCTTCCACTGATCTGCAGTTCCGAATAATTTAACCGTGCACAGGCGCCCGGCAGATCCCGCAGGACCCTGTTGTTTTGGTCGTACTGCCCGTGTGGTATTTCCTGGCCCATTCCTACTCGAAATTTATGACTTGAACGCTATTTTTTTATTTGGAATTGTGATGAGTAAGTGGAAGAAGTAACCAATGGAAGTCGGGATGCTCATGATAAAGGTATATTAAGAGTAGTAATGAGAGCGCGGAGTGGTTAGGGAGTAACGGGGGCTGATAAACGTTTCAAAATTTAATTTATAAAAAACCAGCAAGTGGAAGTTTTCCTCTTACCGCTTTCCTTGTTCTAATCATATGATAACTGCACAAAGCCAAATTTCAACTATGAATAGATGAAATGACACCTTCACCAGTGTTGAAGATTAGAACTGCGCTGTCTATAGCGAATAAATATTGACAAACTCTGCCCATTTTGTGAAGAATAAAAAGCGAGAAAGTTATTCATGCAGCTTGTAAATTGGACGATATGATGCATGAGTATCTGATTATCATCAGAAGAGTAAGGTTCAAATTTATCCATTTAAATAAGGAGCGGATAAATCTTCCCATTCTGTGGGAAACATGATGTGTATGACGCTGAGTTACTTTATCTCCTGTTTCTGTCGAAGGTAACCAGCATTCGGAAACGTTTCGATATAAAATGACGATATTCAATTTCTATTTGTTTAATCGAGACGGCACATGTGTTCTATACAGAGAATGGAAACGAGAAAAGAAGGCTGTAATGTCAATGGAGCAGGTACTTGATGATGTATGATGCTTTGCTTTAAATCTAATGAAATTATGCGAAAATGTAAAGTGTGGCTTATAAAACACAAGAATTTGTAGGAACTGAAATTGATGTATGGAATGCTGTTATCACTACGGTCATTTGCTTTAAAACTTTCAACAGCGGCTGGGTTAGTTCTTGGATTTCATTTCTATTTTACCGTTTATATATAGAGATACATCATTCATATTCTAGGATTACTGTCTTTTCCATCATAATTTTATTTATACATAGCCATATAACAGCCAAATGCTGATGATGAAGTAAGTGAAAGAAACGATCTTTCTTATTTCAAAAATTATTTCACTTTAGAATTATTTTATTATTTTATTTGAGAATATTATTTTCAAAAATTATTTTACTTCAGAAAATTATTCTTATTTTAGGATTCAACAAGTGAATAGTTTTGAAACCAGTCAATATAAGTTAAATTATCTGGAGACACCCACTGGGCTGAAAATGGTTCTCAATACAGACCCAAATGCAACTGGAATTCCCGAGCTTATGCGTAGTATTTACCAGGTAATCAACATGTATACTTGTATTTTCATGTGCTGCACTTAACCAGTCAAAGATATGGTACTCTTTGGATCCAGCTTTTTGTGTGTTCATTGAAATTGCAACGGTTAGAAACAAATTGTTTTGTTGTCATTGGTTCGGAAAATGCGAAGATACAAATGTAAAATTCAAGTAATGAATGTGTAAATTAAGGCATATGTAGATGGCGTAATAAAAAATGTCTTAACTGAAAGTAATGCGCAGTCGAGCAATGAACTTTTCAATAGCCGACTCGAACAACTAGTTCAAAAGCATCCAGCATTTTGACTATATCGAACATTACTTTGGTTAGTTTTTTTTTTGCTTTTGCTGTACGTCTAATACTTGCTGACGATAATTTGAAAAAATATATTGGTGCATTATCCGTTCAAGAAAGTTTCTGGATGACTAGATGAATAAAATACGAATGAAATAAAAACACATTGTTTACTGTTCCAAAGATCGAAGAGATATAGGGGAGACTGAAAACCAATAAACATGCTCTTTAAAGTTTACTATAATTTCGGCTTGAAATTGTAGTGTGATTTGAGACTTGGTGATAAGTACTTGATGTTTGTTTTCCATGATTATTCCTGCTTATGTGGTACACAGCTGACTTTATCTTTGCTTCGATACTTTTCAAATCCTAGTCCCTTATATCGTGCAACACACAGAAGTAACCGATCGCTATGTAAAGTACAGTCTTGGCTCGTATTGGGATTGTTTGATGCTGTCTTTTATAATGAAAGAACTTTATATAATTTTATTTTCCCTTCCAAATATTTAAATTGCTGTTTACATTACTGCTGTTTATTTTATTTGCAGAGAAAGCAATAGAATGGCTGAAACATATTGTATCGTAATGTAGTAAGGCCAATTCTGCGGAATTCTAATGTGTGATCAAGGATCCATGCGAAATAGACTTCCTTTGCATGGAAGGTATAGGAATATATTTTGGGATGGCGTATTAAAACATTGGGAACCATAGTGATTGTAACATGTATTATGATTGCAATGTTGTTTCGTGTTTTGCACATTAATTACTTGTAACCGTTGTTTGGAAGTAATGATATTTCTAGAACACGGTTATTTTTCATCGTCTGATCCTGCAGAGGTGTGCATACTCTGAATCATTGGTCAAATTGTATCTTGGAGCTAAAATAAACTGAAATGCTGACGTAGAGAAACATTTCATTTCAAACGGTTAGGTGAGGCAAGGAACAATGTACGTTAATGCATAGTACACATTGGAATTCTTGTTGAAGAGGTGCTCAAGTCACAAAACGAAAAAAGGGTAGCAAGACCGGGGCATTATTTAAACAGCTACAATAACTAGATTTTAAGATAACATAGGTGGTATCAACTTCTGACCACAACTTCAAACTAGTTTGACGTTAATGGTATACTTTTCAAGCAAACATTTAAAGGTAAGTGAGTCGCTCCTATCAGAATTTTGATCTTATTCGTAACTCCGTGGGAATTAGACCGTCGCCTTAGTCGTGCTGCACGATTCGGTTAACAGAAGTGCTGTTCATAGTATTATTAGCTACTGGTGGTATCAGATCACGACTGCTAATACTACTGTTATTCCTATTATAATTTTCTGTTACTATTACTATTAGTTTTTTTGTTTGCTAGCATTAGCTTTCTCTCACTTCAATGCATATGAGTTACGAAATACTTTTTCTCATATTATATTGTGTAGGCGGTAAGTTACTCATTTTAGCATGAAGCATGAATAAACAAATATGTATTTCCATTTCAAATTACTACTCGTAACAGTTTCCATTCAAAAATTCTCTATTAGATTTCAGCAAAATTTCAAAACGAAAATTTGTATCGAATTAACTTGCAGAAATTCCAAGGCTTTCTACAAGTGATATTAGTTTTATCTTTTTCCTGAAAAAAGCTGTTGCAGGCAATGAAAATATACCGATAGAGAATAATTTGTGTATGACTACTGAGCATGTCCGAGCTGCTGATAATCCACAATCATTTTATCAATGCATTTCACTTAGTGACCAGGAAGTTTGCATAATTATTATTTGTAGTAAAACAATTGCAACTGAAAACATTTGATAAAATTTTAGTAAGGTATACAATGATATCAATGGCACCTTTGTAAGTTTACATTTCTATTTTCATTCAGTCATCAGATGGCACAAGTACTTCAGATTGAAAGTTATGTTATGCTGGACAATAAAGTCGGAGTATGGAAAAAACAAAGTTGTCCAGGAGAGCATCAGTTTGATTATATTAAGCAAGGTTGTACTGAAAGAAATAAGTTGCGTAGGCGACAACCGAACTGTCAACAAAACCTCGGTGCTAGAGGATGTGAAAAATCTTGTCAAGGTTACTGCTACTAAATTTCAATCGGATCAGCAAGCCTAATAAAGGGACTGAATAAATAGTATCTGATATTCGGTTCATCGGCAAGATGAGTTCATTGATGGACTGTTGTAACATTGGAGGATATATGAGTCATATTTGTTTAGTTGGTTTTTTGTTTAGTGACCGTAAAAGAAGGATCATTCATTATTATTTGTTTGAGGGCTTAGGAGTGGGAATTGATAAAAAGGACAACTTTGACATGATTTTTGTACAAGAAAATAAAATGAGTACTGCATTTATTAACTGAAAAGTAGTAGAAATATTGTTTTATTTTCTTATACCAATTGATTAAGTATGAAATTTAGTGACAAATATAGCAGCAGTACAAGGGGAACCCTGCGATTGGTTAACATCTACCTTGCAACTCGACATGAGCAACGCTGCTGCTTTTCTACAGTGCATTCCACAGCAAACCAGGTGGATATCTGTAGGAGAAAAAAGAGACAATGAGTAGAAGTCGATATGTCAAGAAAAACCGATAGATTAAAATAGCTGTTGCGTGTTTAGAAAAGACATCTCATCAAAGCTCATGAAGCTGTTTGGCTTGTAATGAGGGTGACTGTCGTATGCTATGATAATTAAATCCCAATATTGAGGTTATCGACGAATTATTTTATACCATTTTCTTCATTAAGCTGACTAAATTCATTAGATCGAGACAATACAGAAAGACTACAGGTTATGCGGTATGTGGCAACCCAGGAAGTGCAGTGAAGGAACTACATTTGATGCAAGATTACAAATTTGTGCAAATGACCATTTGATTGGTTGCCCGGCAGGTTCGTCACCGGTTAGTCGATGTGCTCAACAGTCATTCATCAACATGTGTCCTGGGAGTTCTCAATGTACTGAGGTTTGCCGACTCCACTTTTTAGAAAATTAATAATAGTTTAGTTTCATTACTTTCTATGTACTTAGTTTATTTTTTTCCTATCTTTTCTACTTTGCTAATTTTGCAAAGCATTTCAGGAATATCAAGTTTGCTGTCAACCAATACCAAACTTTCAAACTGGTTATGAACCATCGCTACCAGTACCTGTACCTGTTAGAAATGATCTTTTACCTCGTCAGATCTTTCATACCTTATACATTTCAACTTCGAATCAAACATAAATAGCATTATGAATGAATACTAGTTCAGTTGCGTAAATGACTAATTTGAATAATTCAACCAAAGTTAAACTTAACATTGCACTCGGTCAAAGGTCATCCAGAATATAAATATTATAATTGGACGGGAGAACATTTCTTAATTTCTCTTTTTGTTTCTATTTCTCTCTTTTTTGTTTCAGTCTTGATCTAAATCACAACACCCCTTTAATATTAGTGAAGTGCAGAAGTGTTGCAAAGAATGGCAGAGAAAGAAGTTTATAAGTCTAAGCTTTTCCCAAAAACTTTAATGCTTGTCTCAATAAGACATCAGGGAACAAAGCATTAACATTAAATTTCGCACAAGTCTTTTTTCAATTTTTATAGCTTGTGAAAGAGAAATATATAAATAAAGCGGAAGGAGAAATTAAAAAAGGATTTTTTATCATTGCAATAAGACTTAATAAGTTTTGGGATGAATGAAAACGAAAACGTTAATAATAGAAGTGACTATATGAGGGCCATAATGTGAGGTAGAATTTCAAGTTTAAAAATTTCTCATTTATTTTCAAAAATGGACCCATTTATTTCTAAGTGTTGGAGTTTAGAATATTGAAAATGGAACAAATATTTTAGAAGCATGCCCTCCCAATACAGGGCCGCCCGTAGCTGCTTGTTCGCCAGCGCAGTTTTGTCCACCTCGAACGATATGCTACCCGATTAGCGGTTTCTGTTGCGCTATTATGACAGAACCAATGCCATTAGTTCAGCCTTTACCCATTCCGGTTATTCAACAACAGCTGCAAGCACAGCTACCCGTAGCGCAACAAAATTCATTCCAAACTGTTCAACAACAAGAAATTGTCATTATGTGTCCTAGTGAGTTCACTAAAAATCAGATAAATTTACGAACCAAAATGAGCACGCCCTAAACTTTGACGCCAATGTCCAATTTAAGACGGCTTACCCGGAATTCAATCTTGCGGTTTCATGGAACAGTGCCCAGTGAATAGTGGTTGTTATCGCGGTGTATGTTGTCCATTAGTGTGTCCCAGTGGTCAAGATGCTACAGGATTCTGCGGTCAGACAGCCTCAGTAACATTATCCTGCTCACAACAGGTAACATCTCATACCTGAGTATCCCTAAGGCGCATATAAATTTTATCACACTCTTTACATCATCTTTTGATCATGTACAGAACAAATATTTTAATTTTAGGCTAGTTGTATATCGGGATGTTGCTGTCAGCAGCCTGAGCCGATTCGCATGCCAATTTGCCGGAGTGGTATTACTGCTGCTTCAATATGTTCTGTCGACCAGGTTCTGTTTTTTAACTTTCATATGGATTCATACTTTTAAATTGCGATCTTTAAGAACTGTTAAAAAATGAGTTTATTACAGGAGTGCGGTCCAGGAATGGAATGCTCTAGTGGTGGCTGTTGTCCAATACCATTTTGTCCTACAGGAATACAGGTATTTTTTTCGTGTGAAATTTTTACTACCTCTTAAACTAACTACGAAAAGTTGACCCTTAATCTTTGATTTTTACTGTTATGGATCCATTATTTTTCGATTATTTCATCTCCGAATCTTATTTTTAATCACTGGAAAATGTCGACTGTTAAAGTGATTCAGGCGATAGGCCGTTGTCCATCGGGTGTGGGTTGTCCAAGCGCATCAATCTGTGCTAACGGTCTGTGTTGTCCTGCGCCACGCTGTTCCTCAGGTGTTATTGCCCTACGAATCTGTGTATCCAATGTCGAATGCGCAAATGGTTTCGAATGCGCTAATGGCGGTTGCTGTCCACTCCCTCTTTGCCCCAATAATCAGATCGGATCGCAACGGCAAGTGTGCCTTGTTCTTCGATACAAATATATTTATAGTTGTTACTTTACTCTGGTTTTCAGATGTCCAAGTGGATGTTGCTGTCCAACAGGTCAGCAGTGTGTCAATGGTGTATGCTGCTCGTTGCCGGCTTGTTCAAACGGAATTTTATCAGCAACAATGTGTGGAGTTGGAAATACTTGCCCGAAAGGAATGGAATGTGACAATGGTGGTTGCTGCCCATTACCAGTGTGTTCATCCGGTGCTCAACCTTCCGGACAATGTCAGGGGAATTCTTGTCCCATTGGGCAGGTATTTTTCTTTCACAATTGAAGAAACATCAGAAATTCAACAACCCAAAGGTAGAAATTAAATTATTCATTTGTTACAGTTAGTCACCAATATGTTGATTATCTCAACGTATCTGGAAGGTTGATAAAAAACTGTATTACTATTGCTATAATCCTTAATACTTCGATCATTACGTATTGAAGAACTTTTTCTTTTAACTGATCTCGAACTGTACTTTTAGGAAATTTTGCAAATAGTATTGTTAAGGATTATACGGGATAAATGACTATTTAAGGTATGCGAGAATGGAATGTGCTGTCCACTACCTGTATGCTCTGACGGACAGCTTGCTATTCAACTGTGTGCTTATGATAATAGTTGTCCAATGGGTTATATATGTGAAGGTTTATTCATTTTTTCGACTAACCTTATTGCTTTTTTTTCCATAAAAATTTTGTTGTATCTCTACAGCGATCCAATTTTCAGTATTTTTACATCGAGAACTTAAGTGCGAAGTACCTTAGGTATTCCATTTCATTGCATTTTTCGTAATTTGGGTTAATGCATTCACAGAATAACTTAGTACTGTGACAAGCAATCTAGATACGTTACGTATGCTTCTAGGGCGAGCTTGCTGTTTGGAACCGTTACCGCGCTGTCCGGATGGTGCTCGTGCCTATCAACGATGCAATCGCGGTACTGACTGTCCACCTGGATTCGGTTGTACCGCAATGGGAGCATGTTGTCTGTTGTCGTTAGAACCGGTATGTCCGTCAAATCAGAATGCAATTTGTCAATGTGCGCCAGCCAATAACTGTCCACCACAAACTTCATGTACTATGGGTACATGTTGCGCATCAGGTTTTCTCGTTAACTGTCGTATGCTTTTTGTATGCATTACATCAGTGAGCGTTATCTTTCAGATTCCATGGAGCATCACAACAAACCTAATTAAATACGTAAAATGTTTACTGAATTTATTGAAGTAAGGAATAATATTGGTTCTGTGCATAGTGGCATTGTTTTCATTCATAGATATTTGATTTAGCGTCAGTGAAAGTGTATGATCACGTCCCTGGAACTTCTTGTCAAACATCATCAGAGTGTAATGGTTTTAATAGTGGTGGAGCGCAGTGCATGCGATCAATTTGTGCATGCATTAATGGTGCCGCATCCAATGGTGCAACTTGCCAGCAGTTTAATCCTGATGTCTTGCTACAGGTAAAAGATTTATGAAAGTGTTCCCGTATTTCTTCGAACTTTTCTAGGAAAACTATGTATCAGTTGGTACTATGAAATAATGTACAAGCGTTTTCATTCTCAACTCTTGATTTCGGATTTTTTTTATAGAAAAAAAATAGAACAAACGAAGTGAGATAAGTGCATTTTTTCTTTTTCTCAAATTCGGCGAAAAATATCGGCGAAATATAATCATTGGTATTATTATAAAAAATCTTGTTTCTATAGATCTACCATCACGCTGATCTTAAAAGTCTTCTTTCTTGTTGCTGCTGTTTGCTAAATATCTCTACTAAAGTATAGGGTCAATTCTAATCCAAATGTTACTATTAGGCCCGATCAGCTTGCGATCAGTATGGTTCAGCTTGCAGATTCGTATTTAGCACTGCTCGAAGAAAGCCTTTATTTGCTCCAGTTGGTAACATCACTGAAGAACCATGTAAGTTTGCTATAAATCAATTTGATCGGTAGTGCTTATAGTAGCAAAAATAATATTTGCCCCTGATCTGTATGAATCGGTAATGTTGACAATATTACAGTATGGTATGCAGTTGTAACACCACGACATTGTTTATCGAATGAATCGGTTACCAGTTTCGATCCGGATAGTACCTGTCTTCCCAATGAGAAATGCATAAGAGGACAATGTCGCATGTACCATTATTTCTATTTCCAGCGCTTTCCTTATTTCTAGGAATTGATCAGTTTATCTTTGCTTATGAGTTTAATTGGCCTAGTTTGTGGATAAAGTAATTAAGAAATATTAGTTATCTCAATTTATATTCAATGTTTAGGAAATTGTGGCCAGGTGAATATGGATGCATAAGTGATGAAGAATGTTCAGCAAGGTGTAACAACACTTATTGCTCAATAAATATCGATAAAGGGATATCACAGTGTCAGTGTTCTAATGGCAAATTGCTTTATGGACGATGCTGTAAGTTATTTTTTTTATCATTTCCTGAAATCTAAATCTAGAAAAAGACTACTGTGAAATATTACTGAAGTATCAATGAAGTTTATTCAAGCAACATAAGATTTCTTTAATCAGTGAAAAACTGTTAACGGATTCATTAAAAGATTTCCAAACAATAATTTGAGTACTAGATATTAATCTACCATTTCAGTTGATCAGTGCCCAACGGGTTTTCATGCAAAGGGAGCACACTGCGAACACGATAACGAGGATCATTTTTGGATGGATGCAAACCAGCAAAATTCTCTTCGAGAACTTTTCAATTCAGGAACTTGTTAGTTTGCCCAATCAGCAGACCGGTACATTCATTCTTCCTTAGTAAACTGTTATCAATTTCAAAAATGAAAGAAAAGTGATAATGAAAGCTTCAGTCTTACTTTCTTACTTATGTAAAATATGTAAATTTTGTGATTCCATCCAGTTAGTAAATTAAATACATTTGCAATTGTTTACAACAAAATACTGCCTGCTGTGAATGTTTCTGCACGGGTGCTACCGGTGATAATTCTCTCTGTTTTCCAATTCTTTGTTTTCCTGTTTTCTTCCGTTAATACCTCGATTGAATTAGTTAAATGAAAATAATTTTTTTAATTTGACAGAGATGAATTTTATTTGATTCCGTCTTACAATGTGCAAATTCAACATATTGTGGGTATGGGTCGCAGGAGTAAGGTAACAGTGATATAGTGAAGTTTATTGTCTCAAATCATTTTATAGTCTAATAGTATTTCGTACAATGGCGCAGTATGATTTTTTTTGTATCCCTTTTCATTTTCGATAAACATTACAATTTCGTTTAACCAAATGAGGTAATTAGAAGAAAAGGCAGGAATTTCCAGTTTTTTGGATTTAGAAAATGCTTATTCAAAAGTAGTATGCATGAGAAAGGAATAAACAGGTTTGAGATAAACCAATGTATGAAATTCAGAAGTGATGCAAATAACTTAGAATGAAAAGACTAGGTAATCTCTTAAAAAATTGATAGCAAATTAAATTGCATTTATTTAAATATTTATAAGTTCTACCAGATAATGACCAAGCATTGAAAAGTTAATAGTTTAATAACAAACCTATTCAAGTTATATAAGCTTGTAATTGCTTAGTTTATTATTAAAAATATGCCTGAAATGGCTTTGTATTTTTAATGTAATAGTTATTTGGTCAACAAAAAAAACGATGTTCCGTTCTAATAAACAAACTAAAGGATTTAAATGAAAGTTTAGATTTAAAGATGTGAATGGCAAATAAAGGGTAGTAGAAGTTGTTGTTCTCAAGTAACTTTCTGTTAAGATATGACATCATAGCTACAGTAAGGAGATTATGATTAGGGCGATATCAACAAATTCTACCTCTTTTATTTAAATGTTGAAGACAAATATCATCTAAAGTGAACAACGAGTGATTTAAGATTTAAAAAATGTGATATGATAAAGTGTTTGGTTTATGATGATCGTTGCCAAAGTACAAAGCAACGAATAAGTTAAAATGGAAAGGAAGAAATATTACATTTGGAATTATTGTAATTTAAACACTCTCAAATCAAAAAAAGTTTGAAAAACAGTACATTCAAATGCTAATTTCACTCACAAAGCCGCAGATACAAATAGATATTTGAACGGTAATAAATTCAAGGGAAAGTTCAAAAACCAGAATTATCATACACCAGTCTGATCCGTTCTTTTATCTTCTGAAATTATCACTCCGCGTTTTCACCAAAAATTTTTCTGTTTTTTAAACTGTTTCCTAGCTTGACAATTTACTTCGCTCCCAATTAGTGAAGTTCCATATGGAACATTGCTTCAAAGGCACGTTCGATGAGTAATGGGATGGATTGACACGTTAGAGTGAAATATGCTTGATATGTGTTTTTGTACACCTTTACCTGCATTTTCGATATTTTGCCCGTTAACAACCGTTCTACCTAACAAAATTTAATTATTAGAAATAAGAAAATAATTATGAATTATCGCCTATCGTACGATAACGTAATTTTAACTTAGCAATACAGGCAGACTAACCGATATAAACTGATTAAAAGAGAAAAGGTGATGATAATATTTAGAAGGTATAACATTTAAAGAAGGAATGAGTAAAATATAAAAGCATTGGTCTGAAGAACTGTTCAAGGGAAGTGCTTGGGACAGAAGTAATACTGACAATTGTTCGCACTGAAATGATGAACACCGCAGAGCCTTTTCACCGTCACAATAAATCAGAAGGTAAGTTCAGTATGCTACCACTTCGGAGATTCGTATCCGTTGAAGTAACATATGTGTGCATCACAGAATTAGTATTTCCGATGATGGAATACACATTTAAATACCATTCATCATTCGTATGAGGTTAAATGACAAAGACTTCAGCGAATTCATCGAATGAATTTGTTATTGAAAATTATTAATTCATCGATTGAGATGGTATGGTTTTAGTTTAGAACAGAAAAAATGAGGAAATGCATGAAATTGAGTAGTTTTTAAAATTTAAGGGATAAACGATTAAAAAAATTTGTTCATTATGCTTTTCTATGGAATCTATCGACTTTAAACTGCCTTTATTTATTGCACTGCTTCTTCTCGTCTTATAAAGCATAAAATCCAGAAGAACGTTAACGGAATTAAATGAATTTTATTGGCATTATCAATTGAAATTTTCATTAATCATTGAATGGATGATTTAGCTTTTTTTAATTTCTTTCTAATAGGCCAGCCAACAATTTCAACGGACCAATACGTAGGTCTTCGTTGGGATTTTATGTGCTCTGTAATCGCTTTCCTTATTTAATATTCTCTTTGCCCGCGCCTAAAAAAATTGAAGATGCGAAGGTTCTTCCACTTCAACATTTTGCTTTAGCGCATGCGTAATTATCATCAATCTCTTTTGCTATCCACGCCTTCCGCAAAGAAATTCAGTTGGTACGAACCCTAACAACGGCATCGAATTGATTGTTCTCATTTTGAACAATTCGACGTATAGTCTGCATAATTTCATAATTCTCAAGCACAAAAATATGGCTGGTTCGTTTTGCAATCAATAATTCAATAGCATAGAGAGTCCGATCGACCAGATCGCGTTCACCGTGCAGGCTAAGTAGCTGTGGTACCAAGCGAAGTACATTACTTGCGCACAGCCAACGTGATCGATTCAAACTGGCGCCTGTCAGCGCATTTGTCACTGTCCAACCTATTTCCTGAAATACGACCTAAATTAGAAATGAAATATTATGAAGAGGAAATATCAAACGAAGATGAAGGAAAGAGAGTGCTTTGCGAGTGCGATGGTCATTGCAGTGGAATGCAGCAATAAGTGTTTCGATAATATCATTTGTTTCAAAGAGCAAATCAATTTGTCGGTGTGAACCCGCCGCAATGTTGCTAAGAATCCATGACATTTCACGTTTGTGATTAATCGGTACATTAAGCCGAAATAATTTCATCTGCAAAACCGTTAGTTTGGTTTAAACGAAATAAAATCACATACGATTTCCTATGGCGTGTACTCTGTCTATCGATCCTCTGCCCGAAATTCAATTCCTTAGGATAAAATGAACTATGATCATTGATCAAGCTGAACTATGATCATTGATCTCGTGGTCATACTAATATTGGAATGATTAGCAATGCTTCCCAGATTCGTAATAAATTAACGAACAGTTGAACTCATGTCGATACAGACTGACAAGACAACCGTGAAAGTAATTAATGAGTAACTTGATTCATCTGAATCTTAGTCGTTGAAATCCGCTTTCGTTTCATTTCTATTAGATATAAAGTGAAAGCTATTCAACATTTGGATGATTCGTTTTTGTTGTTTAAATCATTGCAATAGACAAATAGTACGAAAGATTAGGAACCAAGCGTGGCAATAGGCCAGCGTTGAGAACTGCTTGAGTTTGATTATCACCTCCGGCTACCAGATTCCCGAGAGCTCGTAGTGCAGCTCGCATCGTATCGTTTTCATCTAGCAATTCGATCAGTCTTTTTAACAGATGTGGTGTTGTCAGCACTGCATCAATCTGATATTGTAAGAATAAGGAACGAACTAACGAGTTTAATTGACTGATGTCATTAATTTCCTCGCATACATCTTCATAACTTTACGGTTGCGCACTATGTCTACAAAGCAATTTCACTACTTAGTGTATCCGTTCGGAAAAGAAACTTACTTGTCTGCCACCAACACTATCATCAGCAATGTACGCTACTGCCCAAGTCGCGTCCACTTTTAGTTTTACGTCATCTACATAGAGCATGGAACGAAGACCGGCTAACGCTGTTTGTACAAACTAGAAATGAAGGAATCATATCACTTATTGTCGTAAATTACAACAATAATTAGAAAGATTACAAGTACATTTACGCGTGTTCTACCATAGACTGTTAACGTGTCAAACTAACTATGAGATGAAGCGTCTGAATACCACCACGGAATATTTGTGACATGGCCCAGACGAGATTTCGTTTCCATCTCGAGTGAGCAAACATTGGACTAACAAGAACTCCAATCATCACTGGTAGTGCAGAGCTGTCCTGCACCTGTATTATTACATATTCAATGTACTAATAAAATAGAAATGTACTTGTAATAACGTATTGTTTAAGAAGGTTGGTGCGTGATATCCTGAATTTCTTACCTTTTTTTGACAGATGGAACAGTCTAATGCGATATTGCCAAGTGTCCAGAAAACCTGGTCTCGAGTTTCACCTTCTGTCACTTCAGCACACTCAACCAGTGCTTCTAGGCCACCCTTACAAACAAACTTTTAAATACTAAGTAACTCTACAAAGAGCAGCCAACAATCACAGCGTGTGAGTCTAACTGAAGAAGCGCAAATATAAATTTACATATTGAATTATTTTATAGCAAATTTCATGCGGTGAGCAGGCACAGTTAGTAAGGGCCCATGCAGCATCTCTTTGAACGTTGCCGAAGTTCACTCGTAGACATCGAATTAGACGCTTAATCTGGAAGACGATCGAAGTGGTTAATACCGGGATGAGAGATAGATAAAAATAACTTCCTCCGCAGAGCTTTTTATGTCAAAGCCTTCAAATATGAAAGAATTAAAAACAACGAACGAGTGCATCCGCAATAGGCGAGGGCGGCAAGTGATCACGAACCAGTAGACGTCGGAAATACTCAACGGCACATGCCTTGAATTTATTGAAATGAAGAAGCTTTCCATAAAAACTCATTCTTACTATATGAGGTATATTACACACGGGAAAAGGCATTTGCTTATCAAACAATGATTAAATTTTTAATGGAAATTTCGTCTGGCAATCAATATTTGGCATAAATATTTCATGCAATCAGTTGAAATTAGAGGAACAGTGAAATATGTTTAGGCAATAAAACACTGTTTGCACTAAAAGGTCAAGTGGCTTGAGTAGAAGGAAACGGTACTGTAAGTGTAACAGGAAGTTGGATGAAAAATGGTATAAAGAGGAGCAGATATGAGTAGACAGTTCGTTTATTCTCTCCTTTGCTCTTTTTTTCGCATTGACCCAGGCCTTGACAACTGGCAAGTACAAGTTTGTCAGTGGTGATGACCTTCACTGGATGAGAGAAGGTCGGAAGGAAGACTAAGCCAATCGAACTTCAGTAGTTGGGTTCAACCGACTTACGACTACAACAGACTTTTTGTCTGCTTTCTTCGGTAATGCAATATCTGTTGTTATTCCTTTCACCTATGCCCAAAGACTTGTGTATCGAATTAAAATGTATTGCAGTTATAGCATAGATCGAACTGTAGATGAGCTGAACTCCCTTTTAGTTATTGTATTTTACGATTACAATTAGACAAAATTAATTCGTATAATCAATCGTAGACAGATTAATACCTGAGCTGTTAATGAGTAATATGGTGAAAGAAGTTGCAAATAAAGTTTAATTTCATCGTCACTAACATTACCGAAGCCAACATCACCCCCATCGGTTGTTTTAATTTCTATAACCCTTGACATAGCTATGTCTGGAAATTAATTATGCAATTAGATGAGAATCGCTGTTAATTGCTGCAGGCTGTTACGATAAGAACAATGGCGAACAATACAACCTGTCCTCCAGTTAATTCATTATTTATACTTTTCGTTTTATTCTCATAAAATTTTCATATAGCAAAAAAAGTGGCTTCCGTAATTTGTTGTTTGTTAATTATCCATTTGCATATGTATTATTCAAGCAGTTCAGAAAACGTGAAGTGAATGTTGAGAATTTAACAATATTATTATTATCATTGCTGACATTTAAATCTTCATTATCATAAAGAACTGAATTATAATACATCGTATTATAATTTCCATATTAATGCTATTTTTGTTAGTGTAAAAATTGAAATTGCACAGCAATATTTTATATGAGAAATACTAATAATTCAGAGTATTTTTGAAATATTACAATGAAAGTGAGGAAATTGACAAATTCCACGTCAGTCAATTAAAGTTCTTTTTTGTTTCTTCCAATTGACAGTTTAAATAATCACTTGAATTTGAAGATCTGCAAATCACATATGACTCATAAATGAGCATTTGATAATATTTAAAATTTCGTTCATTTCTGTTTCATCTATTTTTGTCTCTGTCATTTATAATTTGTTATCATTGCATTTGAGTAGTATAATTTGTGACCAATTCATTCGAGTTGATCCGATAAATGATATCTATGCAAATATTTTCAGAATTGATTGCTCCTAATGGATTGGAAGCTAATTATTCTGCTTGTTTCTACATTTCAGGTAATTAAGGAATGTCGACCTGCGACACCGTTCCTCTCTTCTCAGTAAGAAAAAACTTTACTAACCTTCAACTTTACAGTGAAACTTACCCATTTTGGACACACTTCTATTTAGTTGCTTTGCTGAGTAATAATTTCTTTGCTTAAAATAATTTGCTGCAATTGAGATTTATTCTTCCTTTCTCAGATTCCTTCATTTTTCCTCACCGATGTACTACGATTTAAGGCAATTGTTATAAGGAAAGCATTGATGCTATGTGTTACTTGGATTCTATTAGTATGGGGCAGACGCAAATTGCTTTCGGTAATTTTTTGAAATTAGATTTTTACATAAACACTTTAATAAAATGAAAACCTTTGTCCTAAATTATTAGAATTTAAATATTTTTTAGCATTTACTGTCAATGCTATTAAAATATTGCCAAAACGAGCATTTTCCTTAACAAGAAAAAGACTTTTTTGGGATTCAATCGTAGCCTCGTGGAACCTTAAAAATTATAAAAGTTTGAACACTCCTTAACATGTTGTATGCAAATTTACCCTGAACTACTGCTACTACAACTGTATATCAAAGTGCTACTGGAATTGGAAGTTAGAAATTGGAAATCAAAATGAATTAAATAAAACATCAATTCATTGCAGGCGTAGCATTAGCATGCGAAATTGGCTATGAATCGTATGTGTTCCTTAAAGTACTACGGCAGATTGGCTTACACGCGCCGCTACACTTATTGGACGATTTGTTGCCTACGCCTTCGTTAATTTCATTTAATTATGGATTTCATTTGCTTTTAAATCAGGTAACATCAAAACTTTTACACTTTCAACAGAATATTTGAGGGTGTGGATTTTGTCAGGTTAATGACAGTTAATTCTTCTTCCTTCCTTTGTTCCCTGCTAAATTAAAGTTAAGAATTAAGGAGGGCATAGCTTGCCCAATGATATGCACAAAGGATTATTGAAAGCTTTTCGTTGGGTATTTTCAGTAATCAGTTGAAAAAGCGGTATGATAGAACCACTGAAAAATACAACTGCAATTTTTGATTTTACTTATCTTACAAGTTTCAGGTCACGAATTATTAAGCAATCATTATGGGTTGAAATGCAAAACGTTCCGGATGATTTTAACGGAATTACCAAATGTATTAATGCTCTTATTGGCACACTAAGCTATCGGGGTGTGCTGGATGTGCAGAGAAAGTAGAAAGGGAGAATTGGGAGAAGCTCATTTCTGATAAAATTAATTGAAACTTTGCATGAATGGTTAAAATAATAAATAAGCAGTGAAGTGATTTCAGGTGCGATAATATCGTTTTGTCAACAAAGAGTGGACACGACGAATTAATAATTTTAGTTACGTCAGCAATAACTGCTATATTATTATGTCACAAAGTAAATCGCTTTTTCTTGCATGCGCTCATTATTTTGCTATAACTGCCATTTACACCCTTTTGATGAGTGCCGCATGGTAAAGAATACGAATGAAATTTTATATTTTGAACAATTAATTAGGAAGTGAAAATATGTTAGAGAGATAATATTGCATGCACAAAATTCATTGAACTCAAGGATTATTCATTTAACAAGTAATTGTTCAAAGACAATACTTTGCATCCTCCTTTTTCCTATAAGTTAATTACGCGTTCATCTTATCAGCAATTTTTCTTTCATTTTTCGAAATTTTCCTAAATTGTCTGCTAAATTAGTTTGTATGATTTTGTTAAACGTTATCAATGTGATAAACGGATGTTTTCCATCCAATGATAAATGTCACTTGTGATCAGTACTCTACTAATCATTGCAATTTCTGCTGGTGATAACTATCCATAACTGTTATTGTTAGTTATCAATTAATTTGATTCTTCTTAGGTATCGAAAGGTTTCAATTAATACGTTTAATGAAGCGGACATCGAGTGTCATCGTATTTAACTAATCGCAAATCAATTGTATTATATTTGTTTTATGAAATTTTAAACATTTTACTTTTTAGTGCAACGACTGCATTAGAGCTCAAGTCAGCAAGCTATGGCTTCGTTTTTGGAATAATACATTTGTGGCGCTTTTGTTAGAGGCAATAATTACATTTCCATTTGTCGATAAGCATGGATTTGCATTACCTATTCGAGAACAGGTAAGCTTACCTTTCATTTCACAATCGCAACATACTCTTGTGCTACTTAAACAATTCCGATCAAGCTATTTGTGTTATTTCATTTACAATTAATGCAAATTTAATTAATTACTGATAGTTAGTTTAGTGAAAATGAGTATTTCACCATCAACTTAACAGTTATTAAAATCAATAAGACTTATTTAGGATTATTTGAGCAAGTGATTACCGTAACATGAAATCTGCTAATAATTGAATAGTCAGAATCAGTGGACCATTTGAATATGTTACCTATAATATTTGTTTCTACTTCTAATATTGTATCTTCTGATTTACTTCCTTAATTAATTCAAATCATTCTCTGTTCGGTTGACGGATAAGCATACAAAGTATATCGCAATATGTGATCACTTTTAGTTCCTCCTTTACGGTAGTTATTTTTTACTTTAATATTTCCCATTATAATTTGCTGCAAATGTGTTATGAAGCGATGGCGCAGTCAACACGATGATACTGTGTGCAGTGATATATCATCACGTGATGACGACACTCGTTAAACAGCACCTCAATCCCTTCCAGTACTTCTATACTAATATTTGCATTGCTCTTCCTATTGTTCCAACGAATTAAATTTTCACTCGTCGAAAATAGCAGTACAGCTATTTGTCTGTTATTGTTATATCATAAAAATGATGCAATCGGTCGCACATATTGCACAGTACTTCTCATTGCACCTAAACAAAGAAATATTTGAAGATTTCAAAAATCTTTTAGTTACAAAATTTAACGGAATTTTTCTTCGATAACACAATTTTGGCTTTTCCCTTGCAAATTCATAACTAACATAAATTGCATACCTATGCATGCATTTTCAAACTTTAAAACACAACACATTTGAAAATCCAAATTGCTCTTTTCTTTTTCCTCGCGAAGATGTCTGAAATACATTTATCTTCTCGACAGCTAAAGCATACTTTCACATTGAAATTTCAGATTAATCTTCCCGTTCGGCAAGCTGCAAAAGACATCATAAATATTCAGCTGATAAATTGAACGATGCACAGTCGATGGTTTGTCATTTTGTAATTAACAAATAATTTAATGTTGCAAATAATTGGCATATTACGCTCAGTTTTTATTATTCCTTTCAACGACATCTGCCAATTAAATTTTCAAATAATACTTAAACTCAAATAATAAGCGAATGATGAACATTTTTGAAGTGCTAATTGTCTTTGCTCATAGAAAGACCGCCGTGTAACAAAGGGTTGTACTGCGTCAAACTTACTTTTTCCGAATATTTTAATAAAAGGAATAAATTTCACAACTAAATGCAATTTACTGATATTTGGGTAATATCTAACAACTTTTGCCGCGTTATTACGCTTGCAATAATAAATGAAAGTAATACATTAAAGAAAAGTTTTGCATAATTTTAGTTTTTAATGTAAAATTTTTATTCAATTTTAAAAGATATATTAGTAGGGATGAATTAATCAGTTTGATCAGTCGTCTTGGTTCCATCTGATTTAGCTCACCTGTATCAGTTTCCTTGTAAATGCTACCACAGTTACGAGCACCATCAGGTAAGCACACACACACACACACACACACACACACACACAGCAGACAGACAGATACACATGCATATGCACACACACACATACACACAAAAACTGATAGTTTAAGAATTCAAGAAAATTCATAAAATTTTCCGCCATTTAAACTTTCTTTACATTTTTCAATAATATAAAAGAAAAAAAAGCGTTGCAAATATTGCACATTTCTTGCGAATGTTTGCATTAAGAGACCTGTGGGCAATTAATGATAATTTAATTTAGAGGGAGCAACTGTGAACGAAATTTTAATTTTAAAAGTATCAAATTATAATTTCATATAATACCTATTCGTATGTTGCTATTCGGCCACTGACTAAGTTTTTTTGCACTTTTACCTTCTTTACCGTTTAAGAAATGATAAATTGTGCGTCAGAGATGTCAGTCTCAAAATTTGCTAGCAAAAACCCGTCTGTCAGTATTAACTGATATCCTTCGTTAATGACAACTGCAGTTGTTTCATTCCATTAATGCATTTCTTTTGATGATACTCAACTTTTTCTCTTTCACCGTTTACTGTACTTAAGTATCTGACTAGTACGGTCACCTGACTAATAGACAAGTTGACCTTAGCATCTTATTCATTTTAATCCAATTCCTTCCACATATTTCTATTTAATTAATTTATAATTTCGAAATTTTCCTAGCAGCCGTAGCATTTAATCTATCAGCTTACGTGTGTTTACACATTGATAGGTTGAATATTTGAAAGTGAAAAAAAGTGTCATGAAATGAAGCAATTAGTTGAGCTATGAAAGGAGAGATAGTAACATTGCCTGATGGAGAAGTAGGGGAAGCGAAAAGAAAATAATTTATTTAATTTTTATTTTGGACACCTGTTCACTACTGAAAGTGTAAAAACGTGATAGGACTGGAAGAAGGGAATGATGGGACGAACGATCGGTTAACAAAACATTTATGCGCCTTTTCATTACACAGAAATAACCCAGCAATTATACTTTCTGTTCTCTTCCCTTCCTTTCCCGATTGATCCTTCCAGCCTTCCTTGTACTATTCCGTTGAATCTTTTAAATGTAAGAAATATGTGGTGTACATATACGTAAGTGTATGTGTATGTATGCGTCTTTGTGAAAAAGTGAAAAAGTGAAGATGAAATTCGACTGAATTTCGACCAAATAAAAAATCAAAATGGAAAAAATATCGAATTGCAGAGAATATATGATCAGCCGAAATGTACTGGAAACATGTAGCATATTTCATATGTTTATTCGGAATGATCAAGAAATTCCGGCCAGCGACCCCTTTCCTGACACCATTCCTCGTTTCATCCTATAAAAACTTTACCGATGTTCAGTTGTACAGTCAAATATATCCGCTATGGACTTATTCATATTTGGTCGCATTGGTAAGTCATCGAACAATAATTGCTTCTTAACCATTAATTAATTGGAAAGAATTTATTGAAATTAAATTATAGCTTAATAGTGATAGTGAAGTAAAGTTATGCTTAAAAGTAAATTTTATTTTCATACAATCAAACTGATAATTAAACTGTGAACTTGTATTAGTAGAAATTTCTATCTTTTCCAGCACATGAAAATACGGAACGGTAAAAATTGAAGCTAAACGTATGATAATTTTCCTTCTCAATCATTTCATTTATTTCTTTGAACATCAAATAGGATATTACGATTAAGCTGTTTGCTATTAAAATTATGATAAAGTCATCTTTGGACTGGTTGTTGAGAAATCAGAAATTAAAATTAAGTTAATTCTATCTTTCAGATACCAATATTTGTCCTCACTGATATAGTGCGACATAAGCCAATCGTAGTTCTCGAAGCGATGTCATATTGCGTCTCTCATGCGATCATTCTTTGGGGTAATGAAGTATGGCAAATGCAATTAATGGAAATCATTTTTGGTTTGTGTGCAATACATAATTGTTTAAAGGCATTTTCAAAGTTTTTTTTCAAATCATAGAACACTAAAATAGTAAAGAAAACTCTTAGAATTCATAAAAATTGTTGATAAAAAAAGTTCACTGACAGGGCTGTCAACAGCATCCGACATTGCCTACGTTTCCTACATGTATGCGGTTGTTGAACAAAAGCATTTCAAGCGTATCACTTCATTTGTCAGGACAGCTACGCTTTTTGGCAAGTTTTTAGCCTACGGATCCGGTCAGCTGCTAGTTTCAACTCATCTTGCTTCATACTTACAACTACATGAGGCAAGTAAATATTTTAATAAATTAATTTCGCAAAATCATTTTCCATTCCCAACAAGTAAATATTGATTTCGTTAAGAAATTTTTAAAAAAAAACTAATAAATAAATAGACTTCTCGAGAAAGATTGATTGATAAAAAATTGATTCAGCGGAAAAAGTAGTTGATCAGCAGATGAATAATTTATTCACTTATTTTTGACTAAATAATTACTACAAAGTAAGATGTTTAGCATAAAAAATGAATAAATTTGCAGAAAAATCAATAAATTTATAAGCAAATAAAAATACTTTAATAATTATTTGAAAATTACTGGATAAATTACATTTACTCAACAACTTGTATCAATTGTAATTGAGACATTATCTAAAATGTGGCTTAATTCATTGGCACTGAAAAACATATTTTCGATAAGTATACGAGCGCCATGAAACTTCCTTGGATTATTATAATTTGGAAAATATCAAATTTCATTCTTTTGCTTTCGATAAAAATCGATATTTCTTCCAATCAAAAAAATAACCACTTATTTTCCAAAGAAGGACACTTTCTCTTAATTATTGAAATAATTTTTGGTTTATTAGATTTCATTTGGTTCCGGTTGTATCACTTTACTAATGGCTTGCTTACTTCCATCAATATCATCCAAGATGATTAAGAATAAAAATTTGAGAGAAGCGGAAGACTGCGAACAAACAGTCGAAGTACATGCCGATGAAAGGTTAACAGTTTAAAGCAACACTCATTCTCTCTTCAATTCTTCTAAAATACTCCAAAAATTGTGCTAAAATTTCAAACTTTCACCTTTCTAGCAATACAGTGAACTGAACCGTTTCATTTCACAATGAATAATTAGCGTCTAGTCATGCATAAGTGGTCAGCCACACTATTTGTAAACGTAAATTTGGATATAGCACAGGGCATCGCTAAACGCAATGCCTGCGACAGTTCCTGGCATGAAAAGTCACCTGCAAGATGCCTGGAGGCATTTGATGGTTTTCAAGAGTAAGACGGCCGTATTCAAGTGGTGCATTTGGTGGGCACTGGCCAGTTGTGGAACTTTTCAGGTGGGATATTCCCTCCTTTCTTTTTGATCATTTAACCGCATGTTTGAACTTTTAGATATCAATTCTTCTCACTGCTAACCTCTGCCTTTCACTTCAGAAAATTCACACAACTATATATAGTTGTTTTACAAAGCAACCAACTGTTGTTCACAAATTTCATTATTATTATCGTTATTGTTGTAGACAGTGATAGAGTAATAGTATATGCAACAGCAATCAGAGACTGATAAGTAACGATGTGAAATTTTGTTTTGCAAAAATTTCTTGTTAGCAACTTTTATTTTAGGTTCAAAATTATGTGCAAAATTTATGGGCTTTATTACAACAAAATGACGAAGCATATAATGGTATCACTGAGTGTACAGCTACTTTAATCGGTATGTACCCTTAGTGATCGCACTACCTGTCATTTATTGTAATCTCATACAGTCATCATCCAACGACTTCGTAAACAGAGAAATACAGGAATGAAATTAACAAATTTTGAGAGAAACTATGTGATTCGAATGATAACGAGAGATTGAAATGCAATAGTAAAAAAGCAAATACATTTCATACTAACAGTATCGACGTTGCTGCTAATTAACGAATATTTCTTTTTCATTCATTGCATTTGAAAAACTTAAAAGACTGTAGAGGAGATCATAGAAGTATGAATTTTTAATTACAAGAAAAGTAACAGGCAAATTTTCTGAGAAATATATAGCATCTTAAATTTGAGTACAAAGTCTAAGTGTAGATGTTTCGGGTAGCAGCATGAAATGAGTAATCAGTTTAATATGAACTAATACACCTTTAATATGCATATTCTGATATGGTAAAAGTGAGACATTGAACAGGAGCGATCGTTTGCTTCTTTGTACAATACCTGAGAATTGATTGGATAAAATGCGGCGAATTGATATTGTGGATCAATTCGACGATTAGCGCTATTTTACTGATTGTGATGTCTCAAACGACCAGTGCTTTCATTGCTTATATTCTTTACATAGTTTTTGCCAGCATTTATCAATTACTTATGACTGCAGCAAGGTAAGACAAATGCGCAACAGTTTACTGAAACGATGATTAATGATACTTCCTGAACATTAAAACACGTACATCATTTTGCAAGAATTTCAAACGCTTTTTTGGACGTTTGTATGAAAAAAATATTTTAAATACCATTTTTTTGAAAAATTTATAACATTTATTTAATGTTTGAAATACAAGATTTAATCAAAAATTAGGAGTAAATTTCAACTTTTAATGAGAAGAATTTATGTAATAAGCGAAATATGGAATATTTTCATTGCAGTACTAATATTGCCACGGAATTGACGGCAGCAAGTTATGGTTTAGTGTTTGGTTCCAATACTTTTGTTGCACTTTTTCTACAGACAATACTAACCCTAATTGTTGTTGATGAGCATGGCTTGGCACTTGACATACGCACACAGGTGATCTTACAGAACAAAATTGCCGAGAATTTATATTAAAGTGTTCCGTTTCATTTAGTTTTGTTTTATTTGATTTTATCATGTTTTAAGTTCAAAAAAATTTGTTCAATAGGAAAAGATTTCGCACTTTGTTATGAAAAATTTTTGGGGTATTATAACACTTTCCGTTTTGATTTTGTGAAAATTATTAGCACTTATTCAAACCTTTTAAAGATTTAAAGAAGGATGTTTTTCTGTCTGACAGAGGAAGGGTAGTATTTTTGTCTGCGAAATTTGTGTTTGTGTTCCAATTATACTGCAAAATTCCAATTTAATAGCATTGCAACAATTCGACTTTCCAAAAATCATTCAAAATTAAATAAGTTTATTTCTGAGAAATATTTCAGTTCTTCATTTATGGCTGCTATTTCGGTGGCGTATCAGCAATTTTCATTTTTATGTTAATACAGAAGATTATCGGTAAAATTTTCGTTGCCGAATTCGTTCCTACGGATCAGTGTCCTGAAAAAGATACTCTAACATAACCGGTCACACAATTCTGCTTTTAATGTTTATTAAATGTATTATACTATTTTTTCAGTTTTTTTTTAAATGAAAAACCTGCAAGCGAATGATTCACTGGCTTATCACACATTTTAAACTGCTAAATTTCAAAAATTAAAAATTCGCATGTTTCTGATGAATGATTGATTGAAACATTTTGTTGAAATAAAAGAAAAAATTACGAACAACGAATATACTATTATCATCGAAACTGTTTGTTAATTCAACGCAGCATTTTCTTTTAAGGAATGGCATAAAGCAGCATTTTCAGTATATCTGTTACCTTTAATGTTCTACGATCTTCAATTTTTAATTATTAAAAAGGAAAAGTAATTTTTCCTCTCCCTAAATTCTCCTTTCAATCCAAAAATACAAATACGATGGTACACGTAACTGAAAATAGATTTAACAGCCAGTATTATTGTTTAAAAAAAACTTAAAAGGTACTAATTTTTTTGAGATCGAATGTCACATGAGAGAATGCTTCGCTATTTTCATGGAGAAAAAAATTTCGTTTTTTTAGACCGAAAAGATAACATTCCTTTTTTCCTTCTCTCTCATATTTCACTTCAATCTACTTTTTAGAAAACGAAATTTTTTTCACTTTTCATATTGATTTTTTGTTGTTTGTATTATTCGTTTCTGCGAAGTATCAAATTCAATAGGTATATTATCATTATTTCTATTGTTATTATTAATTATTATTATTTCTATTGTTATTATCAATCATTATTAATATTATCATATTATTATCCTATTATTATTATTACTATTATTATCATTATCATTATTATTATCATTATATTATTATTTTATTGTGATTATTTTTTATATTAGTTTGAAAAAGCAAAAACTTCTGACAGTTTAAATGAAATTAATTAGAAAAACAATTATCGATTTTTTCTAAAATAAATTATAGAAATATTCTGCGACATATACAACACATAGGGACATATTTAGGGTGAAGCGATATTTTATAAATGTTTTTTTTCCACAGAAATGTGTGTTAGAAGGGAAGAAAGAGAGGAAAAGGAAAGAAAAGGAAAAGAAAAAAGAAACATAATGTTAATTTTTTAATTTCATAAAAATTTAAAAACAAGTTCCTCCCAGTTTCATTGTCTTTCTGTGAAATACCTATTTTTCCAGTTTTTGATAAGAGTTGCTTGGTGGGAAGAGACTCAAAATACAGTGCAGCTCATCGTATTTCATTTCCTAATCACATATTTGCATACCACCTGGAAGAAGATTATCCCATCGTTTGCCATCAAAAAAATAACTTTCCTTTTTTATTAAGTCGGAAGCAGTAATGGAATCAGAGATTTGTTATTAATTAATAAGTACAAAAGCTTTGAGTTGGGTGAACGATAATATTTTTGGAGTGAAGAGGATGGAAATTAACGCTTTTAACAATGTGATAATAAATAATTGATTGCAAAATTATCAAATAAAGAAAGATAGAGAAGGAAGTAAAAGGTCAGTACTAAAGTGGACATCAGTTATTTCAAGCTGATGTAAATAAGAGAGATGCTTTACGACAAATCACTGATACGATAAGGAGGAGGAATTTCAATTTATGAAAATATCCTTTGTGATGTTTACCTGAACGTGAAAACTGGTTTTCTTTATATTTATAGAATTCCTTGTACAGTATTATTGGCAGATTTGATTTCAGTTACGGTTTTAGTTTGAAATCACTCATTACAACGTTAACTCCTCCAGAAAAACGAATGCATCCATCAAAAAATTAAAACAGTTACTATTTATTTACTTCTTCCTTACTGAATTACATTACTTGCGAACTAATAACTTAATTATATAAGAAGAATAACATTGCAGAAGTCGTCAGTTTGAAAATTTGCTGAGAACGAGAAGATTTTCTTTTTTCTTGCGATATAATCTGAAATATTGTTGAGACAATGAGTTTACCTAAAACTTCCTATTAGTATTGTTTCATTAAGGCACCAATTTCCATCACCGCTGAAGTATACTGCAAAGCGACGGAATCGATTTCTTTTAAATTTTGTACAAATCAATTATTTCGAGAATTTTGCACTTTCTTCCTTCTGATATCGTCTCCTCCACTATTTTCAGTTCTCCTCGCTCATCCATTCAATATTACCCGTTCAGTTCTTTTTTCTTCCAGCCAACCAACCCTTTTCATTTTTGCTATTACTTCGTCTTAATAGATGTTCCGTGGAGAAGATGCTGTTAGTCTTTTTTCTGCAATTCCTATGACACTTTTATTCTTTGCTTCTTGTTTCCTAGCTAAACGATCCATTTTAAACTTAGTATTTTAAATCTGATCCTTTATTACCTCTTATGATATATGCAAAGGGGTAAGTAGGAATTGTAAAAATTGAATATTCAGTGTTTTGGACAGTATTTCCAACTTTCCTTAGTTTATTTTTCATCCTAACTATCGGTAATTGTCGAGATTTTCAGCTTTTATCTTCTGTTGCTAGCTATGACGGTCAGATCACAAGTACAAAACACCGTTATCAACAGTTTCAACGGCAATATCATCTGTGTCAACGATGTTTGCTACAACGCGGATGGCGTATTTGTTTCCAATGGCAGAGGATGCTATGTTATCGTAGTTTTTCTCTTCATTATTTCATTTAATCGAGCAATTTGATCGATGATCGTTTTCGGGTGACAACAACAAAAAGTATCAAAACCTGTGATTAGCAAATTGCGAGTGATGGGGGACCATTTCCTTTCATTTTATTTATTCTTATTTCATTTTCTTTTTTATCTGAAAGAGTCGCGTTGAAAATCACTAACATGCAAATTTGCTATAAAAGAAAGTTAAAATTAAATTGGACTTTTTCTTCTTTGTTTGCAATCTCCTGGACAAGCGAAGGAAAAGATCAATATTCAGAATGATAAAATATACAAAGATGGGGTGTACTTACGTAATATGACACCGAGAGATTATAGAAAATTGGAAATTTATAATGAAGAAGTAAACCGTTGGACTATGGATCTCGAAGACAGTATCCGACGGGTCAGTTTCCTTATTTTGATCTCAATTTTATGAGAATCGAAAAAAATAGGCAATATAGGCTTATCGTTTGACATAAAAAAGTGCTTGTTGCATACAAATCTTTCAAATTATTTAAGAATTTTTTTAAGACTTAAAATAATTTTTAGCTTTTTATTCATTCGAATATATTAAATATTCGCAAACAAAAAAAAAGAAACTTGTAATGGGGAAATAAGATAACCCCTTTGAAAGAAGTTTATTTCAATCTTTTGTTACTCAGTAGAAATTCACTTTCAAAGATTTTAAAAATCAATATAACAAGTAACAATTGTAGAGTTTCCCGTGGGATACACGAAATCCACTGCATACTCAATTTCCGTGGAATTTAATGTCCGATGTTTCGAGAAAACGACGTGATGTAAAAGATGAAAATTACAACAGACGCAAACGATCTATGCCTTTCCCAACAGTACCATATTTATGTTGAAATATCTTTTATTGTAAAAAAAGAAGGAAATAAATGTTTTGTCGGGAAAGTATGAAGAACTGCCAGCAATAAAAAAAAAGTGCAATTTGAGGTAATCTCTTTGCACGAAACGATGACTCACTCATTTACCTTATGATCGGTTTTTTTGGAAAAAGCCGACCAGAAGAAATGCGGAATATTTAGAAAGAAAATTGAAAACAAAATATGTTGCGAATCACTGAAAAAAAAAACTTGACAACATTCGGAAAAAATTTGGAATGATAAATAATGCTGCACTGTAGAAGTGTGTGAAAGGTGGCAGTAAATGATGAGCGCTGTACATTCAACGAGCTCCACGTAAAATAATTAACGTATTCCGCACTGAGAATGTACACTTGTAAACTGCACGATGTTAAAAATGGAATATAATCTTAAAAGATTAGGAATTTCATTAAATTATTTCGATACACTTACGCGTGCCTGAATTATTTTCTCTCTAATAAAATCCCAGCAACGTCTATATTTGTAGGTTAATAATTCTGATTAGTTGATAATTGTCTGAAATATTATTAATTAAAAAACTTTTGCTTTGTTTTTGAATAATTTTTAGTTAAAAAGTTGAAACGTTCTTTGCTTACTTATTTTATTAATTTTGCAAAAAAACATTCGGCATGATTGTATCAAAAGTAGTTGAAATAGGTGTAATTAAAAATGTCAAAGCCAATCTCATCAATGCTGGCAACAAAACAACCGATGACCAACCAATTCCTCCATGCACTGCAATTTAAGTAGATCTCTTATGAAATTATCATGAGACCTTTGTTTTAGCAAAATTTATCAATTTCAACTAAATCTAAGTATAGCATCTCTGCAGAGAATAATTTCATATCAGATGCACTTATAATATTCAGCTTTACATTTGTTGGCATATTTAAATTATACGATGATATAATATTAGTGTTTATACGGCAGTTATGTAAAGGAAAACTAATTGTGAGAGAAGGCTGATTATAAGGTATTTGAACGATGATGTCACAGATCTTATACTATTACCTTGACCCTAAAATATGGATTTAAGTGCATTCTTCGTATTGTTCGTGTTTCAGCGTTGCATTATTTCAATATGTGACATTTGTATTTCAATGGAAGTTGTTTGTATTTCAACTTCTCGAATAGAAATTTGGCAACCATTGCTATTTTCTTTTCATCCACTAAAATTTTTTCTAATTGATTAAAAAGCCTTCCACACAACACACAAATAATTTGATTACCTTGATTAAATGATTAATAAGATTACCTTGAACATTTGATAATATTACTTCGGCTAAAAGAGATTAACGTTAGCCAACACTGTCTTCGCAAACCAAAATTTAGAGAGAGAGAAAGCCATTTAGCATTTCCT
This sequence comes from Litomosoides brasiliensis, assembly GCA_013365375.1. Lineage (NCBI taxonomy): Eukaryota > Metazoa > Nematoda > Chromadorea > Rhabditida > Onchocercidae > Litomosoides > Litomosoides brasiliensis. The sequence goes on along the minus strand of JABVXW010000018.1, from coordinate 65,300 downwards.
TGAAATTTCTTCATTGTGAACTTTTAATATTCACTTTCATCGTAACATTTTTTTGTTGTTATTTCATTTTCATATTTTATTCAACACTTTTATCTACAAATAATTTGTTGAAATTTCCCGTAAGTGAGAAAAGGTTAAACGAAGCGGAAAAGAACGGAGCGCAATAAAGCCATTCTTCCCTCAACAATTTCAGTTTCCCATGGTGGACAACCAGAAATGTGCCTTCGATCGAGCTCGAACTATAATAATTATATCGCTTTTTATGCTTACAATAATGTCTGTCATACACACATCGCTGTTTCTTCGAATTGAACGCACAAAGCAACACTTGCAAAAACGGATGGCAATATTAGAGGTATAAATCAGGAAGGTTTATTTTCAGTAAATTTTAAAAATCTCAACTCAAATTGTGAATTTGTTGCTCATTTCAAAAAAGCAATGAATTCAGCTATGTGTATTGCAATGTCTGTTTTCAATTGCTGCGATTAGTTTTAGAATTATTTTCTAGTAATTTCATTTAATTTAGTCGTAAAAGGTAATTCAAAGCTGGTAATCAATTACTCAATTATTAAAGAAAAATAAACATTTATCAATGCATAAAATTTCCAAAAAACTTATTTGTGCTTGACAGTAATTAAATTGGAATATTAAATGAGTTTTATCAAGTTTTAAAAAAGCATACTTTAAAAAATCGCGTACACTTGGGAGTAACAAAGTTACGATAAATAAAAGTAACAACAAAATTGCTATCAAAATTCCAATTTCAGTTTATAATTACAGGAAACAAGAAAAACCATTTGGACAGATATTCTTGCATTACGGGGAGGTCGAGCTATAAAACGAGGTAAATTATAATTACAATTTATTCATCCGTTTCTTTTCTTTTCTAATTTTTACTAATTTGTGAAAAAACAAAATTCGGCTTTGGAAATTAAATCCATGCTTCCAGACGTTTATTCGGAACAGCTAATGACGAGTGAATATCAACAATGCGATTCATGCCTTAATCTACAATGTCCACCTGGACCTAGAGGACCGCCAGGCTTAGATGGAGAACCTGGTATAGATGGCCTTCCCGGTAGACCTGGTAAAGCGGGAATTGATGGAATCGATATGTTGGAACATGCTGAAACTAATTTCCCCTGGTTAGTCCCTAATATTGTCACGCTGTCTCGATTTAATATCCGTTATCTGAATCAAAGATGTGAAATATCAAAATCTGAAATTGAGAGTAGTCGATAACAATAGGGAAACGAAAGTGGAGGATAAGTATCAATGCTCTTATTCTTTATATAAAAATTTTGAATAATTTAGTTTAAAAACAGAAAATTACAGCGTGTTTTGTCCTGCAGGACCACCAGGCGATAGTGGACAGCAAGGAGAACCGGGTATGCCAGGTATTCCTGGAGAACCCGGATTACCTGGATTGCCTGGTAAGCCAGGACTACCTGGTGAAGCGGGACCACCAGGACCACCAGGTGAGCAAGGTGAGGAGGGACATGCTGGTATCAAAGGACCACCTGGTGATGATGCCATCGGCGGAGTAGGAATTAAAGGGCCACCTGGATCACCAGGACCACGTGGTCCTAGAGGTCTTCCTGGAATAAATGGTATTCCTTCGAGTAATATGGGACCTGCGGGGCCTATTGGTGAAACAGTAAGTCATCATTTTAACAAATATTTTCAAGGGAGTGTTGGATTATTTACCCACAATTTTCCAGAAGAAAAAAGTTTGTTACATGATGTACTAATTCTAGGGACCTCGTGGGCCACCAGGAAAGCGCGGTGAACCGGGACCATCAGGGCTAAGTGGACTACCGGGCGAAGTGGGCCTGCCAGCAGGGCACTGTGAATCATCTTGCGGTATCCAAGAAGTGATAGCACCATCACTCATACAGTTGGATGTCAACTGATTGTGGCCTGATTTTCTAGGTAATAAAAATGCGTCACGAACTTGAACCTGTGCTTATGAATAAACTTCTTGGGTCCGTTTTACCGAATCATGAACTTCTTCATATATGAGACTGAATGTTATATCACATAACAAATGATCAGCAAATGTAAAGTGATGCTCTGAGTTATTAGGGCTAATTTGACATCAGTAATTAATGAATGAATCAAATTTGTTAGCATTTCGCAAATACCTCAACCAATTAATACGAGCAATTAACCGAAAATTAGCAACAAAAATATGTTGGTACAAAATATTAACAAAAATACAAAATAGATGCTAAACATTTCATAGATTAAACTATAGGCTGAAATGCCTCTTGGAATTCAATATTCAGAAATGTTCCGGAAAAATGACATAAATATCGGTGCTAAGATTTCAATTCAACATTTTTATTAATATTTTACTCACATAATTTTGCTGCTCTGTTGTACGATTACTTTCAAATTTTTCGAAAATTTCACGACGGAAAAATCTAATATTTCCATTCCCCTGTGCAGTGTTTATCTGCACTTCGATGATTCTCGATGGTTCATCACAGATCTTATCTAATTCATCAATTTCTAAACAAAATACACACTCATTTGAGGATATATGCCACTCAGCAAAGGCTAAGAATTTCTTTTTGTTTTTCTTCTTTTTGTAAAAACTAAATATAATAAGCATAGTCATTTCGTCTGCGTGTGAAGAAATCATAAATAAAGTGAAGTAAGGAGAGCTCGTAGTAGAGGTATGATGGATAACAATTCAAGTCATACTATGGTGCTGATTGTTGATCAACTGGGTAAAAATAAAACGTAAAGCTGAAAAAAATTAAAACTTACATGTATGATATTTGGAACAAAAGAGAAAAAAATCAAATGTATAAATTAGTTTACTACAGTACTTGTCAACTGCTAAATTCCTTATGTATTAGATTGTTAGTGTGGAAAAAAATATACTAAGCGGAATACAATCACTGGTTCCGTCACCTATAGTTTAACAATTAGAAACATTTAATTCCGAAACTTGCATTTTGCTTACATGTTGAACTTGCTACATTTTCTTATTTGATTTCTAAAAGAGGAAAGGAGAACAGGTCACAAAAACCTCAACAATGAAACGGTAAAGTGAAGGAGTTAAGTAACTAACAAGCAAACTTATCATTACAGGCAATTTACTTGAGAATAATCAAGAAATTGACGCTGCAAGAAAAATTAAGTGATGAGTCAGAGGGACAGACAGAGAGATCGTCAAGACAGGTCCGAATCCTTCAGATCCTTTGGAACATTGTCAAAACCCTTTGGAAATTAACCATTCCATATCATTCTTGAACGATGGCAGAGACAGATATACTGTTAGCATGCGATTGTACGGTCATATTTAATACAGCTGAATAAAATACCGAAAGGGTTAAGGTTGACTCTGAAGAGATATTTTATTGGGATTAATTAATCTATACCGACCCTCGCATTCAGAAGAACTCGGACACCACTCACGCACTTAACTTTCCCTTCAAAACTACCTATTATTTCTATTCTCAAAGGACGTTGAGTATTTGATGACTGGCCGTTATGATAATTTCTATCTGATAATTGCGAGTGGTGTTAATGGCTGTTTATCTGCTTACCTGTCTTAATCAAATGTTTTTTTTGTTCGAAACTTTTCAGTAGAATTTCCTAGTGTTTTCCTTTCGAAACTTATAAGAAATGACAATGATTGTTATTGCAGAATATGGAGAGTGAATTAAATATTCTTCACATACTGATTTTCTCGTGCATTGTATTTGGTCCTCTGTGGATTACTTCTTCGAAATTCAGGTACTACTTCAAAATAACCCTTTATACGATTTGTCTGATGGTCGCTGGAACAATTGGTACATGTCTATCACTACCAAATGGAAGGACACCAAAAAATCATTGGTAAATATGTTTAATTTTTAGTGTTTCTATACGCATCAGAGTCCCCTTTTTTTGTTATTAATACTTATGTGTTAGCTTATCTGATATGTATTAATCAAACTTGGAATAATTAGTTCGAAAAAATCTTTTTAATATGTCTGGTTTACGCTGCTGTTCAGTTTACGATAGTAAATGGGGAAATCAAGCATAGCTAGAATAATGATGGGATATTTGTTGGCAGCTTAAGCAGGGTTGGGGCCTTGGGGAATTGGAAGAAGAAGCTTCTTTCTTAAGGAAGGAAAAAATCTTTTCTTCTTTCTTTAAAAATGGTATTAAATATTATTACATTGCTACTGCAATAATATTTAATACCATTTTTTCCATTTCTCTCTGTTAAACTTTATAAACAGTATATTTAACTGTGCAAAATTCCGGTGTACGTATAGAAATTATTTGTACAATTTTAATCATCAGCTTTGTATTATTGTAGTTTGAATTATTTTAATCGGTGAATTGGATCAGATCTTTCATTTTGATATCGTAGTGATTAGATACTGTCAAGACTTTAAAGATTCGAGAAACTCTAGAAAACGCTGTTTCTTGTTTATGCGATGAGATATAACATCAAAAGCGAGAGTCACAGGGGTCTGAGACTAGTTTGCAAACTGCGAGAGCTGAGTAAGTTATATAGATATCATACTATTTTAGGCATACATTTCGTGCTTTTCAAATATTAACGTTTTGGTGTGGTATATCATATGAAATACGCAATCGGAATTTTATCGAAGTCGATAATTCGTTTATTATTATTGCAAACCATCAAACTTTGCTAGATGTTTTAAGTATGCTTTATTCTTGATAACTCTTTTCTTGTTTTCACCACTTAAAATTAATTAATTTTTGGAAGCAAGCTGTAAGAACCCTAAAACAACACTTGGATTTAGAATTAAGAAAATTAGATTCAATTTTAGGTCTATTGTAATGGGCAAATTTTTAGTTCAAAAAGTTATTAGTTAGATGAAAATACTCAGCATATTATTCTATCGCATTCCTTTTTTTTCTTAATGTTTTTATTAACGTAAGCTGTATAGTAGTTCATAGAATTCTCAGTTTGCTGATTTTTTCCTGGATATCCAAGGGCCAGGCTCATATGTAGTATTAACATCTTACAATTACACTTCCACTAAATGATTCCACTAAGTTATGACTGCATAGTGACTTTTTGTCATTTACGGTTTGAATGGTATTTTTTGACTTTAATGCGTAAATACTATATACAATCATATTTTTCAGCTTTAACTCATGTTTGGCCTGAAAACTGCGTGGTTTTATTGAAGAGTAGTTTGAAATTTATGCCTGGTTTTAATGTTTGCGCATACCTCTGTGAAGCTATTTTCGTAAATAGATTCAGCAAAGTCGCTGCGCACAAATCGGTTGAGCAAGCAATCAATGCAGTACGAAATTATGTAAGTCTTTGGGTTATTTCACACTTTTTTCTTTTTATTACTACTTTTCAGGAAATGTCATAACTAGAAAAAATAATTCTTTCTCATAACTATTTCCTCGTAAAACCTGTATGGAAGATATAGTTTGAATTGGCACTTAATATTACTATTATATATTATTTCCCTTCATTTTTTGAATATATACTAAGATGATGTATGAGTGAAAAAATGAGAGAAACTGATTCTAATTTGAATTGGTCTATTTTCTAAAAAAATGAGCAGCATGTGCGGTTTCAGAGAAAGATATGGATATTCCCGGAAGGAACAAGAAACGCAAGTGGTACAATGCTCCCGTTTAAAAAAGGTGCTTTTATTATAGCACGTGAAGCTAACGTATGTCATTCATAATTTTTCTTGCCTTTTTTTAAACTGATAAAACGGACAATTTTTTAGGCAGTTTAATAAAGCTTTATTTAATTTAACAGATCATTCATCATTTTTGATGGATGAGATCGAAAAGTGGATTTCAATTTTCAAGTTAGCACCTCTACGATTCCCTTGCATTATTTCCTAATTGTACTTTTGCAGGTTCCAATTGTTCCAATAGTAATTTCATCGTATCAATCATTTTATCGAAAAGTAAGGTTTTTTATATTTAATCTTTTAAACTCTTTAACTCCTAATGTATATTTGTGTAATTAACGAAATGTTGTATTGTAATAACATTCTATATATAAATTCCATTGTGCCTTAGAACTGTTTTACTTATTTCAGGCCGACTACAAATTTGACTATGGAGGTCGTGTAATAATTGAAATTCTTCCTGCAATTGACCCATCAGCATATTCCGATATCGACAGCATAAGTGAGGAATGTCATAAGCAAATGGAAAATGTTTATCGAACAATAAGCAACGAATTATGTTCAAAGTAGGGAAGAGTCTTGATTCATTTTCACTGAATGATTTTATTGTATTATTTTGTTTTAAAAGGATTAATTTCGATTGCTTGTAATTCTCTTTCATTATTAGTTCTTCTGACCTTGTATAGTGTATTATTTAGAACGCTATTGAGAGCTAACGTAAGTGAGCAGTTTCTCAGCTACCCGTTGTAATTTTTTCTTTGTGTATATGTACAATCTTCCTAAGGGGAGTGAGTATCAAACATTCCATTTCCTAACAGATTTGGTTTTCACTTTCCTCGTTAACGATTCGATTCATACGTGTCTATCATTGTTAGTAGTGTAGTATTGGGAAGTGGTACATATATTTTCTTTTTTTGCTACTATAATTTAGTAATATAATTTCACAAGAGAATTATTAATAATAAATAGGAAACTCTTCTACCAGCTCTTGCTATTCCCTTCCCAGGTCTCTAATGTTTCATCGTTTGATTTTAATTTTTTTACTATTATTTTGAGTTTACGAATTGTTATCACTCTTTTATTACATTTTTTTTTCTAAATCCCAATTCTGATATAATATTATGATTTCATTTTGAAATACCATATATGGAGACTGCATTTTAATTCAAGATCCAGCGCAGTTGGGAGTGTGGTTGTTAGTGTTTATATTTTTTATTCGCATGCCATACATGAAATTGATACATTGAAAGATCAAATAAATTACCTTCTAATTGGATCATAAACCACGTCGATACATATGGCTGAATGAATTATTGGCAAGTAATTACACGTGACTCCTGTTATGTTTTTATATTTAATTTACTAAAAATGTTTGTTTAAAACAAGATATTTCTCCGACATTTTTTTAAACCCAATATAATATAAAAGAAGAAAGTGAAATGCACAATGTCTTAGTCTAGCCGAACAAAATTCCGAAGGAGAAAAAATTATTTCAGAATTAAAAATGCAACTCTACACTGTACATTTCCTGGTATTTTCGGTGGTATCACTGATGAAGACTGGACGGAAATCGAACACGACGTTGTTGCGGCCACAAGCGGAGACGATGATTGCATGGCGGTCGGCTTCTTAGAGCCGCACATAGCGTGACGTTGAAATTAGGTGATAGAGTTTCGTGTTGGGGACGTGGCGGTGATACTTTGAATTTTGTCAGTTTGGAGGTCAATTAATTCGGGAACGGAGTAGATATTTTCAGAGATGGATTCTGGTGTGATTGTGGATGAACGAATCGATCCGGACGTTTTGGCCGTATGTTGATTGCCTTTTTTATTCTTACTGTATCGTCAAATTCAGAATTCAAGTATCATTTCTTCCTGTGATGAATACACGTTTACAAAAGATTATTTTTTCAATTTTCCCTTTAGCGGCATCAGCCATTTTAAGTATCACTTCTCCTAGTAATGAATATATACTTGCATAGTTACATTTTAAGTCATTCTAGACGTTATCAGATTTTTATAATTGTGATTCTACTGATTTGGTTTTTTGTGACTTGCCTCATTTTAATTAATCAGTTTAATTCCACTGAACTTTACAACATCACAGTTGACAGCGGTGATAATGGTTTTGATTAATACTTTATTGTATTTTAATGATGACTGATTGTTTTACTCATAGTTGCCAAAGTAAATATTTTGTTCTTTTTGTGATCCGATGATTTAATCACAATCTATTCTATGCATTTATTTACTTATTACAGTCACACTTTTCTTGTTCGTAGAAACTTTGAGGAGAATTAGACGATAGGAAATGTATTGCTTATTTTATAGCGTCGTTTTAGTTAACTTGAAGCATATTAAACGAGGGATTATTATGTGAATTTGTTTGAAAGCAATAAAAATAGGTATGTTCATTGACTGTAAGATGTTTTTGCTCCAGAATTTGGAAAGGACCTACAATGAACAAGTAGCGCGTGGTAGTCCAAGTGCGGTCGCAGTATATTCGTATGCTCATGGCTTGATCAAATCAAACAACCGCAATGTGCGTAAAGGAATTAAATTATTGGAAGGTTACTGGATTATTGGTGTTGTATCCGTTGTCGTCGTTTCTCTCTTATTCTTTTTCTTGAAAAAATTAACTGACTTGAACATTAAAGGCGATTAATGGCGGTAAACAGGTTAATTTTTTATGAAGACATGCTGCTGTATGTTAAACAACTATGTTAGAGTAAACCATGCCTCAGTGGTAAGCCAAGCAAATTAATCATGGAGATACATTTAAAAAAGCAGTTGAGATTTTAGGTATGCTTAGTATGCAGTATATGTTTTAATAGCAGCAAATTGTGATGCTCAAATAACTATGACAAAATGTATGAGCCTGTTTTCATAGGTAAGGCGACATTTTTTGACCACCAAAAATAATATTATGTGTTAGGTTTTTGTATTTTAGATTTATTGCGGCAAGAAGTTGAGGACATATCAAAGCGTGATTATGTATATTATCTTGCAATAGCACATACTCGCTTGAAGGTAAGGCTTAATGCTCTGAAACGTTTTCGGAATAGTCGATTTTATTGAATTATAAAGTCTAAAATTTAGGAGTACGATCGTGCTCTTGCATACATTGATGTTTTACTCAGTGCAGAGTCGAATAATCGTCAAGCATTAGATCTAAAGGATGTGATTCAGTATAGAATGAAAAAAGGTGAGCATCAATTTTCTTGGAAGATATGTTTATTTGATAACTTTATGAAACGTCCTTTCTATTGCTTATCAGTTTTAATCTAAGATTCGTTCAGACGGTATCATTGGCATGGCAATATTGGGTGGAGGGATTGCTGTGATTGGTGGTTTAGCGATTGCTGCGCTTGCTGTTTCAAAAAGGTGATCTTATTCATACTTGAGACCATTGTTTTTTCCTTCGTTTCAAGGATACGATAGTGAATAGGGCAAGTTAGCACTCTAATTGAATGACACGGAGGAAATGGAATTACTTTACTCAAATACCATTCGGAAAATTGGATTTAAAGTTCTGAGTTGTTTTCAGAAGTTCTAATTCATAAACAGTGGTATATTATGTGTAATTATTATCGACCGCAACATTATCTCTTCATTTAACTGTAAGATTAATTTGTTCATTATTTAGTCAAGTTAGAGGTTCCATATTCATGTACATGCTTACAGTCGGATGTGCTTTCCACTACCCATTTCCAGTGATTTTCTATCCAATCATTTCTTTTACAATTTCAAATTCAGCACATGTTTAAAATGTTGAATTTCCCAAATTTTCTTAAATATAAAATACTACAGTTGCATTTACGGTAAGTTGGTTTTTGAAGTTGCAGTTGTGGCAAGTTGGTGTTTGAACAAAATGTGACGTAAATGAGGACGTGAGCAGGATTACTTAGTGTTCAGGCATTTACAGTCGTCAAGTTCCGTGGTTTTATTTTTTTTTCTTTTGCTTATTTGTGTTTGTTGCAGTGAATAGCATACTTCCTGTAGCGAATTTTCTTAAGTTGCAACAGATAAATGAATATTTTGGTAAGCCATCTGTCATTCTTTCTCAGCTGGGATATGAAATGACTGAACGATGCCTTAAACACTTGATGGAGTGAAGTTTTATTTGGGAAAGTAAGATATTTCATAAGCAAAGGAAAAATAAGCACTGAGCGCAAAATTCTAAGATAATTGGTTAAATTGAGTGATAGGAAGATAAGCTGTTCAATCCAGCGTAAGGCATCAAAGAACATTTTATTAGTACTGTAACAGGAAATAAACAGCTTCGTCACTATTTACGAAGTGCTGATTGATAGTCCAAACACTGGTAATAAATAGATTCGTTAAAAAAAATCACATAAACTTCAATTCTTTAAAAACTCAATAAATTTCTGGTTCCAAGCATTAAAAATGAGGCCTAAAATATTACTGGATTTTGTGCAACAGAACGAAATCAAAAACAATTAGTTTCAATACTGAACAGGAAGAGTACTTGTGGTATAATATGGAATACCGGAGTATTGTCAAACACTGTATGGAAGAGGGTTTAACTAGAAATCGGGATGTAAAGTATCGATCTCGATAGCTCACTCAATGCTAATGAACATTCTGCGAAAAGAAGTCCTGGTTCGTGTTCTGTAATGAATTCGTCTCATACTTAGTGTGATATTTTTTTTATCGGTTTTACACCTACAAGATTTCAGGGCATTTATTAGTCTTAAAATTGATCATTTAAAAGGAAGAACAGCAAATTTTAGAGGATCAGTGGTATCTTGCTTCTTTTTTATTTTCATAACTTTATGCAATGAATAGCAATGCATTTTTCTACAATGTTTGGGAACAGATATCCCTTTACTATCGGTTAATTGTCAGTGTCCTAGCAGTGTCGAACTTTGTTTTAAATATTTGACTGATTCTTAGTTTACTTTCACAAGGCACTATAATTATCAACATGTCATCACTGTTGTTTCTGTCCCCCTTCATCCTGTAGAGTAAAATTAGGGTTCGAGAATGTGGACGATGATGTTAAGTTAGTTGAAGTACATGTTACAGCTACTGTTGTTGATGCATTGTTTGAATCAGGTAATGAAGTTATAGTAACACCCGCAGTTGGACCATTGTTCTGCAAGTGAAGCAATATTAACTTTAAAATTACATGCGATCTTAACTCAAAAAAAATGGACTTCAAGATATTTTCTTTTGCTTTCTGTACAAATTTCATTCCACGCTACTATCAAGAGATATTAAGTATTCAGGTAAGGTTTGCAACGCATAGTATTGCATTTTAAACCGTAGAAAACAACTGGACAGCTTTCTAAACAATTCTTTCCCATTTGAGATTACAGGTGGAGTAGATTTTTTTCTTCCAAGGACGTGCCAAATTAATATCTCTTGCAAATCTAATGTTGGTGAAGTGAAGTTGAACTATAAAGAAGACTTTGTACGTATAACTTGCCTGGATAGAAACTATGGGGAAATTTGATTGAGCTTTTTTTCGGTCGTTAAAATATACATAGCAAGCGAACAACACACGGATTACCCACATCAGCATCAACGCAAAAGTAAATGGAGATATGGCATAAATTAAAGCATTTAGTCGAATAGCTGAAATGATGTGAAGCGAAATAAGATTGTTGTGAAGAAGGAAAAAAATCAAATTTCTTGAAATTCAGATATTTATAACAGTCATCGGAGGTTTGTATATCAATCTCTCGATGTGTGGTCGTTTCATCATCTATGAAAACCACTGAATGTTTTTCTTAAACATGGCATATTTCCTACCATGTGGAAGCTGCATAGCATTCATTTTTTCCCATACTGAGTAGATGAAAGGGATTTAGCAGCTCTTATAGTTTCGTTATTACTACAGGTGTTGTTCAATTTTCTCGCTGATCTTATCATTTTTTGATTATATGCAGTCTTCAAACTGTTATCTCCGACTTTACCGCTCAACTGATTACACATTTATTTTTGATTAAATAGCTGTTTTGTACATTAAACGAATAACAAACTTAGAGAAGTCTGCAAATCTTAATTTTTTCATTTTTATTTCCGAGAAATCGTGTGTTGGAAGTGATTTCTGGAAGCACTTCAGAGAAACAGGCAGTAATGCTGTTAAGAGTTCTTAAGTTAACTTGAAATTGATTGCTTTAAAGGTACTATTCGCTTCCTATCCAAGAAATTTAATACATCCATAGATATCAGAAAGCATGAATCTTACTGGATGCTTTTGTCGATGGATACGTATAAAAGCTTGACGCCCAAGAATTTTTGGGCCATATTATAGTTAAAACGCTTACGCAGAATAAAATCATCGAAGCTACCAAAGTAAAGAGCTGAAAATGAAAAGTGTCATATAAATTTCAAATATAAATTTAATGAAGTTCTGAAGAAGTATGGATGAGACATATTACTGCATTGCTGAAGATGACTCTTTTCTTGTCTGAGATTTGGAGAAATGTGGTTAAGAAGTTGCAGTTTGAAAGACATAAAACCTGAAGGAAAAGATATGGTAATAAAAAAGAGGCTGATTTAAAGCAATAAGCGATGATCAGTGAAATCCCAAATAAGGCGTTACAAGCTTCCGCAAAAATTTCTATCCATCCTGAAACAGTAGTTCCAGTTACTTCAGAAGTATCATTAGAACTTAAACAATAAATAGTAAAAGGAGTGCTGAATGATACAAAAACAATGGTAGGAACATATAATGAGGCAACTATGTATTGTGAAAGAACAGTGAAATTTTGAAGACTAATGGTGAGGATAATTGTGACATTTTCAGGTGTTGCTAAGGAATCATTTGTTGAGAAGAGAAAAAAAGAAATAAATTACCGAAAGTTATTCCTCGACTAGCCATGAAATCGATCCATCGAAATATATCCCATGCAAAGGTTACAATTATAATGAGTTGTAAGGCAGTCTGCAATGATTAATTTGAAGCAATATATGTTGAAGGGAACTAAATTCAAATAGGTGACGTAATGCATACTTGAACATGTACTCGTCCGAAACAGGTGTAGTACTGGGGAGTTGTATGATTTCGAGGTGGCAAATTTGATTTTAAGCAGTCGAGTAGCATCTTTCTGGAATTGTCAACTGTTGAAATTGCTCTTAATTGTGATAATTTTTATGCTTTGAAAATAAATCTTTCCATGTGGCTAGCATTTCTTGTTTACTCGAAATCTGAAAATCCACAGAGTTCTGCGTGTGTTAGTAATCGAACACTTCACTGAGCACAAATCAAATATTGTAAAATTTTCGTATTATAGTGAAACCTAAAAAGCGTCTAAGAAAAATCCTATTAAAAACATAACAAAATTAGATGTAAATCAAGCAAGGATGAGAAAAGGTAATGTAAAAGATTTGTATCTAATTAATTTAATGCACCAATATTTAAGTTTAAAATTTGAATTATCTTCACACATATTTAATTCACCAAATATCATAGATTTCAATTTTTCCTAGTTAGCTCAAGCAATTCCAATTATTCCTACGTTTTTCAGTCGTCTCGCATCCATGCTACTTTTCAGGTTAGTTTTACTCCAATATTAATAACGCCCTTCACGTCTGAGCATTCATAATAAATGGAAAGCGAAAGAAACATAACCTCACTGTAAGGAAATGTATTTTTCCAATGTCAAAAAATTAGCTTGAAAATCTCCGTTTATTTGACTTATAGGGGAAAGTAAAAAAGGTCGAAAGGCTGAGAGAATAAATCGATCTTAAAGTAGTGCATTAATGAAGAAGCTAATTTAGAGATTTAAATATTATTTAAATAGTAAATTAAGACTGAAGGAAAAGGAAAGACAGGCAAGAAGAGATGAAAAGAACTTGAATTAGCATAAATGCAGCTTAATTGCAGGAAAGAAAGAAGTGAACAAATTATGGCAAAGCAGTTGTAAGGGCTCTGCAACAAAAATGACTTCTATGATCTGAGCGAATTCTTTTTATTTTAAATTAGTTAAGATCTTTTCATTTGACGTTTTGATTGCAAAACATTTAGAAAGTTTAAAATAATTGTGAACTGACATTTTTTTGTGTTATAATATATTTTGTCCATTTTGTTCAATTCAAATATACATTTTTGTTGAAAAATTCTAAATCCATACATTTTTTTATTGTGAATCCGAGTTTTTCAACAAAAATTTTCCAACAAATTTTTTGAAATTCATGCAAAGAGAAATCCATACACACGCACACACACACACACACACACAGACAGAATTTTGTATTGAAGTTGAAGTTGCTGGAAAATGTGGGGGAAATCGGCGTAGAGAAATAATTAATCGGTTGATGAATGGCTTATTCTACTTGTTACAAATGAATTAAAATCCTAACCTCCACAAATTTACTAGCAAAATAATTTATAGTTTAAAAGTTTTAAGTCAAACGTTCGACTTTAAAACTAATAACAGAAAAATTTTAATTTTCAGTTATTCAATAAATGTCAAACTTTGTTTTCGTTGTGTACAATTTTTTCCCTTTCCCCTTCTTCTCTCCCTCTCTCTCTCTCTCATACATTAAATCTAGATCAGCTTCTAAATGTTAGGCAACACAAAAATTGTTATAACAGTGGATGGAAGAGAGAAGATAAGAGAAAATAAGGTGATGTAATAAACAGAAACAAGTGATAAGCAACAGGTGTTAAGACCTGACCGATCGATTAGTTTATCAGAGTTCCAATGCTCTCCACCGGTACTACTTATTTCTAACTGAATCAAAAATACGCTTGTCGGAATAATAATTTTCATAGAACACTATTTTGTTGAAATTCTAGCAATAAATTAATACAGAAAACAGTGATGATAAAATTATCATACTTATTGTTGCACAAAAGTTAATGGATAATTGAAAACTAAGCGCTAATTTCAAATAATAAAGCTAATTCTATGAGCCAACTAATTTCCCACAATCGATCAAATCTATTTGCATGATCGACCGAGTGATTAATTTCGTAAAAAAATAGTTTTAGCGATAGATGACGTGAAGTAGTCATCGCTCATCAACTTTATTCCACAATTCTTTCAATTTTTTCCCACAACGACGAAATTTGTCGGTTTCTTTTTTTGTTCTGAATATATTAATGCTATTAGCGATGAAATAGCTGTAAGATAAAAAGCATTGGAATTTGCTGTGTGAAACTAAAAATTTCACTTTCCTCTTTTTAGCTACAAATTATTGACTGAATTTAATAATTTAATGAAATAAATTCTGCTAAACATATTTCTCAAGCAAATAGTCTCATAAATTTGAGTAAAACATAAACGCAAAGGTAAGGTTAGTTCGTTCGTGGACGAATACAAAAAAATAAGAAAACCGAATTTTTTCACTTCTCTTTTTTTAAAAGAACACATCAATTGAAAAGAAAACACATTCTTTCATTTTTCCGAGGAGGAAGAGATGACTCGTGCAAATTTCATCCTTTCGAAAAGTTCGCACTCATTTAAAACAACAGAACCTTGAAGGCTCGAGGAGAATTGACATTTGGCTTCACTCAAAGGCAATTAAAAATATGACAGATTGGAAGCACTTTCCCTTCAAACCATACAAATGTCCTGACCGAGTGATTTACGATCAGTATCGATCGGAAATTACGGAGTTCAGGGGAAACGGAAGGGCGAAGAGATGCTAACTAAGCCTTTGCTTGAAAAGGATTTAGCTAATAGAAAATGCAGAAAGTTAATAAATGGAACAACGAAGATGTTTTTGTTCGTTTCAGAAATATCGAAAAACGAATGAAAATCATTTAAATTAGTTAACCGCTATTTATTTTTTCTTGGAGCAATAAATTTTTGGCTAAAAAATTAATAACTGGACGTGAATTTTCAACTCTGCAAAGTTTGACAAAGTTTTATTCCATGTCCTCCTTGTATTTGTTTTCGCTTTTTAGAAGAGAAGAAAGAGAGAGAAGGAAAGTGATGTTAAAAGATAAAAAATGATTGGAACGCAAAGTAAAGTGAAATGCAATTGACAAAGACCGAGTTGAAATGGTTGTTAAATGGTATATGAAAATTGGATTTTTAAATTCCTGATTGTTCAATTTCAGCTTGCTAATAGCAGCAACAACAATTCATACTTAAAAATGCCCACAGGTCGATAAACATCGGAGGCAGTTGTTGTTGTGCAAAATAGAGGGAGTGAATTTTATATTTCAATGTTGAATATAAATGCCTCATATTTTTGGTAGGAATGTAAAATGTAATAGTTATCAGTAAAGAATTTAAGCTTAAATTTTAAAACGACGGGAGTAGAAAACCGCTGAATTATTAACTGAAATAAAATAATAAATTATCAACATATTTTTTGATCGATTCATAAACAAGTAAGCATTTCAAACTGAGAATATTTCGTTTAAATTTATTTGATTTAGCTTTTCTGATGTTCGCACAATGTGGTTGAAATTTGAAATTGAAATGGCATTTCAGCAAAAATATGAAATAAACAAGTATTTTTATTAGAATAAAAAGAAGGCAAGTCTAATGATTTACTTGAATAATTGCAAAGTTGCTTTAAGTAAGAGAGAGATTGCAGCTTACATGTCATCATATGGTAGTGCAAATTGTGATTTATAAACATTCAGTCTCTATTTTCAAACTTTTTTTGCAAATTTCGAGATAAGTAGATGTGAATCGAAAAATACTTAAATATTTAATTTCTGAGAATAATTTCCATCTCACATCAACCAATCAGATAAAGGATGTGCCGAATATTATTGTCAAGAAGATAGCATTTAATAAGAATTAAAGCATAGGTTGTGTCTGTAAGTGCAGTTATTCTAAGAAATTCATTGGGATGAAATCGATGATATAGGAAGTGTGAATTTGAAGGAAAGAATTTACATATGTGGAGCTATCTCGACTAGGTATTGGTCGATAGTCACACTGAAGCCTAGTGGTAACTGGTAGCCCAGTCTTATTGAAAATGGAAGGGAAAATTAATTTAATTGATAGTGACGTGGTTAATTGAAATCAATTTAATGAAAATTAATTTAATTGATAGTGACGTGGTTACATTATTAGAGTGCGACATTTGAAAATTGTTGGCAACAGCGAATTAATTGGATATTAAAACAAAGTTTCTTTTATATTTGCGCCATTCTGCTTCCGAACCGTAACAAATGCTTCTCTCTCAAATTATCGGTGGGATAAATTTGAATTCGTTTTTCTGTTGAAATCGCAGAATATCATTGTGCTATCATATTCTTCGACAATACTTCTTGTTTATGAATTATTGTAAAAATTTTTGAAAATTAGAAGAAATCACCGATACTTTACAGCTAATTATGAGATTATCTTCTTCCGGTGATGTTCTCATTGTGAAATTTCATTTGAATCTTATTACTTTCATGTTAGCTTGGACTGATGCTTCTCATGACATTCCTTTTTATATTACATTTACTCTTAACTGTTAACTTCTGCAAAGTTCCCAGCTAATGTGCTATCCTTTTTTAATTACTCTGTCACATAACATGCAACTGATAAAGTGAATTTTTCAAATTACGTCTTTAATTTTTATTTTTTCTGAGTTAGAACAACCTTTACTGAGTGATCAAAATTAGAGAATTCAATGCTAAAAATACACGCATAAACGCTTCAAATAAATTAACAGATTGTCATCAATGATTCGGTTGTAACGCATTCCTTTGTGTTGCAATCACAACTGTCTACTTTACTGTCAGAACGCCGTCTCGTATTTCAAATTTAACGTTTAATTTGAATGTTGGCCCTCAATGATGGTATATTAGAAAATTCTAAAGATTTATTAGCAAATCTAACTAATTAATAATCACACACTGCAAAGAACGTTTATTATTTGTGAAAATTCACTATGAAAAGTAGTCGACGATTGGAAGAGAAGAGAAATGATAACTTTCACATCGTTTGGTACTTTCAGTTGAGTTCCTCTTTAATTCATCGCCTGTGCAATGTCATCTTTGGTAATGTAAAAATCGCTGTCAATCACATTCGGACAGGTATTCAAAGACAAAAGAATGTTTGGCTGACCTTTGCGAGGAACTTCATGTTGCTATTATTATGCCAGCAGTTTATTGTTCCTTCGATTGTTTTCCCTTTTTGTTAACTTTCTTCCACTTTAGATTTATCAGTGTGATTTTTCTCTAATCGCTGAAGCGATATGTTTTAATAATTATAAATTCATGCAACTTTGGGAACATTCAGTTGAACAAATAGAAAAGAGGGAAAAGCCTATTCGACTGAGTAAGCTCAGTTAAGCCAAACTTTTCCGTAATAATTAAGTTAACTATCTAAATAAGCAAAAGCACAGAAAGCTGGACAGATGCAAATGTGAAACGTTCTATCCAAATTTCCGTGCTTTTTTTTAGTTAGACAGTTCTTGTTGTTTGATAATAAAGAAAAGGGGAGGATTAAAAGTCAATGGCTTTTTATTCAATAAAATACGTGATTGACAGTAATTGTAAACATCAACTGCGTGAAAAAACACGTTATGTGAAATGAGCTTTTTCAGTTCAACTAATAGGCACAAAATAATAATTTTCAAAATTGATAAGATTATCAGTTTGCATTGTTGTTAGTTAGTTCGTTTGCCTCATTTTCATAACACATCACAATTCCATTGTCCCACTAGCAATGTAATTTACTTAAAGGTTTAACAAGTAATTGCAGCAAAAATTTGCAAAATGCATGAAAAGTATTTTATTCAAATTTCTCCACTTCTGCTTGAAATTCTGATTATCGATTTTTAAATTTTTCTCATTGGTGCCTCAGTAATTAATATAATTCTTCAGTATTCGGAGAACGAGGTCGTGACGGTTGAAAAGATGAGATGATCAAGTATTATGATTGTTTAAGTAACTAATAGAATTTTCTTTTTGTTTAGCCAAAACGTAAAGTACATGTTACTTAACTTGCAAAACTGGAAGTGAAACTGAAGAATGGAAATCGAAAAACAGATCGGTGGTGCCATATTTACGCATTTCATACTTTCTCAATTTATAATAATTGGAACTGGAAACCTCTTTGATTTATTAATGATTGGATTAAAACCTTTCTGAGCATTAGCATACCAGTAATCTTGTAAACCTTAAATGAAACAAGGTTAGCCTGAAGTTAAAGGACGACTTTTTTCACACCATAATCAATTTATGTATTTCAGTAGCCACAAATTTTACAAAACAATTCAAATTGAACAATACATTCAGAACCGAAATAGCAGAATTAAAATTAATTTTTGATGGATGAAACCAATAGGCCGTTAATCTTTAAAGAGCAAATGCAAGGTAATCCTCCAAGGGAACAGCGCTCGCAATCTAAGTTATTTCACATCGAATTTCTTTCGCGTGAACACAGGAAGTATAAAAGTAGTAATCAAAAGATAATTTGATGTGTTTTTTTCGCTTGGATAAAACCTTGCTGAATTGCTTTAAAATATTTTGCTACTTAATTAGTCTAATTGAAGATGATGATTAACACCTCTTTCCAATACTGATTTTACTTATCACGTGAATCAATTTGACTGTATGGACGTGGCATTCACTGCTGATACCATCTTCTGCTTACCATTTCATCACTTTCGTTCAGTGTTATCACTGCTTCATAGCTTTGTCACCGAAGTTAGCTTGCTGCTTGCTGGAAGTGAATTGAAGGCATAATGTAACTTCAAGGGAAGTTGCTGTTAATATTTAGTTGAACTCAGTCAGTGAAGCCTTGCTCTTTTGCCACTTCAAATAAAAGAAGAAATTAGTGAATAAGTGAATTAATTGCTTATACATTTTAATAAACAAATATGAAAATAAAAGAGCAAAGAAATGACGAACGGAAATAATTCCACAGTTAGCTTAGTAGCCAAATACTGCGGGATGACGTGAAACGGTAATAGTTGCAATTTAAAATGAATAATATTTGATTATTATTTCAGCGAAAATATACAGTTTTATTTTATCCGTTTCAATAACATAGACTGAAAGAGAAAGAATGGAAATGAGATGAAATTCCAATATTTATTATAATTATTAATGTTATCGAAAAAATGATTTCATGCTATTATTCAGTAATTTCAGCCTTATTACCAAATAAAAAAAGTGTAATTTAATTTAATTTAATGACATTATTTAATATAAATTAAGAACTCCAAATTGTATGAATAATTATTTTGTGCGATACAAAAAATATTACCGTACTGTTATCGGTAAGCCAAGTCCAATTATATTATAACCTAATTAATGAGAGCTCGAATTAGATGAAATGTCATCGAGTTGAATTGTGTCAAATGATCGAGAGATTGGAGACAATAAATGTGACAGCTCTAGAAGGGTTCCCATTTTGATATTTATGGAAGTCATGAAGCTTAAATTATCGATGAAATTAAAACGATGCATTCGTAATATACAAATGCATCGTGTGAGAGTATAAAAAGACACAATTAAAAACTTGTCAAATATAAAATTTCAACTATTGACATCTAAGATTACATCTAAGAATATCATAAGTTTTGTTCATAAAATGAATTAATAAACTCAAACACCGTAGTCTTAGATCATTACGAATTTATGAAATTGTTAGCAATTCTGGTTCTGTGACTATTATAAAGGTTGCAACTGAAATTATCAAAGAACTGTAATTTAAGAAGTTCATGGTATGATTATTAAACGCATTTGCGAAATTCATCATTTTAACTACTATATTGTCATCTTATTGCTTTCCATTAGGTTTCTTCCATTCAACGTATTGAATGGATGTGATATGATATGGTGGGAACAGTCCTTTCCTAATTCTTTTTAAATTAAATAGAATTAGATTGAAAGCAATATATAATGTATATTTATAATGATATCAAATTAAAATTAAATTTGGCGAATTTTATTTTTGGTGTTAGAAAACGGAATGGATACAAAATATAAACAATTGGTAAATGTGGAGTAATCAGAGATATTTGTTTGTGGTTAAAGAGATAAGCGCCGTGCTGATAACTTTTCCTTAAAACAGTATTTATCAAATATATCAACAGCGTAGTTGGAAGCATAATTTGCATTTAAACAAAATGTCAATCAAATTTAAAGAGAATTTAAAGTTGAATAGACTGAAGTTTGAAGGTGAAACTAATATCAGTTATCAGGATTGCTATTTTGACATGAACTGATGATATCTTTAACACCTCCCGATATTTATGAGATGTGCTCGCACTTTGTTAATACAGTTTGTTTACGTCTGACCTAACAGCAAACATATCAACTCCCCAAGGTTATAACTCTTTCCAATTCGAATTCACACCACTTGACCGCTTTTCTCGAAATAAGGCCTTTTGATATATCAATGATCTGAACTGAATAAATGGCAAGCAAGTTCATATCATTTGAACTCTATAATTATGCAAATTTTGAAATTCCCTGGTTATGCGAACAATATGTCATGTGTGTTATTAGTTCACTGCTTGGAACACTCGAAGAAAATATCATATTCTTCATTTTTCTAGCAAAATAAGAGAAAATTGAATTGTATTCATTTCACATGAGAGGTTAAGGTCACAGAGGGGTGAAAATAGAAAGAAATTCGTAGAGTACCTTATAAAAGGGATACCGCAAATAATATTCTTTCCCATCCACGATCCCTTCCCTTTATCCGCCTGTTACGAATAAATTATGAACACTCTTTGAGCACTCTCAATCACTGTTCTAGAGAACTGCAGGTATTAATTGTATTCACAGCTTAATTAGCGTCAATATGCTAATTAACCTGTGAGAGGATCAATAAAATTAGAATATTCATATTTAACCACTCAACCAAAATTAATTTTCCGTTTCCAAACGTTACTGCTCGTATTCATTGAAATATAATACATTTCCTCTCTTCTGATGAACTATTGTTTTCGGATATTTGTATTCTCATTTATTCGATTTCTTATAATTTTTCTGCTCCATCTCTTTCTTTTGAAAGTAATATATCTTTCTACGAGAATAATACACATCCGCTAAAGTATGGTAAACAATTACTGTAATCGCAGAAGCGTATGTGATAGCTTAATTTTTCATTTCTGTTGAACTTTTAGAAAGTGAAAAAAGTTAGATGGCAATGATGGATATTGCCATCAGAGTGGCTTTATTATTCATCAGAGCAACAAAAGCAGCATTAAATTTGTAGATAATATGCAGCTGTGGATCGTTATTTAATCGTAGTAACCAACGGATCTGATAGTAGTGGTGGTCGCTAAGGCCTCATTTACCTTCAACCCTTCTAAAATGTCCTTCTTCATCCTTCCCTCATCCTCACAATGACTAAAATACAATACATTATCGGATCTGAGTAAATGAACTACCCATCAGATTCATTTCCCAGATCGTTGGACGATCGGCAACAATAGACAATTGTTGTCCTTGCCAAATAACACCATCCATTATTTTCACTTTTTTTAAAAAATTTTTTTGAAACCTTCAACCAATGCATATATAATGTACCTATATGTTTTATATTTCGTTTCCCAAAGATTAATTCAGCCACATGAGTTTTCTTTTTTTGGACTATTTTGCTTCTTCATTTTTCATCATTGGAACCGTTTGACTTATAGCATTTAAATTTATTATTGCTTTTAAAAATATGTTCCATTTGCCGAGTGAGTTCGTAGTTTCGTTCATTTCCTTTCAAACAAATTTAAATAAATTGCTTCGTAATGCTCTCTTAATACACCCAATGTGGAAGGGAGTGATTTATCCTTATCAAACCAGAAGAAATAAGTCTACCATATTATTTGACTTTTCTGATACCGATTTTTTCTCCCTGAAATAAATTTTCTTAATTCACAACGATATTGTTGCTAATGTAATGTGCAATTTAATTGTTAGATTTAAAAAAAAAACTCGACTGAAATATTTACTAATATTTTAAATGGCAAGCTAATTTGAATAAGACGATCAGTCATAATATTTGGAATTCAGTAATAAACATCAACTGGTAGTAAAGTGAAAAATTTGTTAAAAACTTAGCAATGATAATTTTACCTTACATCAGCAGGAGTTCCGTTGTGAATTATAGAAATTAGGGTATCATTTGTGAGAGGGAAAAATCAGTGCTGGTAATTTGATCGGAACGCTTATCGAAAAGAAAAGCGTGAAGGACAGGTGCAGTGCATGGAGACATTTGCCATAATAATTAGCTGCGGATAGTTATGAGCTTCTCAAAGGACAGTATCTGTGCATCCTTCACTTAGTCATTTCTCTTTTAAGGAAGAACAAGATGGTTCCTAAAATAAACAGTTAATCGATTATAAAGCATAATATATTCTACTAAATTTTAATTTTCAAAAATAATGTACAAATAAGTTTAAGTTTTTCGATGGGATGTGAAGCAGTTATTAAACTCTTCCATTGTGCCGCTATACATTTGTTAAGCACAAGACCGGTTGAAATCGGAAAAGACGTCCTGTTTAGCTTTCCAAATACCATTTCAGCATTGAATATTTTCGAAATTTTAGAAGCATTCAGACTTTATTATTCATTTCATTCATAAACAATTAATGTCTTCAATTTCTTCAGCATTTCGCGACTTCTACGTTTAATTTTTATATTAATTTTGATCAAGGAAGGCACCAGTAATGACAAATTGCGACTACCTTAGATGTTTAATTAATTATTTTACTTCAGCTTCTGAACTGTGGAAATATTTCAGAGTGGCAAGTCATGACAGTGGTGAGGGTGCTGTCGATGGTTTCAGTACTAATAACTGTTATTTGCGCCGAGGGTTTTGGTATGTAAAAAAGTACACGACAAACTTTCATTTTCTTTTTAGCATTTGCGAATCTTTATTGTCGACTTTTTTAATTCACATGCAAGATGTGAAACACTTTTAAGTACAAATTTAAATCCTTTACGACTTCTCAATTATTTGTAACGCAGTAAAGCCCAGCTGAGTGCTAACATATTCCATCTAATATTCCTTTAATCCTCTCTGCGCAGCAAATAAATTCGTTTCCTATAAATAGAATAATTAAGCTTAATGATTTACGAACAAATTATTCATATACCTCTTTATACTTTGACCATTTATTCGTCTTTTCACTGATGGTATATTCAGGTGTTAACAAAAAAGTTAGTTTTGTTTAACAAGACTTTTCATCCTCTGTAATCGACCCGCTGAATACAACAAGCCTGTAGATTCAGTGGATGGCTCTTGGCAGCAGATGTTCAGTTCATTCATCTAACTTTCAGTTGAAGAGGTATCTTGTACCGCTGATGCTATCAATGTGGTTTTAAATAAGACCGATCCGGATGTCCATCGCTGGATGTCAGATCCAAAAGCACAACCGGTTGTTTACGTTTATGAGCACAAAACTCGTCCGCCATGCGGTACAGCAATGAAAAAAGGAAATTTAGTTAACTATAATTTCACTATTCCATATGGCAATCATTGTGATGTTCATTTAACTGATTTGGTTCGTTCAAATTTGTGAATATTTCTAAATTAAAAAATTGTTTAAAGTTTTTTTTTGGTTGGTTTTAAGATATCGCATTCGTTTTTCCCGTCATAAATTTTGCGTTTGCTTCCTGTAACCTCTCAATATGTACTATTCACATCAAATAAAATTTTTCCATTTATTATTTCGAAAAAAATGTTGAAGTGGAAACGTACTATTTTTGATTGAGTTTTATTATAAAAAGAAATTTCACTTTCAGAAATTTATTAAAAATAATATATACGACTACGTTTCTTTTGCAATTTAAAGTTTCGTTGTTCTAAAAAAAACTTTGAAAGTTTTAGGAGCCGAATTATCGAAATGCTGAAACTACAATAGCGCTTGAAAATAATGCCGACATTACTCCCTCGAAGACTATACGTGTTAATCACGTATTCTGCTTATATACCAGAAGTGTGCAAACTATACGATTTAATGACATATCCAGGTTATTTCTAATTTAACAAATTCCAATGATTTGATCCTCAGCCTAACAATTTTATGATAATTTCAGAATAGTTTTAATCACTTGTCCTACACAGTTGTTAAAGAAATTGTGCATTCCATCGAAAAGCATTTTAAAATCATCGAGAAAAAAAAATTTCTTAAATTAATAACATTCTGGCCTTTGTACCTTATACACCGTAAACGATTTACATTGTCCACTTGTCCATTATTAAATAGAAACCTAAATTATAGTGGTCATGAAGTGGTTGCATCAACTGGTGGAAAACCAAAGCCTAAAGTTGAAATGATTTTTCGTAGCATTGATGGACGGCCCCTACGAGCTGCTAAATTTGGTGATATCGTTGAGTTTTATGTGGCCCTTTCGCCGGATAGTAAGTTAATAATTAAATTTGAAGAATTCTAGTGGTTATTACTACTTATTATCATTACGAGTTATCATTACTGCTATTATTGTTACCAACAATGTCAATGCAGTTTGACTTCCTAAGGTTAGAATAATAAGTTCATTAATGAGTTTGAATCATTCATCGCTGATTTCTGAAGGCATAAATGAAACGATTTCAAATACAACAAAAAGAAAGATCAGCTGTTTGCAATGATCGCTTTCAGAAGCTTATCATGGAATTAGCCCCAAAGAATGTATGTTTTCCGATCGAGAAGATATGTCGTCACCTGACGCAAAGCATCTCACTTTCGTCCAAAGCAGGTTCACGACATTTGTAGCTTTTTACATATGAGAATTTTTGATTTAACACTAATAAATTACTACCGCTGTCTGCTGCCGTTCGCCAACATTTATATACTTAAGTTCGAGCCATTAACGCATTCCGTTTTTCATTTAGAATAAGTCTTAATAAGTTTCATTAATTGACGTATGAATAATTGGATTAATTGGTTGTGCAAATCTCACAATTTTCAGTTGCCCAGTAGACGAAATGAGTGAAATCATCGATCCGCTAGCAAACGTCAATGAAGAAGTGTATTTTTCAAAATTTAAAACATTCCGTTTCGGTAATCAATCGACAGTATTTGCTCATTGTACTGTCCAAGTATGTCTCACCACCGAAGAATGTGCGCAGGTATTAATTACCAGATTCTATATTGAAAAACTTTATAAATGCACCTTTTAAAGGCGATCGGTTTTACCTAAGATTGAGCAGTCACATAGCGAGAATATAATAAGAACAATAAGACTTCAACTTCAACGGTCAAGCTGTTGGACTACTTAGTTAGCATTGTATTTTTCTCACAGAAATTAACTGTGCAAAGATGTTTTGTGCTAAATAATTTATAAAAAAAAAAGTTCCAAATTATAAAGTTGCAAGGAGGGATTTCTTAAAACGCAATATTTTAGTACATTTTAAATTTTGTAATTGTTTTCCTAGAAATGTTTCAAACGAATCAGCAATTCAAATTTAACTGCTGAACGATTACGCTTCCGACACAGGCGTCAACTGGACAATGATCATGACGCTACAGTAATCCGTAAACACATGGCTATTAATGAGATTGCATTAACACGTCCATTAACTATTTTGGATGATATAGAAAGCAATGAAGGTTCCTTTCAGTACCTTTTTCCCTTCTCTCACAATTCACTTAAAAAAAGTGAATTGTGTTGCTTCACGTCTTCACGTCTTATTCACGTCTTATTTTTTTCACGTTCTCTTCAAGATACTCAGCTGCTTATTATGAAATTAAATTATTCAAAAGTAAAATTTTTTTCAGTGAATGAGAAGAAAGTGGAGCAATGCCTTATTAACAACGCTATTATGCCATTACCAATCCTTATCCTTATCTTATCACTCTCAGTATTATCAATTATTTGCCTCACTGGGTTGATATTTACTTTGAAACGACTATCTGCTTACAAGAAACTCGCTCCATACACTTTTGGCATTTACAGGTAAGTGATATTATTCAGATTTGCCACCCTCCAGAATTATTTATTGTCAATCAGAGGTTCAATATCACGTCAACGTTTCGATTGTTCTAAATTTCTTGATAAAGTCTAAAATTTCCTTGCATGTATGCACATTAAAACTTTTGAAAATGTAATCTGAAATACAATAACATATTGTTGTATTGTATTTCATATTAATAATCTTAAAAATTTGATTCAAAAAAGGAAGAGAAAGAAAGGAGTGGAAAAAATAATTGAAAACTCTACTTCATTCTGAGTCTGTCTATTAGAGTTATGGTATTGAAAATAAGACGAGTAACTTTTGAAGCTATTCTTCGCTGTGAATTGCTTAAATCATTAGGCTACACTTACAGTGCTTATTCTGGACCAGCAGCATCGCTTCCAGTACGATCTTTAACCGATTCAGTAGTACGCAGTCTACCTAATAACGGTAATCCAACAACTTGGATGGATCAATTGTCGGCACGAATCGAATACCCGTACGTTCGAGAAATGTACTGATCAATTTAAAATCACCTGTCTGGATTTTTTTCATTTGCCTAATTATATGCCTAAAAAGACGTAGCATGCAAAATCGAACCAAAGAAAGGCAGCATTTATTTAACCGAATTTCCAATTACAATTCACCTGTTAAGTGATAAAGGGCTATTCTTTGTAGCGATAAACGCAATTCTTTTTAAATGCTAACTTCCAGTACAGAATTTAACAGAGAGCTCTTTGTGCTCCCAACTGCTTCTCAGTCATTTTGTTACCATTCTGCGATCAATTCTTTTATAGAAATAAATTTAATTCGTTAAATTTTTTATATTTTGTTTTATTAATACCCAGCACATATGTTATCCTCAACTTACCGGATTTTATGATCTTTTACAGTTCAGCTATTTGTTCACCACTTTCTCAGTGTTTCCTAAATTTATTTACTCATACATTTGCAAATTCCATTTCAGCTTAATAAAATCTGCCCTCACTGATTAAAAACTCAACGAAAGCAGTTATTTTACAACAAAAAACAGGCTTTTCTCACAGGTTTTCATCTACAACAATGTCAATTTATCTATAAAGTAAAATATAAACTTTAAAAAAGAACAAAAAAATTTCATCTGATAATCTAGAAGTGTATACGGATTGCCGCCATATGTAAAGTGCGGATTTTGCTTAAATCGCCTTGATTTAATTAATGCTAGAAGTACTGTACTTATTACTTTGACGATATTCCAAACTGATATCATCTGAAATGAAAATTATTCAACAATCCGTTTTATATTTTATTTCGAGTTTTCCTTACATTGTTGAAAAAAGCGACGCAACTTCTGGACAGAATCAATGACAGATAACGAAATTTATAAAATTCATGAAATAAGATAATTTTGTCCTAATTATTGACTTAACATAAATTGATCTAAACAGTTTGACATAGTTGGGACGTAGTAGTGTGATGACCACTTTTCAAAGGAGAAACATTCTATAAGATTGGTAGTGAGGCATCAGCAAAGTAGCACTGACGTTGAAAGTGCCGATAATTCTGGAGGTAAAGGTAGTTGAAGATGACGGAAGAGACAGCGGCGCTTTGAAATCTATCAGCTTTGCGTATTCGACAGTGAGAGCAGAAATATATTTACGGCCATTCTTGAAAACTTAGGCACTGGAGGCATGGGGAATCGAACCCCAGACCTCTCCGATGCGAACGGAGCGCTCTACCCCTGAGCTATGCCCCCGCCAGTACAGCAACCTTACGTATTGATCTGAATGACAATTGTCGCCAAAAAAGATTTAAAAAATATTTCAAATTAAGTTGAAACACGAACTGAGGCTAATCTGCTACTACACTGTTGTTTAAGTTAAAAATAAGGAATTATTTTTTCTTGTCATTTGTATGCTTGCCAGCGAGTACAGTAGTTAAGTGTTCAGCGCAATATCAAAGGGAATATAAAATGCCAAAATGTCCTAACATACCTGAATACTTTCACTTTCAGAGATAATATCTGAAGCACAAAACTCGCTAAATGTTGCGAAAATGACATTCTGTTTTTCACTATTATTACTTGTTATTTATAATGTTTTATCATAATTTCATTACAATACATAATGTTTTATATTTTATTATAATGTTTTATCCTTATTATTGCCATTTCAAAAAGCTAAAAAGGAACGCGAATTGAGATGATATAAAAGAAATGAGATTTCCTGGTCACGTACCACTCTATGATTGTGCAAAAGCTGTATGGTTGTTTTACACTTTCCACGCGATGAAGGAGTCAAGCTTTGGTCGTATCGCATTTGGCGTCTCCGTTGCTTTAACGATGATTTTCACTCTCATTTCTCTTCTTACCCCCGGTAAGATCAGTTTTGTGAAATTGGAAGCTAACGCTATACACACACTTAATAAGTAACAACATTCCACTGATATAATTACACAGTTAACAAGTGGGCGACATATCAGTAATTTTTATTAAAAATAATTGCTTCAGCTTGGCGAACATTTGAAAAGAAACCTGAAGCAGTGGAGCTAGGACCAGCTGTACCGGCTTCTATTGGCCTCTTCCGATATCAGTGCTTCGGAGATTTAGGAAAAGATGGCAAAATTAGTAAGGAGAAGAGGCCAGATGTCGATTTCTGCAATTACATCTTTGATGTCAGTTAATAAATCTGCACAATTAATTGTATATCATGTTGAGCAAAGTTTAAAAATGGAAAACGCACTCATGTCTTGGAAAAGCTTCTTTATCTTTACGCTAAACTGCTTCAAACGATAATTCTGGGCCATCGGTAAATGACACGGCTTGCAATGAACTTCAGAATCGCGAGCCATGGGATGTAACAGTCATGCATACATTAATATCATCCTTGGTTATGGAATTAATTGCTATCTTATATTTATTTCTGCCACGAACATTTTGTTGTGAGCAGTATGAGCACATGGCAGCACCATTTAGCGGCTTTGCGGCAACTATATTCATGCTGCTGCTTTACGGTGTGATTACTTATGCAGAACGATATTCTGAAATCTCAAGTAATTTAATTAATCTTATTCAAACTCTTCCAACTAAATAACAGAATGATTGAATTGAAGGTTTGATTTGATTTCTCATCGTATTATATAACAAGTTATTACGGCCATCACCTTGATATTTTGTTGTAGGTTTACTTAAGGCTTTCTCACAAACGGAAGGACACAGTGAATTACATCCATCAATGATCATTAGTGGCCTTGGCTACAGTTACTATTTATTATGCACTGCTTTCGTTTTTTCTTTTCTGTCGCTTATCATTGGCATACTTAATGTTACCTTAGCTTGGTGTTTTCTTTGGTAATAACGATAATGGAGATGAAAATTGCTTGTACCTTCATTGCATTCCATTTGTCCATTGCAAAATGTACCGAAGTGTTTTAAAAGTTAGGAATAAAGTAAAATGTAAATTTAAAACAGTTTTTCTGCTGTCGCTTTTCAACTTCCGAGGTCTCTTCGGAACTTCATAAGCAATTAAAATTGAATAGGCTATGATCATTCGTGTATATCATTTCAGGAGATCCGTTAGCTTGCAAATCCAGAATTCAAAACAAGCATCGCTGGCACTAACGAGATGAGCAAAAAAGCTTCAGGCTTTTTCGTCAAATCATCTAAACTGTCCTTTTGTTTTTCTCCATAAGAGCATCCAAATTCCTTTTTATTTCATATGCAATTGTTATTGCTTCTTATGATTTAAAATGTACTTCATTTCATACATGGACAGCATCATAGCAACACTGGCACATTTGTACCAGATGCCATATCGCAATCATAACTTGCTCAGTAGTCTTATCAATGCAATTTCACAACTTAATCATTTGTGATATTGTTAAAAATTAGTCCAGTCTACTGAACAAATAAATGTCTTTCTCAACAAATTCATCTTAAATAATCGCCAATTAATGAAATAGCACTTCTTGGAAATCCTAAATAATCATGCTACTGCAATCAAGACAACAACATCAAGACAACCTGTTTAACGATTATTCCAATAAATTAGGGCACCTGCTATCATTTGAACTAATTGGAAATATAAGTCATCATTTTTTCTGTTCATGTAACAATAAATCTAAAACAGTTCCATCACAGCGTGAAATAAAATACTTTATTCAATTTTTTTAAATATTTCGATTTCCTCTTTCTTGTACATTCAGTATTTGAGAAACTTATGTTTCGTCGGATGAAAACTCAGCTAGGCTGAGATAAAATTACTGCAGTAAATAAGACCACTCACAGATACGAGATCAGATCTGTAAGTGCCAAACACTTCAGATTAATCACTTAATTGCGCTGAAATTATTCCTGTGCTCCATGTTTGAAAAGTCAAATACGTGTTCTGAAAGTTAAATATTATTCATCATAAAATAGGAAAAATATATACATCGTGTATTCGACGTGACTTATAGCAATAAATAACTCTTAGCTAAAGACAAACTTCAAGATTTTCAGACATCAGCAGGTTCGTGGTAAATAATCTCCAAGCGATTAAAGACATAATTATGACCATGTATGTTAACATTTTCACCGTAACGTACTACTAGATTTCCCATTAATATTCTTTAAAGCGTTTTTTGGCAGTTGATCAAAAATTAGAAATCCAGCAGACCGCTCAATACTGTCTAACGGTACCATAAATGAGGTTAGAGGTGTGTCATCAGGTATCACCTGAAATTGCTAAATTCTATCAAACAGTAGGTAGTAAAAATGGTCTTGACTGGTTCATTGATTCAATTATTAATTCAATATCACTGTTATCTATTTTAAACTAAATCAACAGAGTTTGTCAATTCTTACAAAACTTACTGCATTTGGTAAAATGTATGCTTCTAGTTCAAACTTTCCATCCACAAATTCTACCAGTATGACCTGAAACATGTAAAATTAGTCACATTATATAACGGCTTTTAGCAAAGCGAAGGGCGTGAAGCCAGATTACCTTAAAGAAGTGTGTAGGTACGGCAATATTATTTCGGCCAATAACTTTATACTTGATGTATAGTGAGCCATCCTCCTCTAATCTTGGCAGGAATAACGGCCCAGTACACACGTATACACTTTTGTGCTTTCTAACAAGCTTCCTAAAATTTGAATCATAATGAAATTTTCGAATGTGCTTCACATACATCACAATGCAACGAAATACAAAAGAGAACCAAGAAGCAGAATGATATATACTGATCAATTAATAATCGATTGAGTTCATTTGATATAAAAGGGGTATAAAATGGTTTACAAGTGTTTTTCACTACCTGACGTGTTTTTCTAATTCATTCCATTTGCCCCTATTAAATCCTTTCCCAACTTGAGGTGCCATATTACTCAGCAAGAAAGTCTCGTCAATAGCAATTTGTGATATGCGATGATTGCCAGCTGCAGCTAAGTGACCACGATCATACCCACTACCCTTCAATTATTAGAGGTTATAAAATCTAACGATGTACAAGGAAATATTATTTCGACAAAATTGGGGATACCATTACTTCACACAAAAGACAGGTTACTTGTCTCAACAACTTGTCATAAAACAATAAACAACTGAGACGGTTCAGCTAGCCCAAACTGTAAAAATGTGCCTTATAGTCATCGTTTGTTGATTTGAAATAAGGATGAATTGATGGGTCCTCGTGAAAGTGGCACTTCGAGCGGTCAATGGATGAATTGTAAACTAGCCTATCTGAACTCAGATGTTCAACAACCCAGTGAGCTATTCTATAAAAAAACGAAATAAAAACAAATTCCAACAAATAAAACTAATTAACATACATTGGTAGTCAATATAGGTACAAACAAAAAAAATAAAAATTTCAGAATCTCAGCTACAACGTAGATAACAATGCAAAAATTTTTGACATGAAGCTGAGAATCTTACGCATTTTCTATCATGGAAGTAGTCGTGATTAACACCAAATGGATTTTAGGTTTATCTAGTGAATTATAGAACTCAGAATTCCTACGTGTTACAGAATTCTTCTGATATTTAACTCCTCGTTAGGAAGCGTTAAAATGATTAAAGTGGCTTGAAAATCCTCTGGTGTTTATATGTAAAATGAAATAACCTATTTCGACGGTCATATGATAAAACATAATCCTCGAAAGTGCGTAAGTTATCGAAACCGGGATAACCATAACGCATTATATCGGATGCAAGAGACGGCCGTTTTTTTGCATGATCGATAGCAATGGCTGAAGGAGATTCGGTCAAAACGTAAGATGACGGCACTGCAGTTGTCGGTATCTGGAAAAAAGTTTCTATTATTAAAACACATCAAGCAAAAAACTGGGAGATACGAGCTTCACTTAATATTTTCAAACAAATCTGACATACTCGTCGAGAAATACTAAGTAAAGCTCATACATAGCATACATAAAATATAAAGTAAAGCACATTACTAATTCACCAGAACCCATCGTCATCTTCCGACGTATTTCCATCCAAATCAAAAGAAATTCTACAGATAAAAAAACAAGTACTAGGGCGAAAAATTGAACATATAAATTTACCTGAGCAGTGGCGGCATTAGCTCGTTTTAGTATATATTTGTCAGTCAAGTAACCAGCAAAGAAAGAAGCAGTTACCAATGATATAGTGCCATGTTGATTAGTAATATGTCGCATCCTCCTGAAATGTAAAAAAATTTGCATTCACGCAAACAGTGAATCACCTCAAAGTTAACAAATTCACTATCAAAGGAAAGAAAAAGGACGCAAGATAGAAATGAATTTGCTTGTGTCGCGAATATAAGAGGAATCATAGTCAGTGTCCGACATAATAGATGATACGTACGGTTAATAGATATAACAGCTCATACGTATGACCTTGTAGTAGTACGTAAGAAAAGTGGAAGACAACGTGAAAAAACAAGTTGAGCAACACATGAATTTATAAGGAATGATGTCTTGCTTACACCAGCAAATTGAGCTTAAACCTGCTGTTCAAGCGGTAACTTGGATGGAAGCAAAGAACGATACGATGTTAGAGACATGTGAGGTAGATTGTTGTTAGGTTAAAAAGACTATCGAAGTATTATTATAAGTTCTCATGGATGTCGAAAACAAGCAAAAAGGATACTGTGCACTGAGAGAGGGAAAAGATTGGAAAGGTTGAGAGAAACAGTATAACTTCATTTTTTTGCAATACTACCTCAAACAAAAATCATGTTTACTTATTTAAAATACGACACTATGTGTCAAGAGAGCATGTAGACAATCATGGTATTGAGGTCACTTAGTACCTTGGAAGGGCGTCCAGTCTGAGTGGTACCAGTGCAGCAGGTCAGTCTTCATCATACTCAACCAACCAACCGCTAGATTCATTTGTTTGTGCTTTAAGAACTACATATTTATCGTCGCCGTTAAGAAGAGGATTAGGTAGCAGAGCATCCCAATATTCAACGCACTGCTAGAAGCTCGTTGAATGCAACTGGGCTGCAACAGCAAGCAGTGCAGTCGTGGGGGAGCAGATAACTTCACCTCAAATTGCTTTGTTATTGCTTGTTAATTCTGCCTGCCAGATGAATTCTATCAGTGGAGTACTTAATCATTTATCGTTTCAGAAAGGTAAGAAATCGATGAAGCTATCAACTTCGCTTCGAAGTCCGCCAAGGATACCCTTCAAGCATCTCTCTACTGTTTATGTTGGTTAAATTTTGTGATCTTGAAAGTGATTATTGATAACTCCTTTCTCATTTTCTTTAGTTAACCGATTGGTTCGGTGTGAGTTGACGTAGTTCATGTGTAACCGCTCATTCTGTATCAGATTTAGCATAGAACTGGAAAATTTTGTAGTTCATCTACCTTCTATTAGTTTCTATCTAATCATTTTTACGCTTACTAAAGTAATATTTATTCATAACGAGCAATCACTTTTTCTCTTTGACATACGAGTAGGATAATCGTTGTAGAAAACTGCGCTGTTTAGAAGGAAAAAATATCGAGTCCAAATAGAAATTTAATATTTCAGGAGGGACATAAGAAGACGATATATGGTGTTGCATTTAGTCCGTATCTTATTACTAATCCACATTTTGCGACTGTTGGAGAAAATCGAGTAAGGTTTTTTGTTTTCTCCAAAAGGCATTTTTTGACAGTGAAACAAATACAAACAAACGACCAGAAACTCCAAACGATTAAAAGCTAAAGAAAAAAGAAATAAAACTAATAATTCATCAAAAAGTAAAAACAGTAGAAAAAAGCTAACAAATAAAAATATAACTACTAGAAAACCAGACATAGTCAAATTTAGAAGCCCCAACACAAAACAAGTACGATCAGGGAAATGTAGTAAAACGAGGCGTAAAATATGCCAATAGCAAAAAAACGTACTACAACCACTAATAGTAAGCAACTACTCACGTGAGCAAACCGCAAAGCAAAAATCTTAACCAATTAGGAGCACAGGGCCTAGTGAGGAGAATTATTATCCGAAAAATCAGGCTCTTAATCGTTAATAATTTAGTAAGGTTCATTTTATGTGTCAGGCCGTTGTGCCTTCGATTTCTTTTTTATGTTACTTAATCATTGGTGGAAAAGTGATGTCGCTAAAATCGCTGCCAAGTATTCAGCTAAGCCAGTTCTAAATACAGATATCGATATATGCAATTACGAAAGATGGGAGCGGTGTAAAGCTGTTGAGAAGTTTTCACGATTCAGTGGTAAGGAAAACATTTCAAATTTTACATTTCAGAGTAAGTATTGAATATGAGGCTTTATGTGCACTTTGTTTAAAAATCTTAGTTAAATTTCGCTTTTTCCTTCAGAAAACTGAATGGTTTTTTTCCGTTTGTTGGGCATATGATACTGAGAATGACGTACATGTTGTGGTTGCTGGTGGAAATCGAGGAATTATACGAGTAATAGATGTCGTTACGGGTGATCTCGTTAATGTTTGTTTGCTTATGTTTGAAAGTGTGTTTCCGTTCTAAAGATTGACATGTAATGTAAGAACAAATTATTGCACTGTGTTTGCAATCAGTTTTTTCAGATTTTCTATACATTTCATAATTTGCTGGGTAAGACTTAAAATCATTTCAGAGTTTGATAGGACACGGTGATGCTGTTAATGATGTTCGTGTTTTTCCGAACGATTCTACGATTATTGCTTCAGCCAGCAAAGATTTCACAGCTAGGATATGGAACATTCACAATAGTGCTTGTTTAGCTATTCTAGGAGGAGTAGAGGGTCACTTGGATCAAGTTATATCGGTGGTAAGCGAATAGTTCTCCAGGATGTTTCATCTTAGCTTTGCTTTTCAATTTGAGTGCTCCTTTTTAAGTAAATATGACTCCACTGCTTATTTCGTACAAGTCACGCACTACATATTAATTTATATGTTTAGTATTTATATGTTTTATATCGGATCTATAATTTATGCTATAGGATGCAGAAGCTTATTTTATAGGATTTTGATGCTGAGAGTGAATATTTGGCATCTGCAAGCATGGACCATACAGTCAAACTGTGGTATATAGGAAAGGGGAGTGGTGTTGATCGACTGGTTGAGCAGTCCAAAGCTGACCTCAAAGTAGTTTTTCATATTACTTTTTATCGGTCTTTTCTTGGGTTTTAGTGGAATTATTGCAACTTTCGTTTTAAAATGATTGACCTATCGTAAGAATATTAGTTACACTGATGATATGCAAACACTTTTTTAATGACCAAATTACCTAACCTACATATATTGTTTGCATGCTATTTATCGTATCAAAAATTTTATTTATTGCAGCGTTAAGTCTTTTATATGCAGGTTTATATCGTTGTAATTTATAAACTAATTAAAAGTGACACCTCTGATATTGTTAAAAGCATTTTACAGCTGGTTGATTTCCCAGCCGAAATACATTATCCTCGTTGTAGCACCCGCGACATACATACTAATTATGTTGACTGTGTTCGCATTTTCCACAGGCTAATATTCTCCAAGGTTAACGGATCTTTTTTAAATTTTATTTAAGTCGATATTATGGATATTCAAATATCATGGATATTTGAAGACTGAATAACAACTGTGAGATAGGATCATCCAGGTAGTGAGTGGTAATGATTGGCATATCCTCATAATATGCATTTTGGAATCGGAAGAATTTTCCAAAAATGAGCGAAACTAATTCCAGTCAACAGAAAACGAAATCGCTTTGTGGAAATTTGGTGACTTTGACGATTTGGTTGCTGGACAAGGTAATAAGGTAAAAACTGAGACATGCGTTATTCATTTTCGGCAAATGGAATTACCAGAAACTAATATGTGGTATATTAAATTTGAAATTGATCCATTGGAAAAGGTAACTACCTTTGTGGCTTTTTTCTGTGTCATCATTTTACTTCTGATATCCAAATTTTGGTGAATATTATTTTACTAGAGTAGCGCAATTGGAGACGTCGGAAGTCTCAATCCTATTTTAAAATGCAATAATTTACGAAGTAGTACAGTGTTCTGTTGTTCTGCACTGAAATTAAAGATTACATATTGGATAGAGATGCCATCTCTGAAAAAGTTTTCTACGAAGTGAAAGGCTTCGAGAACATATTAAGCGCTTTCAAGATTTCGCATGCGCACTTTTCTATTGTTAATTTCTAGTACCTTGTTTGTGGTAATCAAAAAGGTGAAATTCATGTATGGGAAATCAACAATGGTTCATTGCCGTCCGTAAAAAGGTTTATATTATTTTTTTTGCACTCTCATAACGGACAATATTAAATAATGCTTGGTAATTTTACTTGAAAGGTTTTTCTTAGAAGTGAAATATCCCTCGACTTTACAATTCTGATTTTTTCGGGGACCTTTGGTTTTATAACTTAGTCATTTCAGTAACCCTTCTTTTTGTTTGATTGTTTAATTCTGCGAAATATATTTCCAGCAATCACGTATTGCGTCTTAAAGATGTCGGGTGTACCATAAGGCAGATTGCATTCAGCCCATGTGGTCAGCATATGATTGCCGTAGCTGACGATGCAAGTATATCAAGGTTTGCGAGACGAATGTGAAATTTACATACAAACTGTATTATTATATGCCACAAATGTAGTTTTCTCTTGTCTAAAAGCGTCCCGAAATAAATGTGCTGATAGGTACGCTAAAGTTTCAAATTTTTTAGCTTAAAAATTATTTCATAATTTCTACGGGTATTCAGCGCGTTTTTCACATATTTTCTCTCTATTTTTTGTTAATATAAATTATTCTCTGTCACCTGTTGTTATGTATTAAATTGGTTTTACTTTAATTTTAAACACAGCTAAGTTGTTAGTGAAGTTTCATCTTCAACTTTATCGTTTGTTTTGATTTGTCTCCTTTTTCTCTTAGTTTTTCTCTTACTCTGAATACAGTAAACATATAATCTTTTTATTTGTTGAACAGCACTATCCATCGATAATAAAGTGGATGTACAGCAATTTATTTGAGCAATTATTAAATTAGTTTATGTTTTAATATGGCAGCTGTTGTTGGTACCTGCCACCCGTTGCGTATTAGATGCGGTAGTTGTTAGTGAAAATGCTTATAGTGGTTTAATTTATTGACCGTAATAGCTTATGCATGTGCAAGGATAGGCCGCCATCAAAAAATCTTTCTGTTATGATGATTTTCATCGTAATTTCAAAGCCTATCGAAAGATATTCTCTGTAATTTCAGACTGGGATTTTAAAATGTTATAAATTCGAATTGAAAGATCGAAAAAAGTAAAAACATAGTTTAGCTATATTAACTTGGAAGATGCGTCTTCTGTTAAAGCAGAGCTATCACCTGCTTCGTGAAAGATAATAACCCCAATAAATTATATTGAAAATGGTAAATAAACTCGGGAATAGAATTATAGAAATGCGATCTATGCGGTCGGTCGTCCAGCGACTTGTACATTTTTGGGACAGTGTTTCCCATAGTCGATTTGTGGAAGTATCATTCGAGTCCAGAAGTAATGATTCTTCTTTCTGATTTGAGCAAACTGAGCTAAAACTGGTTTTTCATTCCAATACTGGATGGTTAAAATTCACTAACTGACTTTGGACTTGAAGTTTATAGGTATTTTTGTAATAGTTTCTGCCTTTTATCCATGCGAATGTTATGAGAAAAAAATCTTCCCATTTCCTAGAAGTAGGTATTAAGTTTGAAATATCTATACTTAATGCCGCGATAAGAATCCTTTATCACGAAGCAATGGATTCGCTATATGAAATCTCGGGGTACAGACAGCTCAAAATTATTAAAAAATGATAATTTGAAAAAAAAATGAAAAAATGATAATTTCCAAATTTCAAATTTGTACAAACACGAGTACTTCAGTCTGAAATTAATTTGGCTCAGAAGTAGAAGAGTATTGAAACAATGCACTCTGTTTTTGTGAACTACCAACCTTGTGGCATTCCATCCGATAATACGAGTTATTACGTGACTGTCAGATGGCACGAGAACTTCTGTCTTCATCCACGGATCGATTGGACTAATTTAAGAATTCGTTAAAATTTTTGAATATTTAATTTGTTGCAGTTACTCAAAAGTCCGAAAAATTGAATTTCACTTTGAGACGCTCAAACGAAACAAATGGATATAAAATTCCATAACCTGGATTTACCTGATACTTCCTGTAGCGATGTTATTGTCAATTTTCTTGTGACATGTGGTCGACGAGTGTTTCCGCCTATGCTGTACCAAGCATGATGGACTACGTGTTTTGAGTGGTTTTTTCGCAGCAGTTGTCTAAATTTATGATATGAATGCAGTTATCTTGGACTAAGCTTTCCTGAAACCGAAAACTGAGAAGATGAGAAACGAAGATAATAAATAAGTCCAATTTATTTCTGGTGACA
The DNA here is from genome assembly GCA_013365375.1 of Litomosoides brasiliensis. Lineage (NCBI taxonomy): Eukaryota > Metazoa > Nematoda > Chromadorea > Rhabditida > Onchocercidae > Litomosoides > Litomosoides brasiliensis. The sequence goes on along the minus strand of JABVXW010000018.1, from coordinate 26,052 downwards.
CCGTCGCGAAAACTGAAATGATTTTATAATTTGTTGAAATTATTTCAATTATTTTGTAAGAATCTGTATTACATAGATTGTCCATCAATAGGTTGTTTTAAAGTGTTGAGCTGACTTGTATGCTTAGCTGTCTTCATGTCTAAACAGTACGCCTCGATTCGGCTCGATCAGTGTCTGTTTTTACCGGTATTATAAGTACAGGTACTCATGATATTGTCCGGTATTTGTCTTATAATGTCCGAAAATAAACTGTCGGTCAACAATACACCCCTTCCCCAACTATATTCGTCTCTACGAATTCATCGCCACCGAAATTACCTCCGTGACATCTACTGGAACACTTACTCCGAACGCTTTATCCCTAACATATGTACTTTTACAGTAGGTCTTAAAAGCTGCTGTGTTTCCAGATTTCTTGTAACGTAAACTCCTGCAATATTGATGAAGTGCTCGTCACATGTGTTAAAGAACACTGACTTCATTGCTAGCGTTAATTGAACCAACAATAGCTAATTCGAGAAGTGAACAAAATACAAATGAAAGGCACGATAGCATCCAAACATCTGAAATAATTATAACATGCAATATCTCTAATAAGTTAAATTTAAAAACGTTTCGAAAAGAGAAGAAATTATGAAAGTTACTAACCAAACGCTTTAATGTAACTGACACGAGGCAAGTTCCGCATGATGTTACCAAAATGAAACGTAAGAGCAAGAAGTGAATTAACGCCAAGCATTGTACGTGCTGGGATCATTTTGGCACTGAGGCAGAAACTGATCCAACTGAAATTTATAGTGATTGTCTTTTAATAATAAAAAGTGGAAAGTTTCTTCGGATGTAATTAACAATTATCATATCTTAAAAGACAGTCGATGTGTAACTTACAAATGGTTTGTAGTAAAACTTTGCAAACAGAAATACGCAGAGCATTTTGAAGGACTGCTTAACAATAGCTTCTTATAAACTAATAAGTTACATATTTGCATGGGAGAGTTTTACAAACATTGGTTGACAAGTCTGTGAACTATTTGCCTGGTAAATTGTTGCGTCGGATAAGCTGACATGCTATGTACCCATCTTGATAAATTGCTAACTAACAGATTTTACCTGATAAAAATGGTAAGATAGGTTGGCATATATGCTTGAAATATATACCACCCGTAACGTCTAGTAAATGTAAATGTCATTGTTAACTCATTCCAAATGCCAGCGGGATATGTCTGTAACACAGCTTTAGTGATGTTCATAAATACAAAAAAGATGAAGGCTCATTAGTTATTGTACTAAATATCTCTAATTTAAAATTCTTTGATGTGAGAACTAAAATTCTTTAAACCGCGTGAGTGGTGATGTTTCGTTTCCCCACATGTCCGATCTTTGTTTATAACACTAATTGCTTTAAAGCTTCCTTGCTGATCCTTTCAAACACCGAAAATAAATGAGCTTTTTGTCAGTTTTAGTATGTTTGAGTTAAATCTCAGAATGTCTCTCTGATAACAGTAGTTGACATTGTGACCAAAAGCTACTGCACAAATGCAGACAGTGGAAGTGAATTGGGTAGTTTTACAACGACAGTAAACAGTGAAAATTAGAATTGAAATTAATTACCACGAATTCAATGGATGTGTTGTAACTGGTAAGTACAAAATCAGGCAGTAGTATTTGGTCCTTCAGCAATATCAGCGGTTCTGTCGTATCGATCCATCTCATGTTGACTTCCTCAATGCAGTGGTTCAGATCATTGAGAACTGTTCCCATCAAATGTTTTCATTACTCTTCACAGTTATCATTACTTATCAGAAAATTGTGACCCTTTTTATTTAGTACTACGACAAATTCATTGCATTATTTGAATGGTAAACTTTGAGAACGTGCAGTAAATATTCCTCGAGTTAGTCGATTTCATCCCACAATTTATACATCTTCCTTTCCAAGCACTCCATTTCAATTTTAATATTAAATTCTTTAATTCTATTCCACTGATATAATAAGCTCAGAGAAAACAACGACAGTCATTTGTATGGTACGACTTATTAGGAAAATAAATGGGCCAATACTTTTTGTTAATGATTAGTTAAGGGTAAGTTTGATTTTTTTTGTATAAATTACTTTTTGAAATTTGGATCAGTGGAAAGGAAAAAATTTCACGACAGAAGATAATTACACTAAACTTTCAAACATTTTATGCAAATGATAGCTTTGCCTTCTCTTGAAACTTTAAAGCTGAAGCATGAAACGATGCACCTGATTGTTGTAGTTGAAGCTTTCGAATGTTAATAAGCATGTCTGTTCGTCCATTGGAAATGACGTAAAATCCATTTGACACGGACCTTTTACCCGTACTCTGAAATTTTTGGATTGCTGCAATTTTAATAGAAAATTATTATTGTTCAGGATCCGTAACAACAACATATCCAGCAGACTGAATTTATGTCTGATGATTTTTTTTCATAATTATACTGGTTTTTTTCATAATTCATTAATGCTTTTCCAATTATAAAAAATAATCATCATTACGGAGGGAAAGATGATTATTAAAAAATTTGGAATACCTGTAGTTAGCCCACACAGTACCATTTGAATAAATCATAAGGAAAAGATTGGTAAAAGGTGATTTGTGTATGCTCGCCGATTTGCTGTTGATGAACACCGTATTAGGTTTCCAAATTTGATTTAAAATCTGAAAGTTTTCTTTTGCATTGTGAATTTGTGAAAAAATTTGCAAGTTATAGGGGCGCTGTAGCAGAGGTATAAATTGGAGTTTGATAATTGACGCGGCTGCCTTAATATTATCATATTCCGCATGAATGCTTTCCAGTCGTTGCAAACAATTGGTGACAAACAAACTTTGGTTGTCAATTCGCAATACCACACTATCAGGCAACCTTCTCATCTGTTAAGTGTAAGTCTGTTTGACAAGCTTACTTCATTGCTAAGCGATAAATTATATTTGCAAGGATTCATATCGTCGTATTTGAGTGCTTTGTCGACCCACAACTCCGTTACATAGATGTCCATGTCAAAATCGGACGTCATTTCATTTATTGAATTTACTTCCTGCACCCACACCTGATTATAATTGGTTCGATATTTCTTTGAAGGAAAAGTTAGAGAAATACTATAAAGACGATTAAACGTGAACAATTACTCCAAATGTGTTTTAATCAGTTTACAATTATTCGAGTTAAAGATTTTTAAAGACAACCTTGAAATTTTTATTAATTATTTAAATTAAACCAAACCTCAATCCAAACAGTGACACCTTCTTCTGATGGAGTTCTATATGTTTTATATTTTTGCAACAAAATTTCAATTATTTTTTTGTCCGGTGTGCAAACACGATCAACTTCATCATAGTCCGCGTTAGTGATCGATGATAATTCTGCACTTCGCATGAGTGATTGCACTGAATGAAATTTTGCTGAATTAAGATTTTAAAAATCAGCTTTGAAGAGATCGAAATTATCACCATCGTTTTTCAATAGACATCATTAGTCGGATTATCCTTTATCGTCAAATGGCAGTCATAACTAACCGCACTATCATTAAAGATAAAAGTAAAATCGCTCAAAACTGTGTTTTGAAAAAAAACAACTGATTTACTCACTTGTGACAGTGTCATCTAAGACTTCCACGAATCGTTCTAACTGAAAAATTTAAATACTCATTGAGTGCACTCAGATGAGCAACATTTATGCAGTTTAAACACAATTTGAAGACAACTTTCTTTGTCTTTATACTTCACTACAAGTTATGTGTTGGATCAAAGGAGTTAATCGATTCGACCAGCTGATCGTTTAAACGGAATTATCTATGAATCAGCAAAGGATTTATTTTAGACAATTCGCTAAGTGACAGTCACACAGTACATCATCGCTCATCAATGTTTCGTTTGATATTTGAACAATCTTTCGAAACAAACTGAGGAATAACTCAGTTCGACTAATAGTCTGTTGTTCTGAGCACAAATTTCCCAATGATATTTCTGAAAAACTGAATCAATTTCTCCAATAACTAACTCATCAAACATCCATTGAATAAACTTTTGAGATTGTTTACCTCAGCATCTTCTAGTTCAGCCATATCTCTCTTGTAATGTCCTTTCTCATTGAAATTTAAATCATCAGAGAACGTTAACTGCCAGTATATCAGTAATAGCGGAATGCTATGAATAGACATTTTATAAGCTGACCGTATTGAACCTGTCGACAGAACGACCACTGATATAGCAATGCATGAAATACGCCAGGTGCACTAATTGCACTAATAATTATTAGAATTTCCACCAACGTCTAGATTTCGGAGGCATTTAAAAGGATTTGTTTTTTGGCTTCAATAAGCAGCATAGGTTTAATGGGTGAGAAGTTTTAGAAAACTCAAATGAATTGTATTTTGTCTTTCTGATTGTTCTTCTAAATCTTTGATTATTTGATTTTGACCTAATTTTAGGAATGAAAATTCAACTGGTTCATATGAAATTTTATCAAAATTATGAAGTGAACAGGAAGAACAATGCAATTCATCTGATCGCAAATACAAAGATTAAAGGATGAACAAGGAGTACCACGACATTCAAATTAATTTCAGGCAAAATTAAATGGTAAGGCACTTTAAATGCTCGAGCGTTGGCTAAGTTTCCTGTTAGTGGCAAAGTGCTATAACAATCCGAAAGAGATATCCAAGTATGTTAGATAAGATAGAATAAGGTAGGAGAAGGATAAGATGACAGAACAATCTGTTAGTGATGCTTTGCGTTGTATCGGATGATAATTAAATTTGCCATATACATAAACATTCAAAAATGTAAATTGAATGAAATAAGATGAAAAAGATCAAAAATTAAAAAAATGCTTAAATACGTTTATTAAATTGTAGACGGAAGTGAAGTTGGAGACTACCTGGAAGATTTTATTTTTTATTATCCCATTGGATTAAATTTATTATGATGACATTTAAAGTTAGATTTGGCAAAATTCAGAATTCGTAGCCATATCGTCCACACTTGAATTGTCAATGCAGTTGAAAATAAATTAGAAATAGTCCAAATGCAGATGAAAGAGATAGATGGAGTTGAAAAGTTGAAAAAATGTTGAGGGAGAAAGAAGGGATGAATCGCTCACTTTTGTTAAGACAGAGTTATTTCTAGCCAAATGTTGGATTGGTATGTTATCACTCAAAAGTTCAAAACAATTCGAAATTCTGAAGTATATCTTTTGCCTTTATCGAATGCTATTTAGCCATTTGATTTTTAAGTTTTGAAAGGAAATCTTTCACTTTCTTTAATATTTGGCGGTTTAATTCAATTTATTAGACCGAATTTTCCTTTTTTTAATCTGAACATTTTCAGAATTCATTTGATTAGAATTGCAAAATGTTGCTTGCGAGAACTGAAATGATTGTGCTAACTTCCAACTTACAGAAATAATCATTCCTTTCATTAACGCTTTAATCAAAATTTATTGGGAAATTAAAGCACATACTTTAAACCAACAAAATTCAAAGGTTTTCATTTCAAATTTGTGATGTAAGAAATTCCGAATTATGTCGTCCTTTGAATAAATACAAGATCAATGACGTAGACGTGCAGGAAATAAAGAAAAATGAAGAAGGCTCACTTTCTGTCATAGAAATAATTTGAGGTTTCTAATACTTACACGGCAAAGTAATTTTGCAATTAATTTTGTTTTAATTGCAAAAAGTGAGCTGCAAAAAGGAACAAATAATTACAAACAGCAAATAAGTTCTCTTCAATCTAACGACCTCATAATTTCGGAAAGGGAAAAATCATCCTTTCCGGATACATCTGTTTTCAATTAATCCCACAACTACTTCGAGAGTCATATGGTATGACTCTCATACCATATGGTAATGCTCTGCTATCACTTACACATTCTTTTTACCTTTTCCTAATCACCTAGTATACTCTTTTTTTCGGTTCAGTAAACCGTGTACCTTCCTGACTTGCAAATGATGCTTGGGAGAAGGTGGAAGAACATTAGGATGAAGTGAAGTGAGTTGTCTGAAAGTTTATGGAAAAAGGAGATGCGTACGTTATTTGTTCAAATTCGATTGATAATCAATTAAGGTTCGTTGTGACAGAGAAGGTGTTGCTTCATGCACCTTTGACAAGTCTTCTTCGATAATTGTGCTGGTCCGCACGGCTTAGAAAATCTAATTTGAGGGAAGTGCTGCAAACGCAATGAAACTTTCTAAATCATTGAAATTAATCATCTAACCCACTCGTTTCATTATCGGCAGACTCTCATAATGACATATAATGACTAATTAACGTCCTCATAGTCTGTGGTTTAAATGATTTCGATTATCACTAGAAACTTGAGATTTATTAAAAATAGAATAAAAACGATATTTGGAATAGCTGTAATAAGATAAAATTAAGATTTTTGAAAGTCACATTTAGAAAATAAATATAATTTCGTAATATTTAGTAAGTCGTAGATTCCGAGAGGTTTCTGTTTAAGCAGGCTTAAAAAACACGCGAAAACTTTTACAAAACGTGATTAATAGGCGACAAACACAAAAAAACTTTGCAGTTCCTTCAAAGTTCGATGAAAGAAAAGTGGAGTTTGGACGATAGAAATGTAAGGAAATGAGGACGATTTTCGAATTTCGTAACAAAGAATATTTAAGTAATTTAAGAATAGCAAAGCTTACGGATATTGAACAGACGAGACCGAAGAAGAGGTCGGTCGATGATTTTCAAACTGTTCATGGATACGACAGTGTGTAAGACAAAAGTTATTGGCCCGTTTTGTAAACAACGCAGAGTGAGGAAAAAGTGAAGAATTCTCGATGGAAACAGAAAAGAAAATATTTCATCTTTCAACCGTCCGCTTGATTTTAATTATTTGTCGCACGTGAGAAAACGTGACGCCTTGATTTTTGATAATTTTGCTTACAATGCAATAAAATTGGATTTATTAAAATTTCATTCGGACTTGCGATAAAACACATCATATGATAATTTATTGGGACATTTTCATGATTTCATGAATCCATGCATTATGCATCGTTGGTTCAGAGATGGAAAAAGTAATGAAGAAGCGGAACAACAGAAACCACTACTCTGTAGACATCTTTCTAATCTTTGCATAGTATTCTGATCTTTTTTAAGGAATTATAGGAATTTTGTTATAATTAGGTTTTTTTGAGCATTTCATAATTAATTAGAGAGAGGGAGAGAGAGATAGAGAAAGTGATAAGCAAAGAATAAGCATATCAACAAGGGAAGGGATCCATCACAGCGAAATGGCTGCTTATATTTATGAAACAAATGTGGCAGGCAATTGCACTGTAATTTTAATTTCCCTCATTTTTTGAATTGCCAATTAATGTGAACTGCGTCTTTTCGACATTTTAATGTGAATGTTTGAGGCTGAAAATGCGAGCAACAAAGTGCAAGACATTCGAACTTATTTTTCTGTAGAAATATCATAAATTCAATTACAACGAGGAAAGCTATCAATGATGAATTTGCATTACAGTACATTGCATACATTAAAAGAATTAAACGCTCTCACAACATCGTTTAAAGTCAATTTTACTTGCCACACATTTCTGCAATTCTAATCGTAGCCATCAAACACTTGTTCTGATTAATATTGAATTTTTTGAAATTTTTCTACTGCCATAATTGTACTGACAGAGAATTGGTGAAAATCAGGTAAAGGTTAGCGAATTTTCAGGTAACTGTGACTAATTTTGTTATGTTCTTTTGGCTAATTGGAATTTCGAATGAACGATTCCTCAAATTCGGGAAATTTATAGATCGGTCTGCATACGAAAATTTTATCGCCCGACAGCATTAACTGTTTCCTTCCTTGTGAAATTTTGGTTTGTTACACCGCTGATACATCCGTATCCTTAAATAGTAAATGGGAGAAAAAGCATGCAACGTACAAAACCATATGTATTTTCCATGTTGCATGCTTCGTGTATCTTTCAAAAAAATGCAGAGAAACTTGAATTGCAAGAAAGAAGACATCCAAAATAAATTCCTACAAATATTATCACAAAATTATTAATCAAATAACGTTATCGATCAACAAGCAAAGCATTTGCAAACTTCAATCACATTTTCTTTCTTTCCTCTTCTCGACTTTGTGTGTTCGTTTGGTAGCACGTCAACTGAACATTTTTTTGACCTGGAATAAGGTGTTCGCAAAGGGTTGCCAAAAAAGAGTAAAATTATCAAACTGATAGTATGAATTAGCATGCGCTAATTTCTTGTTATTACTGCGCCTGCGTATAAGTACTGCTATGCAGTGTGCATGTACAGATCAATACTGAATTAGTGTGCAAGTGTTTTTGCTGATACTGCATTAGTTTTTATAAACAGTGGTTGTGAAGCGATGGGAGATAACAAGTTTCTAAAAAAAAATAAATTAAACCGAACCTTTTAATTATCTTTCGTACAAAGTTCCAAAAATGTCCAACAAGTTTTTTTTAAAAAAGAAAGGAGTGGGAGAAGACTTATTCATCTGAGCTCCCTCTTGAAGTTCAATAATTAATGTCTCAACTGTTTTTTGTGGTGGTTGTTTAATATGATGAAAGTGAAAAACTTCTTACTCGAACACCTTTGCCGCGCTAATTGAGAAATTTACATCAACTTTTTTCTGACAAGTTTTGTTTAAGAAGTGCTGGATGAGACCGCATGAGCGGACGGAGAGGTCTACAGTCCTTAAGCCTTAACTTCCCACGAACCACAGTACGGCTCATCCCAGTGCTTCTTTGCCCGCATTAACCACCGAATACTTCGCGGACGGGCTGAACGTTAAGCGTTTTCGACGTTCGTGTTGTTGCTTGTGTTTAAGTTTCTGCGTTGCTTGTAGGATGTTCTGCTGGTCATTGAGTTATTCAAAGATTATAAGACTAAAGAATATTCGGATCTCTCCAAGCTCTCTCCATATCACTAGCAACTCTCGATATGAAGTAGGAAAAAATGTAAATTTTTTGCATTACATAAAAAATGCTTTAAAATTAATTTTGTCATGAAAATATACTTTCCTCTACTTTTACTTGTGAGCTTTGTCTTCTTCCTTAAAATCAGCACATTTTTCAGGCTATACCATCTAAGCGTGATCCGATTAATGATGGCACAACATATGTTAAAATTGCCACGATGTTGATCACAGCCATCGTAAGCTTTGTCTCTATTGATAGCCATTCAAATCATCGTTGGTGCACTGATTTTAACCAGTGAATAAACTTAGAACACTTATATGACAACTAATACCTTAAGTTGCATTCCGAGAGGCGCACATGTAAATTATTAAGATTGTAAATTTCTATCGAGTGATAGATGATTTAAGAAAAAAGAGCTCAGTAATCCCTTCAGTTGCAGTAATATATGTCGAAGCGAATTTGAAGCTTTTCCAGTCCTTTGATGATATTTGTGAGAAATGACATATATCGAATAATGCTAAGCACTATACGATTTCTAGTTTACATTTAATCTGTTAAAATTGCTATCTTTTTTCTTATGTAGACAAATGAAGGCTTTTTAGTAGACGTTAGTAAATTGAAGTTGAATGCATATTAGTCACCAACTCGTAAATATCACTTTATAAAATTTTCAGTGACATTTTCAAGACTCAATGGTTATGCATTTAAAGTTCACAAAATGTAAAAAAAGGACATAAATTGATAGATAACGATTGTTTTGCAACATTTAGATATTTCAATTGAAAACTAAGTTTAACGGCAAATATTGATGTATTGACATTCAGATTGGTCTTCGGCTTGTCACTTCAATATTTCATGAAAAAAACCACGAAAGCTTTGGTGACGCTTTCAAATCACATGCTTTTTCCTGGCCTCAGCATTACAATATATTTTTGTCCCAGGACAAATTGGATGTCAACGATGAAGATGATGAAATTTCAACGAATGAAATTTAAAGGGAGGTGAATTATAATAAGGAAGTTTTGGTTATTTATCTGAGATAAGTTATGATTTTTTCAGTAAGATAGAAATAGAAATACTGCAAAGCATTAGAACCATCGAATTTATTTTGTTTGGATTTTTTGCATTTCGTATATCACTTCTTGAGCGATAGTATAATTGCACTGTAATTAAACAGTTTCATATTTTTCTGAAGTTTTTCTTGAGAAATAATTTCATTCGAAATAAGTGAATAAAATAATCCTCCTCAATCGATTAAATAATTTATCACATTTTCGTAGCTTCCAACTTTAAAAACGATTTCGGGACTCATAGAAGTTTGTTCAAATGTTTCTTCGAAATTGCTTACCATTTCTCTTTTATTTCTTAACTTGTTGAACCGGTCATGCATAATGCATATTCACGTATGTCTATTGCATATATATATAATGTTTATAAACTACTCCATATATCTCATACACTCTCTCTGTGCATGAGTGAGTGAAATTGGAATAGTAAACTGCCTTATTCTTGGCGTTTTAGAATTGGTTCACTTATTCGTTTTTGATAATTAATGTAATAAGTTTTTGTGAAATGGTTGCCAAAGAATTATAATAAATAAATTTCGAGTTCAGAAAAGTTGACTTTGTTTATAGTTTTTTTTTCAAATTATTTGCACAGTAATATGAGATTGGATTTTTTTGTTGTACTCAGAAAGACTTCCTTAATTCTTTTATTGAATTTGATGATATCAAGTGGAATCTCTAACGTGATCATTTTCACACTTACATTAGTGAAAGACCGAATCCTTTTCTTTTGGTTTACATCTGTTTGTAGTATGGTGAGCGATACTGTCACAATCAATTAAGAGAGTAATCTAATGATGGAACGGAGACACTAGATCTGACCCTTATCGGGAATTTATGTGCATCAAATTTAACTAAGTTTTAAGCAGTGGAAATTGACCAGAGAGAAAATAAGGTATGAATGGAATATTTATTATAATTTTTGGAGTCAACAGTTTATCTTTTTTAGGTAAGAATGAAAAATTTACCAGTGAAGATGATTGGTTAATTGTCACCTTAGTACTAGGTACGGATCTTATTGTCGATATCACTTTATATCTAAGTGACAGAAGCTGTGGCGAAGACACAAAAATTATGGTAATCTACTACATGCATGCTATTGAAATTGTTATAGTGTGTCGCAAGAAGCGTCGTTTAGCGGTAAACAAACTTCCTCGGTAATTGGAAGTGTCCTGGTTAACCGCTGCTTTTACTCTTAATCGTCAATCGATGTGTGTTAGCCGCAAAAAAAATTAGAGAAAGAAAACTGCGGAAAAAGTTGAGCAATAAACAATAAGATTAGATAGTATAGCTACGTCAATTCAAGAACAATTTGAAATCTCATCCATAGCTGAAACTTTTGAAAATTTTTAAAATTTATACGATTGTCTGCATTATCAAACAATCACAGTAATATATGGTAGATGCTGTTTATTATGAATGCCTCGACGCATGACATCAGAATGCACGTTCGTTCAAACGAAGCACAAGTAAAGCCCATGTTACACGCTAAAAACACCTATCAGTAAACGCAGTTGAAGCCAACAGATATGAAGTCAGTCTGATTTAATGCTATACAGAAGGACGTTCCGGCACAGGCACGTGATAGCAAAAGGGAATGGGAAGTGAGTTGAGTTTGAGTTTGCCCCTTCACTATTAGGCACAGTACAAGACGGATCGAGACGGGGGAGGGGAGCGGTGTAGGGAGAAGGAATGATGAGAGAAAATAAGAGTAGCTGGTTGGACCTCTGGTCTAATGTCGACAAATCGATCATGTAAGAAGAGGAACGGGAACGACGAAGAGGAGAGGGAGATAGAAAACTACTGAAATTTTGTCAAAACATCACTTGGTAAGATAGAGAAAATGACGTGGGAAAAAAATGGGAAGTTGAAAAAAAGGAAAGGCGAAGGAGAGATGGAGGAAAGATGCTTCAAGTAGGACAATACGGCACTTCGAGATTGTAACCCATAGAATACCAGTTAGACGCCAACTGACTGCAGACGACAATTCCCTTCGTCTTCACGAGTAGAGGGTCAGAATTGCTTCAGGGTCCCTCTCTCTCTATCTCTCTCTTCCCCCTCCCCTGAATAGTTTCATATGTTTACGTGTTAACGCCAGTGATGTATAATAACAGAAATGGTATCACGTTCCCTCAACTTGACTGCACTTCCACATTTTCTCAGCGATGTTTTAATTTTCAAATTTTAAATTCATGTTTTTGCTTATTTCTTCCCTCTTTTTATCCTTTTGCTTAGCGCATACTGTATAAATGGCTCCTCGAACTTATTACTCCGATTGATGACAGAGACCATATATCTTTCCTTACTGAAATTAAATGTACATAGATATGCTTACGTATATACACGCAGGTATATTTTAGATCACTTAGAGGATCACTCAGCTCTTTTCTCTATAACTTCATTGACTTTGCCATGTTTTTAAAGGAGATGAAGTAAGGAATACGAAAAATCGATTTGTGTAAATTTTTAATCACCGTTGGAAATTTCTGCTTCATTAGTGCTTATCACGGGAGATAGATGAAATGAGAAAAGTAGTTTTAGAGAAGAAAAGTGTTTCATAAATAAGGATTTCAGAATTCCTGATCTTCCTTTTTTAATTCATTATTCAAATTATTTGAAGTTTTTAGACCACAAGCTAAATTTAAATTTTAAACAAACACAAGAATAACATCGGCGAGCACATTCGTTCCAATTTTCACAAATAATTAATTACTGCTTCTGGTGTGCTGCGTCGTGTTTTTTTGAAATATTCCGAGTATGCTATTTTTCCGTTAAAAAAGGATGCTACTGCAAACAGGCTAAGCGATCACATAGAAAAAAAGCGGCTTAATACTACTGAATGATTCCAGCCTCTCCACAACCCTCGAATATCTCTCTCTTCCTTAGTAATAAGGATTCATGCGATATTTTCACATTTTCATTCTTGCGTTTGTCTTGTTTAGGAAGAGGGGGAAGGGAGTCACTAAATGGACTTACTGTCTCAGCTGGTTGAAACATCAGCCTGCAAACAACGGTCGGATGAAGCTGACCAAGAAGAGACCGATATTGCCGCTGCTACTACTCGCTTAGACAAAGAGGAAGGATTAAAAATGGCGGAAGCGAATGTGAACATAGAAAAAGCAGATGTAGTTTGCAAGAAGGAAGAGCCAAATTTGGAAAACTGTGATTCACTTAAATTTGGAATTGTGGAAAGCTTCATGTTGAAGGTTTTGTTTTTTTCTTTAATCTTCCGAAATCTTTTGATTGCGGGTCGTGGCTGACAAAAAGATTGCCGAAAAATCCGAAAGTGAATAGAAGCTGTAAACGTAATGATGAAGACGGAATCTTTCAAAGATAGAATTTCTTTCTTCATCCGTAAAGGGGATGTATACTTCAGCTGGCTCCAAACGCAGACGTTCAAATTTTCCGTTCAAAAAAAGGTTTCGAAAAATTGGCATACGAAGGATTTTTGTACAATTTGGATAAACGCCATCAGAAATATGTATTGTGGCGATGTGAAATGAGCAAAAAACCGGGATACAAGTGTAGTGGTCGAGTTCGGATGACCGAAGATTCCCTCGATGTAAAGTTCAACGTTCTCCTCAACATTCTTCCATTCAAACGACTGGGTTTGAAACCATTTATGTTCTAGAGTTCTGCGTCGCCTCTCACTCATCAGCAAAATAGTGTTGTTGGGCTTGTGTAGCATTTCAAAATCAAGAATTACATTTAATTCACCTTCTTTTCAATTATAATAGCTTAATAGTTCAGGTTTTGCTAGTAGTGAAATGAAGCAAGTGGATATTAAATTTGAAATCTGAAAATAAATGACGTTTATTTACTGTAAAGACATATCAAAACTGGAATCAGGTGGGTGGTCCAGCTCACAAATTACTTGCGTCCAGTGTCGTACGTCTCAGTAGCATTAGCAGCACTGCAATAAAATTATGTTGGGCTAAGGCAAGCGTAAATAGATCGCCGTTGTGTGATTTTTTTTATTCAGAGTTTGCTCGTGCAAAATATTGATAGTGTTTAGTTGCATACAAACTTACTTTTAGATGTACAGCGCACATTCGCATCCACCAAATCCCTTAAAAGTAGTCGCAGATATACTCAAAGCACGGCTCTATGCTGCTGCCGAAGATCCAACTAATAGTTCAAAATATTTATACCATGAAGCTCTTCATCTTGCGTCATTCGCTGGATCTTCAGGTAAAGAATTTCGACACAGAGAGATTAACGAAATATTCAAGTTTACAAATAAAAGGCGCTGAATAGACCTGGAATGTTAAATTATTATTCTAGTATAAAACTTGTCGCTATCCGAGTAACAGTGTACTCCTTAGTGAACAACGTGTCGGATACTGCTGGAAATTAATTTCAGAAAGCTCACGAGTGCTATCCGTTTCTCAAATTGACTTATTTGTTAGTCAAGCAGTCAGCTGTTTGTACAATGTTTTGTTTGCTTGCTGGAATGACAAAGCTCTCACAGTTCGTCAGACCTGGCAATTGTGATACCACCTGTCCGCTTCACACAATTATTTTGAAGCCGTTTCTTTGATGAGAACATAGTTGATGATTATCATAAAATTCATCACAAATATATACCAGTTCATTCTTTAAAAATATCACCTCTGCTTGCTAGATCTTCCTTTACCTCCTGGATATATATCGTCAGCTGACCTGGGTTGACACCAGGCCACTGTTTTCACATTCCTGCCATTCAGCCGGTCTCCTTGATATATTATGGTTGTAGGTTTACCGAAGCTTGGCTCAATGCAACGGGTGATCAGCCGGAAGCGACGTCATACGCAAAAGTTACTAGAAGAAAGCTTAAATCCATCTGCATCAGTTCATGACTCAAGCAATATTCCTTCCACATCAACGTCAACCGACCGGAGTTGCTCTGTTAATAACCTTTTGCAGACCGCCGAACAACTACATTTCCTTTTTACTCCCTCGGGAGGTAAAACTCGTGGTTTTTGCCATCAAGATAGTAAGAGAGATCTTGGGACGAATGAAGAGCTTTTACAATGAAAGTCTGATTAATTAACTGACTTCAATGGTTGAAATATTTGAGAGATCTTCTGCACAACATATGGGTGCTCATTATAACATTTATTATTACATTCGCGTATTTAGCATTATGATATTTATTACTACATCCACCAGATAGCTCAAGGTTGACATATTTTTGAAGGATTCAAAGAAATCGGATTCAAAAAAACTGAAGATATGAGTGCCGACAGTGATACTGGCAAAATGAGTAATGCGAAGAAGTCAAGAAAAAGTAAGGATGGGGACGAGAAACTTGAAATCTCGATGTTAGAGTCGATTTTTGGCGATGCAGGCATATCCGACAAAAGATTGGAATGTCCTTTTAAGCCTTTGGTTAATCATTTTGGTATATTTTTTCCAAGCATTTTTGTGGATAAATAAATAGATTTTATATTAAAGGTACGACCTCCTTTTACCACTGCTTTTCACGTCTCAGATTTTTGCGAGTTAAATATGTTGTACTTATTTTTGAGATTATGTCATAATTTTCTAAAAAAGCATTGAATCATTTGCCGATAAAATTTTATTTAGTCAGAATGTATTATTAGACTTACCGTTGGAGAATCTTAATTCTAAGACAAGAGAAGAGATGCTATTAATTGTTTATATCAGTGTTAAGGCAAAATTGATTTGCTTCTCGCAATTTGCATTGCGAACCTGTTTGAATTAAAGAAATAAATATTACGTTTTGAGTATATCACGTTATTTTTCCTCTATTACCAGTTTCTATCAGATGGAGGGTCTCTTTGATACATACTTCGCAAACATTCATGAAATTTGTATCAGAAATTTCCTGCTACTTCCCCTAAACTTTTTCTCATAATTCCAGAGAAGTAAGCGAATGGAAATCCAAATTCATTTACAACGTGTTGCCCAAAATATCGGCATATCAGATCTTACTTCGTTCGATCTTGCAGAAGCACTGGATGATGCGGATCCACTGAAATTTCTGCGCAATGAATTTGCTTATCCGAAAATGAAAACTTTACCGTATGGTAAGTTATTTCACTAGAAATTTTTAAAAATTGAGATTTTGAGTAAGATGACGAGTTTATATTGTGAACTTATATATTTTGATAATTTCCAGAAATTTGTCTAGTGAAATTGAAGAACAGTTGCTATTCTGTGTTGTAGGGACAATTTATAAAAAAAATTTGAATGGAATAATGAAATTTCAAAAGCGTAGAAGTAAACAAACGTCATTTCACGTCTTTACGATGCAGAGCTATCCTAGTTTGATTGTCTTTATAGCACTAGTAGTGATCAAATACATCTTTATTGCAGTTGACTTATTGTTAGTGAACGCTAACGATGATGCTATTTACATGTGTGGTAATTCGTTAGGACTAATGCCGAAAAGTACAAAACGTCTTATGGATGAACAGTTTGAGAAATGGGCCAACATGTAAGTGTGTGTTATCCACCAACAAACTTCATCTTCTGGATTATATGTGATAATTCCAGATTTTTTAATTAGTGTTGTTTCATGATTAAAGATCTAATTGACACAAAAAAAACAAGATTTACCCATAAAATTTTAACAAAAAATTAGAAACTTGCATTGAATCGCCATGTTTTATTTTTTTTTATCTTCTGATTTATGATATTTAATTTAAGGGGTGTTTTTGGGCATTTGCAAGAACCATTGGCATGGGCAGAAAGTGATGAATCAATATTGGATAGTATTGCCGGATTGGTTGGAGCTCAACGAGCAGAAGTAGCTTTGATGAATAGTTTAACTGTTAATTTGCATATTTTGTTGGTAAGTGATAGTTTTAATAAAACTAAAAAGAAATTAGGCGAAATTAAGGCCCTTAGATCCTTTTAAAGGATAAACTCGTAACTAACTTCTTATTAATCTGTAGTTCCTACATTATGTCGTACATAATTTTAAATTTATTTTAACTCAAGCTTCTTTATTTTTTCTATCGTTGTCTCTAACAGTGCAGCCAGAAGTTCTTTTTTATTTTATACCAGACACATCTTTTTCATGATATACTAGTAGTCTGGAGTTTTTTCCATTACAGGCAGCTTTTTATAAGCCTACTTCAAAGCGCCATAAAATCTTAATTGAATCAAAAGCATTCCCCTCAGATCATTACGCCATCGAGTCGCAAATTCGTTTAAAAGGATTTACTGTTAAAGAAAGTTTAGTCTGTATGCAACCGCGAGGTGTAAGTTCTTCTGTGTATATGTCGGGTATTAAAGAACTGATATAGATCTCTAGCATATGAGTCCAGCTTTCATAAACTACCTTAAGAAAGGCAGATTCAGGATGAGTATACTTTGATTTTCACTGGTTAGATGTAACTCGCCCAATTCAAATATCTTGATAACGAAGTAATACAAATAATAAAGGAATGTGTCGTTGTTAGCTGTTTAATATATTCATTATTATACGGTTCAAGTTTTAGATTTGTGTTGTTTCTTTAGCTCGAAATATTCACAAAAACTTCATTTACTGTTCTGTAGGATGATGACTGTATTCGAAACGACGATATTATAGCGCTGATTGAAGAACAAGGTGATACAATAGCAGTGATTTGGTTCAGTGCTATTCATTACTATACGGGTCAGCTCTTTGATGTGAGAAAAATAACCAAGGCTGGGCATGATAAGGCAAGTGTTCCAAGTTTTTCGATTTTATCTCATCATTAATAGCTTCCAATTTATGGTGAACTTATATTGCTTAGATCATGTCTAGCATGAAATTGTGCCACTAATTATTTATTGGAATACTATGAATAAACATCTGAATTCGATTTCTATTTCTGTTTCTAGGGATGCTTTGTTGGTTGGAATTTAGCGCATGCATTTGCAAATGTTCCATTATCACTGCATGAATGGGATGTTGATTTTGCCTGTTGGTGTACCTATAAGTATAGTTGTTCCGGTGCCGGTGGTATTGGTGGCTTTTTCGTGCACAAACGTTTTGAAACTGACAAACGTGAAAGGATGGTTGGTTGGTGGGGACATACAAAAAAGACGCGTTTTATCATGGATAATCGTTAGTTTCAGATTTATAATATTAAGTTTCTGGTCTTCATACAATAAGGTATTCTCGGTCACGAATCCTGTTTCTACAATCCGCAACCATTAAATCCCTATAGTGTCATCATCAAACCCTTCGGCAATTTCAGGACTGTGCTGTCAGTGGACTGTATGCCCTATTGCACACGCAATTTTAGTTAAAAGTGAAAATTCTTTCCATCAAAATTCTAACCGGATTTTTACTTCAGCTCAGAATTAATGTTTTAAGTAGGTTGGCCTTGAAACTGTGCAAAACATATTGTTTCCAGAATTGGATTTGGACACTGGTGCAGCAGGTTATCGTATTAGTAACCCGCCGATGATGCTTATGGTTCCATTAATTGCTTTTTTGCAAGTAATATCGCTTTCGACAGTTTTGTTATAATATTTGTTGTAATGCATCATACCTTTTATATTTGAAGAAAAAATTCAGTTAAGTAATGAAATGTTAGAAATGCAATTTCAGATTATTCTGGTGCTTCATATAGAAACTACTCTTTCTGAAAGAGCGTTCTATTGGATATCATTTGTTAGTATTACGTAGATTCAAAATTGGACAATAAAACATGGATAACTTATAATTGGCAATTATTTATCTCGGATTACAAAAACAAAACTTGGTCTTGCCTTTATTTATAGGTGTTTTCGAAAACAACAATGCAGGATTTACGAACAAAATCTATGTTGCTTACCGGTTATTTGGAATATCTAATCAATCATTTCCTTAGTCCATCTTCGCTAAATCGGAGAACTAAAAAGGTAACTTTTCATTTTATGAAGTACATGAATGAATATTTGCTCATCCAAGTCATCTGAATATTTATTTCTTTTTTCGTACAATTCATTTCTGATTTTTCAGTCACATCGTATGATCCTTGAATTGAATACCGTGGAAACTAGTATCTTTAACTTCATAAATCATTTTCTTCTGTCTCTGTTTCATTATTTCAGGTAATGTGTACAATTATGACACCATCTGATCCTGAGCAACGTGGATGCCAGCTTTCGCTAAAATTTAATACTGATATATCACTTGTATACAATGAATTACTTAGAAGGGGTGTGGCGGTATGTTCAATATAAATTATATAAAATGTTTGAAAGAAATTTCTTTTCTCCTTAAATTTTTTCTCCTTAAATTTCTTCGAAAGGTAGTCTTTTTTTCATAACTGTTCGCAGAATGATCCAAAGATTTTCCACTTTCTAGGTTGATAAACGGTATCCCGATGTAATACGTGTAACACCAGTACATTTATATAATAGTTATACCGATGTCTACCGTTTCATGCGAGCATTACTGGATTCATTGATTGTTGTTGAAGGTGATCGTGAGAAATAATTGTAATTTTCACCTTATACGGGAAAAACTATGATTGTATTTAGCTATTCTGCAGTTTTTTATTTTTCATTTCTAAGAATCTCTTTTATGTAGGAAAGAAAAATGTACAGTTTTTTCATTATAAAAGTTATCAGCATCTGTTAATGAAAAATCGGATGCGAAGGATGTAAATTTCATAATGTATGCAAATCATAATTTGGATCAGTGGTAGACATGAGATTCTTGTTATCCAACAGTTAGAAAGTTTGTCTGGTCGATTTTCATAAAATACTGAACAAATCCTGAAACACGTCAATTGAACTAAAGAAAGTGGATTTTATAAAAAGTCATTATTATATGAGTAAGTAAATGTCTGGGGCTAATTATTACTGAGGTATATATTCTTTTTTTATTGGAGATACGTATTGTGCTTTTACAGCCAAGAATGTAATGTGGAATTATACTTCGTTGAAACCATTTGGCGTTATTTTGTAGGTAGCTAACTTTAATTGATTACAGTGACGTATCGAATTCTATGTGCCCTTTTCATATTAATGGAAATGATATAATTATTGTACTAGGAAATGTGATTTTAACAGCAGATGTCGTTATGTAAAATGAGTGTAGAAGAACGGAACCGTTTGGACAGTACAATACATTTTAGTTTTGGGTAAGCATGAAATTTAGGACTTCGATAAAGAGAGTGATAACAAATACATACATAATTTTTAGCTGTTATATTGTGCTATATATAATACACAACTTATTAGCATTCCATTCTAGGAAATAACTATAAATTTATGGCCGAAATTACGTCAAGTGAAGTTTGGGCATGCCAGGGCTAGTCTTCAATCTTCTGTACAATTCTTATGATGAAGTTTCAATTTCTTTAATCATGTATAGTGTGGTGCGTTAAGCAGTTTGCTTTAATTTTATATATCAAAAATAAATAGGATGAAAAGGTGTGGGTGGTAAGCTTCATAAGTATTAGTAACACTGTGCTTGAAATTTGCCCATAATTGTATCGAAAATCACTGAACTATTCGTAATATGTAACGTCTGTAAAGTGTGCAAAATATGTGTAGGTTTTTTGAAATAGAAAATTGCGAAAGTAATATGAAGAAATAGGAACATTCAAAAAAAGTTAAAGCTGTTTTAGTGCCTTGAAGAAACCGAAATCAGGTAATTTGTGCTTCGTTCTGCAAGTTTTTTCACATATCTGACAATAAGAGATTACTCGAAAAGGGAGGCGCAGATTTCATGAAATAGGAATAAAATACTAGTAGGAAGGGCAACTGTGAAAGATTTCTTGGTTGCTTCTGGGAAGAAATGTTAAAATCTACAAGTGACTCAAGCTCGGGGCGAGCTGCATGTTGTTCATCAGAACATTATTGTCTGAAATTTCTACGTAATTTAAGTAATGCTTTAGAACGGCAGAAGACTTAGGGAGAGACAAAAGCGACAAATCATAAATATTTCTGGAAATTCGGCCTTCGTTGAATTTTCAAATTTGGGAAAGTTTGGAATTCCATTCTTTCACCCTTTTCTGAAAACGTAACACAGCTTAAGCTTTCTACACACCGCTTCAATAAATGTTCATCTCATCTTTCCGATCTTTTCAACAAACAATCACATACGGATCGATCGACTTTGCAGTTTAGGAATCGTGCTATCATTATTCTAACCATCAATTACTTTCCTGGTTAATGTGCACAAACAAGTTCTGTTTACCTTTGGCTTCAATTCATAAATTGATGCAATGGTATTCACCATAACGTTGTTGGGCAGTCACGCTCTTACGTGTGCTTTACGTTTCCACATACGTTCAGATTTTGCTGCATTGAATTTTTGATGATAAATATCGTCTTCGTTGTTCTTCTCTCGCTCTTTAAGAAAATGAGTCTTTTGCTGCACACTTTTTGTTTTAATTAATATTGTTCTGCTCTTTCTTCTCATGAAAACTACCTTATGGTGTATGAGACGTTTGTAGCAATCTGTTCGGACATTTTGGCAGGAAAGGAAAGGTAGTAAGATCTGTTGGATGCTAGGCTGATACATGCATCTGATGACTTGTAATGAAGAACGGTTGGTCGGCTGCTGCTGCTGCTGCAGCTGCTGCAGCTGCTATGACCACGAATCGTCATCATCCATCAATCAATCAGGTAATTGAAAAGGAGTCTATAACATTTGCTTTTCCAAAAGGTTTAATTCTTTACTCTTTTACAGACTGCAAATGATTAATGTTTTGAGTGGATCATAGCGAAGTTTATTGCTAAACAAACCTGATTATTTCAATTTTAATTGCTTATAGAAATAATTGTGGAGGAAATAATCAGTTTTATTTTAAAAAATCTAAATATTAGTCGTATCAATTTTCATGCTCAATATTGCTGAATGCCAAAATTATCCGGACTTTGAGAACCACGGGGTCGGAAACCATGTGCTATCTGTTTAAATAACTGTTGAGCCAGTTGTTGGTGAGATGGTGTTTGAACTATGTTTTTTGAAAATTGACCTTTTCACCATAAATTAAATTTAAATTTGATTTGTTGCTCGTTTTTGCATAGAAATGATCAAAAAAGGATTTCTTTACTGACTTGTGTAAATGGCTAAGATTATTGACCAATGAAGGAATTAGGCTGAGATTCAAATGGTTTGCAAATTGGTGCGATTCAGAACCGAATTGAAGACATGTGAACTCTGAACCTCCCACGTATAACCTCATAGCTTGCTTCGGCGGATCCTTTCCCACTCGAAAAAAAAGTACTTTTACCTCGCGATCATTTACTTTATCTTCCCAGTACTGTTTTCACTTTTGATAGCTTCATCTAATCTGTTGGTAAGAATTACCACGCGTTACTACGTCGAATAATTAATAATCGAATAAGTCGAAACAAAACTTTAGGCCATTACGTTTGACATCAAAAATGTCGGCAAGGTTCAAGGAACGACTAAATATTTGTTAGCCATCAGTATTAGTATATTGAAAGAAGCCTATCGAATCATCCCATCCAAACCCAGCACTAGCAAGATAAGATGATGAGGATTTATTTCGATCGACAGATGAAAATGTTTGAAATTTTAAGTGGAAAAGTGGGAAATATTTTGTAATGATCAAGAAAGAAGCAGGCTAGATGAGAGATCGCGTTCCATGCTTACGAAATGTCAAATTGAAGAAAATGTTGAGACATTTTATTGCGTTGTTGTTGAATAAAAGGAAGGTTGGTATAATAGCGTAATAATCCGGATTCTGGATGATAGAGGAGAAGAAACAGATTCTTTCTCCCCCTCTTTTGATTAAGGAATTTCTTTCCTGAATGAAAGACAATGGAAGGAATAAAAGGCTTTCTTCCCGTTCTTATTTCAAACTAACATATTTCTTATGAAATCTCCATTTAGCACAAGCTGCGAGATAGAAATAAATCAGAAAAAAATGTAAGGAAAGTTTTTAGTTTTCTTTTTGGATTGAAAAATATTTTTTGTTACATAAATCATTTGATAATTTTTTCTTCCTCTCATCTTTTTTCATGTTTTTTTTAGATTTTTAACGGAAGAAATATTTCTGAATGGTTTGAACGATAAGCTAACGCGTAATTGTATTTTATATTTTATGTAAAATTCCCTTACTTATCCTATCTTTTCCACATTTCTCCTTACACAGATGTCCATGTCTCTCTTTTTTGTCATAAAAAGTTAAGAAATTCACAAAAATGTTCTTTCGGTTGTGTTTAATGGGAGAAATAGTTTGAATGGCAACTTAATGAATGCTGTAATAGTCGTGAACTACCTGTTTCTGTTTCTGGTGGTGTGTGCTTCTACCGGACATGAACCACCTGAAGAAGGTCTACAGTGCCAGCTGTCTGATTAACAGACATCTACTCCAATCCACCAGCTGTTAACATTTTTAATGGCTAAAAAGCATATGGCAAACAATGAATAAACAAGTAAATTGATGTCTTTTGCCCAGAACTTCATCTGATAGCCATTTATTTCAGGTTGTATATAAAGGAAAGTGTGAAGGGACTTTCGAAAGGACCGTTGTGTAATCTCACAAAGCATTTTTCTTCACAAACACTGAGTTAGGACCATCTTCTCGTGGAAAAGGTTGCATTATGCCACTTTTAGCAGTCCCTCTTATCACTCACACCTTATCCTTTCCGCTTTTTCTTTTTAGAAACTTTCAGTGGAGAGAAATGAGCACTGGGATGTACGTAAGGTGAAGGTCATTTATTTATTGAATGGTGTGTGCTAGGAATTGAAAATACTGCAAAGAATGGTGTGTGCTAGGTCTTTTCACAAGAACCTCCTCACTGTTCCTCCTGGTGTTGCATGAATGGTCTAATCTAAAAAGGAAAAAGACAATCTCGAAAAAGCATTTTCTTCGGTTTAAATTTATCCCATCCTCAATTTAGCTGAGACCCACGACAACATCGTCTCCTCTCTTTCTTTCTTAAAGGTTTCCTTGCGAGAAAATCGTGTTGAGCAGCAATTACTTTTTTTGCATCGAATTATAAAAGCTTTATCAAATTGCACCGTTATGTTGTCACCACTGACATATATTATTTGTCAATCCACAACCGTTTACGAATCAGTTTTACGATGTTCCGTTGAAGTGCTGGTCGTCCTCTCCTACTTTCTATCCGCTTTTTCTCTTCATTTTTTCCACAAAAGAAACCGCTTTAAGCAGCTCTATTTCAACCATGCCTAGTACGACTTTTGGCTTAAAAAGCGTTTTAGCGTTGACACATCTGTTACTCGTGGTGGTACGAAATTTTAATGTTTTAAGGAACTTTGCTATTTTACTTGCGCTCACAACTCTTATATTGAGTGTAACTGGAACGTTTTTAGTACGTTTGCAAATGATCCAAAATATGGCTCGTATATACTGGCTTTACTTGGCGTCATTACGGCCAGTAGCTTAGCAGTATTTGTAGCATCTCTTATGTTACCAGCTGTTATCCAAGTAGCTGATATTGGGATATCCTCTTTCGTGAAAGAGAAAATTTAGATAACATCAAATGCAGTTTAATTCCCTTCTCTCATAGATCTTGTCCTTAACTTTGGCTGGTATTAGTTAATTAATTTAATTTCATAAATAATGCTTCACACGATGTTTTCAGTAATGTACACAAAATGCCGTACTGTTTTTATTACCGAAAATTTTTCAACGTACGAGTTTCCTTTTTCAGATTACAAAAAAATTAATATAAATTTTTATCGCAAATAAAATAAAATTTCTGAGGCGATGAGCTATAAACTTAGTTTTTGTATGTTTAATCCTAAAGAGAGGAAAAAGTCATTGACACGCCTCAAAGCCTTTGACGCATTCTTTTTGTTGAAAAAAAGTAATTTTCATTATTGGATAATTAATTTTTATTACCAAAGAAAAAACTCCATCTCTCTTGTTTTGGGAAGGATCAGGTAGACTGTATCATTGTGAAGCGCAGGTAGACCTTGAGCGATGCATTTTTTCGTTGCTGAATTTTTGAGGGAAATAAAGTTTCGTTATTTTTATAATATTCCTTAAGTTTGAAATTTCTCATATTCTGCAAATAATATGGTTATATGCTATGAAAATCATCACGAAATGAATTTTCAAGCGGGAAACATGATGTAAGTGAAATGAGACGTGGCGATGACACGGTAACGTGTAAAAAGAACATATTGGCTTTCAGAGATTCGGTAGAATTGTCGTCTGGCATATCCATAACAAAGGTCAGTTTAAAGGAGGCCGACATAGCTTGCTGTATCAGTAAAAATGAAGCTTGCCCTCGGACTAGTAGAAATGAAAATTTGTGTCGAAGGGGTTTGTTGAATTACAATCGCAACCTGAATTGTTTTTCACTCATACAAAAACCATTTTCAGATAAAACTCAAAATTGCACTTTTCCCTGAATTTTCGAAAATGATATTCTGGAAACTATTGTACAAAGAGCAGTAAAATTATTTTTCTAACCACTTACAGCGAACTGCTCTTTGTCTCTATCACGCAGGACGCAAAAAACCTTTGCTATATCAATTGATCGATGAAATGATTACTTTGATATAAGTAATTTTAATAAGGTTTTCAGAAAAATATTATCAGGTGGAAGGAAAAAAAATACAGTTTGTTTAGGATCAATAACCTTTGTTAAATTACGTGCAACTATTGCATTTGATTTTTTGAGCGTTTGATAACATTTTTTTAATTCGGCGAAGGTGTTCCTCTGAATTAAAGCAATTATGTTGTAACAAATAATTCCTCTGGTAATTTCCATTCCTTTCAGCTCAGCGTGTTTCTTATTTTATTTGAGAAGCACTGATCGGGGAGCGGAGAAGGATGGGCAAAACATTACTCCTCTTGCATATTTCAACAAATGGCCATCTGAAGAGCAAAGAAATGATGGTGATAGTGATAAGCAATCATGATATGATAGTAGCTGATGGATCCTAGTTCAAAAATTCAAAATTTTTACTGCGTCCGTACTGCAATTGACAGTCGTGAATCGTTTAAAACTCTCTGTAAACATCCCCATTAATAACGGCAATAAGATATGCATAGAAATAGTAAAATAATACCAAGCAGTAATAGTAGTGGTAATAATAATAATAATAATAATAATAATAATAATAATAATAATAATAATAATAATAATAATAATAATAATAATAATAATAATAATAATAATAATAATA